>JAOQMS010000002.1:718146-747767 GCA_027563885.1 Erythroxylum longipes | reverse complement strand
ATAAAATAATAAAACTTTTATTATTTTAAAATAAAAATATATAAAAATTTATTTGTCGCAATTGTGTGTAACTTTTTAATTAGACATAATTTTTGTTTTAAAATCATAACGTTAAATTTCTTGCAATAATTACATTAATTTTTTGTTTTAATTTTTCGGTTATAATAAAATTTAATAAAATGCGATAGAAATATGGGTTAACAGAAAATTTAATCCCTAACTTTTCTGCCGAAGGCTAAATCATTACCCTGCCTGACGAGCCATTTCGGGTTTCGCACCAGAAACTGAAAGGAAAGGAAGCCTGCCGTTTGGATTTGGAGACTCAAAAGGACTGTTCAGTAGGAAGATGATGTACATGACCACTTCACTTGAATGGCTCTAGAGTTGGAGGGCCTACCAAAGCATTGCTGCTCCCTCTTGTTTTTCTTACGAAATATTTTAAAAAGTTTGACAATAATTATAAATAGTGAGAGATATTATTTTTATAAAATAATTTTTTACTTTTAAAAAAATTAATAAACAAGTTAAAAATATAAAATAAGTAATATATACAAATAAGAATATATTTACAATTTTTAATAAACAGACTCTTCACGTTGTGATATTTAATATATTGTTGCTTATTATGATTATTAAAAATTAATAGTATAACATTTGAGATTTGTTTTTTAATCTAAATAAAATCTATCCTTATCATATGAAAAAGATATTAATTAAGTCACTAATTTTTGTTTATTAAATTATATTTAGAAAATGAATTTTTATGATTAACTTTAAAAAATTAATTATTTAAAATTTATGAAAAGGTAAATTTATATGTTTTAGCCTATTTAAATATCTCCTTTTTATTTTTATTCCAAAACTTTGTAAAAATACAAATCAATCCTATTTTTTTTTGTAAAAATACAAAAGAAAGGTTGCATATATTATTGTAATTAAAATTAAAATAAAATTTTAATCAATAAATTATTTAATAAAATTATCGCTTTAGGTCAGTTCAAATTAGTCCTTTTTAATTTAAATTAAATTAAATATTTGATTAATTGATTTTAAACAAAAACTAATCACATAAAATTGTCATTTTTGATATATATTAAATAATAAGAAATAAAATAATAACCGAAAATCTCAAAAGAATAAACTCTAGGAAAAAAAAGAAAAATGAAACTTTCACTTTTAAATTTATTATTTATCTTTATATATATATATATATATACACACACATATTTTGAATGTCTTGCATTAGTTATCGATTACCTATTTAATAATTTAAAATTAAACAAAAAAATTCAACTTAATTGATCCAATCCGATTACATATCATTTGATCCAATTGCAAGTTTCTATGAAAGATTAGAACCCTAATGATTAGCCACAATCCCAATTCAAGAATGACTGCTCTCGCAAGTTTCAACTTTGACATGAATGGCCTAAGTCTAAGGGCCGCCAATTACTACCATTAAAGTACGCTGACGCCAACACCACATCCAATAAGATTCACATATTACCCTCCATTTGTATGCCCAAGTTGGGTTTTCTGCACAAATCTGAATACTCCCATTCGCTTTAATTTGACAATTGAAGCTGATTGTGCTTATGTGGGCTGGACTCGGGGAGATATTTTTAGACAGATAGATCGGATATTTTCTCTAGTGTGCTTGCTACTTGCGTACATATGCCAAGAAAAAATCAAGTAGTTGTTTTCAGGTGAGACAAAAAACTGGGCAGTGCCTAATTACTCAGAGACAGCCACTGACCTGAGGATGAGGTTCAATGAAGTTCCAACAACATTATGGGATCTTCAACTAGAAACCTGCTTTGATTGTCCCACTTGAAATTTCCTGACGGCATTGTCGGAGCTATCACACTTTTGGGTTGGTTACAAGTTGCTATATTATTATTTTTTTAATGTATATCAGTCGACCAAGGAGAGCAACTTGGTGTGTATATACATATATATATACCAGTCGACCAAGGAGAGCAACTTGGTGTGCGTATATTTATTGCAATACGTAGCATAGTTTTTATTATGTATCCTGAATTATTTATGAAAGGGTTAAAAATAAAAAAAACGAAATACCTAATTTCGATTCTGTTTCAACTTTTGAAGCGATTTTTTTGGCCAAAATGAGCTTCAATTTTTCGGGACTTTCACGGCAACCGTTACCGATACGTAGTTAACGTCTTTCTACATTTTTCTCAATACGTAAGCGTTCTTAACGGATCAGAGGATCCGTATACTTACGAATAATATGAGCAACTGTAAAAGACCTTAACGTTCGGTTCACACTAATCAAGATTTATTTTTTTCTTGGACTTCGACCCATTGATCATTTATTGGTCACTTTATTATCCTGATCTGAATCAAATTACGTAACTTAATCGATAAATTATTGAAAAACTGCAAACACAATTAATAATTGTCCACGTAATGAGAAAGGACAAAATTGTCCAATATTCTCCCTCTTGGGCAATCATTAACTGCGGTTTTTTGTCAAGTTTAAAATTAGTTTGAAAACTTGGTTAAGTCACGATGCTGTCGTGGTACCAAATTTAAAAATTAAAAAAACATTTGATCAAAAGGTAATCAAAGTTCAACATTCCATTCTGCAAGGTTTTCGATGCTGAAAAATATCAAACACATGTGTCATGTGTGACACAGGCACAATATAATCACAAATATCTAATACCTTACTAAAATAAATGGGAAAATAGAATATGGCAATCTAGGATGATACCTATATGATCCAATACGTATCATCTTCGTTTGTAGGTCTTGATTTCTCCAACGTTATGTTAAACTACATGTGCTAAAATGCAACAGAGAAATCTTGTTTTCTCTACTTTATATTCTCCAACTGAATACTAAACTGCATTAGAGAACATTTATGGAATTATACCTTATTTCCCCCTATGTCATATTATATTTTATGGATATCCGTACTAAACTGTATATATCTCAATGACATAAGCTCAAGGTCAACTTTATATATGCCCAATGACCTTTAAAATGTTTAAGATTAATACAAATCTTAAGGCTTCCATATGTATTATGACTACCACAAGAACTATTATTACTGAGGAAAAAAAATGATCATCTATATTAATAAATAACCATAATGTCATAATACATTAAAATGTTCAAACATTTAAGAAGCAAATATAATGCTCCCTAACTACTACTGTCTAAGGACCTTAACTAGTAGACGAAGTCCTTTAGTCAATGGATCAGCTAACATCTCCTTAATCCTGATATGCTCCACTTCGACGTCACCTTTCTGAATCAACTCCTTTATGGTCAAGTATTTGACCTCTAAATGCTTAGACCATGTGATATTCTTATTGTTGTTATTGAACAATACTGCAGCAAGATTATCATAATATAACCGAATTGGTCTAGCTATCGAATCTACCACAGACAATGCAAAAATCAAGTTTCTAAGCCAAACCACCTGTGTAACAGCTCTATAATATGCAGCAAACTCTGCATGCATGGTCGAGGAAGTTACCAATGTCTATTTGACACTCTTCCACATGATAATGCACCATCTGCCAATATAAAAATGTACCCTGAAGTGGATTTATGATCATTCGGACACATAGCAAAATCAGAGTTTGTATAACCTGTGAGGTTTAAATCGTTGATTTTTTTGTATGTCAACGTATAATCTTTGGTACCTTTTAGGTATCTCAACACTCGTTTAACTGCATTCCAATGGTCCACACCTAGGTAAGTCAAATATCGACCTAGCAGTCCAACAACAAATGTAATGTCCGGTCTAGTGCACATATGAGCATACATCAGACTACCAATTGCACTAGAGTATGAGACATTCCTCAGAGCCTCTCTTTTAATTTCATTCTTTTGAAGCTGTGCCAAAGATAATCTCTCTCTATGATGGATAAGTGTTACAATAGGTTTACATTCAGCCATATTAAACCTTTGTAACACTTGCTCAACGTATGCTCTTTTTGAGATACTCAATGAGTGTTAAGATCTGTCTCGGTGAATCTGTATACTAAGGACAAAAGACGCTTCGCCTAAATCCTTCATGTCAAAGTGTTTGGCCAAAAGTTGCTTTACCTCATGTAATATGGTCTAATCATTTGACGCAAGCAAGATATCATCTACGTACAGTAATAGGAAGTTAACTTTGCTCCCCTGACTTTATATTATAAGCATTTTTAAACTTTGTTTTCCACAAAACCGAATGAGAACCTCATCAAACTTTAAGTACCATTGTCTAGAAGCTTGTTGCAAATCGTATATTAACTTATTCAATTTACAAACTTTGTTAGTTCCATCTTCATCCTGAAATCCTTCAGGTCGTTCCATATGGACCTCCTCACAAAAGATCACTATTTAGGAAAGCTATTTTAATGTCTATCTGATGCAGCTCAATGTCATAACGAGCTACTATTACCATAATCACTCTAAATGCATCATTCGAGGATACAGAATAGAAGGTAACATTAAAGTCAACTCCTTCTCTCTGAGTGAATCCCTTGGCAACTAAACGTGTCTTAAACTGCTCAACTTGACCCTATGTGTCATTCTTGGTTTAAAATAGTCACTTGCAATTGACAGGCTTGCAATGTTGAGGTAAATCAACAAGCTCCCATACGTTATTATGTCTCATAGATTGCATCTTATCCTTTATTGTTTCTCACCACAAGTCTGCAAGTGGTCCAGAAATGACATCTATAAAAGTAATTGGATCCATAATATGTCCTATGTGATAGTTTTACTCACCCAAATAGACTATGTAACCTGATAAGATAGTAGGTAGCCTTTCTCTGGTGGATCTACGCAACTGCATAGGTTTTTGTACCTTAAAAATCTCTTCCTGAACAGGTATAGGTCCTTGTGCCTGCATTGGCATGGTACTCGGACCTTCACCACCAGATCTGACTGTATGAGAGGCCGATACGTAATAATTGTAGTATCCGTCTTGCTATCTCCTGGAGGATATGAGGATCCTCCCTCATCATGGAAAACGTATTCCAGAAACTTAGCCATCTATAATTCCACTATTCTGGCCCCTCCTTTTTAACAGTAAAATCCATAGCCCTTAGAGTGGTCAAGATAACCTATTAAATAGCAACAAGTGGAACGAGATTGCAATTTGCTCTCATAAGGATTATATAACCTTACCTAAGCAGGCAGCCCCACATATAAACGTGTGCAATGCTTGGCTTTCTTCCAACCCAAAGTTCAAAAGACGTCTTTGATACTGACTTACTTAGGACTCTATTCAAGATATACAATGTCATCTTGATGGCTTCACCCCAAAGGTATTCGGGTAGGTTAGTCCTACTCTGCATCAACCTTATCATGTTCTTTAGGGTGCGATTGTGCCTTTTGGTCCACACCATTTTGCTCAGGACTACCTGGCAAAGTGAAGTGAGTCACTAATCCAACTAATTCCAAATATCTGACAAATGGACCGTTTTCTTTTCTTGCAATCACATGTCTGCCATAGTATTTCCCTCCCCTATCAGATCTGACTATCTTTATTGATTTTTCCAATTGGTTCGCAACCTCAGTCTTAAAGATCTTGAACTTATCAAGAACTTCAGACTTTTCCTTAAGCAAGATCGCATTGCCATAGTGGGAATAATCATCTATAAATGTTACCAAATATTTAGCATTGCATAACGTGACCATATAGGGACCACTAACGTCTGTATGTATGAGATCCAATAAACCAGAAGCACGAGTTGACCCCTTTTTCTTTATCTTGGTCAACTTACCCCTACAACAATCAATACATGTTTCTGGATCACTGAAATTCAGAGTTGGGAGAATATTAAATTTTATCAATCTCTCAACCCTCTCCCTCAAAATGTGGCCAAGATGTTTATGCCACAACATGTACAATGTTTCCTTTACGAAGGCTCTCTTTCGAGCAACAGGTTTGACGACATAAGAAGAGGCATACATTTCGTTAGGAGTAAGACACATTTTATATAATCCGTAGAATAAGAAGGCAGTTCCGATATGTCTTGTATTGATAGAAATATTTATAACTGAAGTATCAAATACAAAACGATAGCCGTCTTTATCCAAAACTGATACAAAGATCAAGTGCCATCTGAAAGACGATATATAAAACGTTTCTCTTAAAACTAATACAAACACTGTATTGAGGTTTAAACCTACGTCTCCAACAAACAAAACATCCACCTCTTCATTGTTGCTGACCATCAGCTTCTCCTCATCTTTAGTTGGCTTTCTCTTGGATGTGAACCCCTGCATTGTGGAAGCAACATGGTTAGAAGCTCCACTGTTTAACCACTAAGAACTTGATGTGGTTATAGCTACATTGGATTCATGAATCATATAGGTTGAGGAGTTATCTGACAGTTCCCGCTTAACCTTCCACAGCTTGTACTTCGGGCAATCGACCTTTCTATGCCCCGTCTTCTTACAGAAGAAGCACCTTATACCCTTTATGTCATGTGAGCCCTAAGCAATGCTGGATTGTCTAGTCTGAATCTGTGGAGAGGGTTTGGGTTCATTTAGGTTGTTGACGCTCAGCCTTCCCTTTACCTTTGGCAGTTGCAAACAGGGCTGTACGAGGAGAATTCTTAATCTTCTCCTCAACTGCAGCACACCAAGAAATCAAGGCATTGATGTTCCAGTTCTCATCCTGAGAGATGTAGGAGGTAGCCAACATCTCAAACTCTCGAGGGAGAGTATTTAGTACTTGATGCACTATGAGCGTGTCAAAAATAGGTATATTTAGTGCCTTCAGCTTACTCTGAAGGTGAACCATTGTAATGATGTACTCTCTAATGCCTCCTTCTCCAGTATACCTCATGGAGAACAACTCTTTAATCAAAGTGCTCTGCTCCGCATGAGAAGACACCTTGTGCCTCTAGGAGATGCTATCCATAAACTCCTTCACTATGACCATATCCGGTAATCTACTGAGCAGATGATCTGGGGTCAACCTTTTGATGGTCAAATAGTACATCCTATTTGACCGCTCCCAAATTGCCATTGCTACTTTATCAGCTTTTGAGCTAATATCAGTAAGTGGAGCAGGCCTCTCGATATGCATAGCTATGCTGACGTCAGTCATCTTCAGGGTAAACTCAACGTCTTTCTTCCACTTTTTGAAATTGAAACCATTTAAGGTCTTAATCGTGACAACATTGTTGTTTGTGGTTTACAGAAAAAGTGACTGAAAATTAGAAAAGATAATGTAAAGATCAATATAGATGTAGGATAACAACAATATTTAAAGCATTAAAGTAGTATTTTTATTAAGAATCCGATCACACATATTATGAAATACCTTTTGGCTTAATACATAATATATGCAATTAGACCCCCACATGAAAGCGATCAAAGTATAAACCATCAACTTTTATGACACTACTACCTTTGAGTGAATAGATCATTTAAGCAATGGCCTTCCTCCATTTAATGCCTTTATGAACATCTTAAAATCCTATGTAAGGTCAACACCTTTGGGTAGAATAACCAAACATAAGGTCAGAGACATCCCCCAACATGTGAGTAGAACAATTCAAAATACTGACCTGAAAAGCCACTTTGCTGACTATATTCTCTTCAATACCCTAGAAAGTCCACAAACACAAAGGATATATCTTTATGTCATCCTCACATTCTATATAGGCATAATGTATGTAAAAATCAACTATAAATGCAAAAACCAAATGCACAATCACATAATCACATATTAGTACTGAAAACATCGTCTTTAAACTTTATTTGAAACTTTTATTTAAAAATTTCTTAATGATTGTGACTATCGTACTTTCCCGAATACCGAATCTACCACATGAGACATAAAACTTTAAGTTTTTTCTTTATGCAGTTTAAACCACGAAAGTGCACTCAAAATCAGCTTAAAAAAACTTTAAAACCTTTTTTCGGAATCCAATTACCAACGTAATAAATTCAAAAAAATTGAAAAAACTTTTTAAAATTTTCCCCTATCTAGAAATTGACCCAAAAGGACTCGGGGCAACTTTATGGGAATTATGAAAATTTTCTTTTTTTATAATATCTGGTGTTGGTGTGAGCATCACTGTAGTGCTGACGTTAGTAGGTGTCATGCTTGCGCGTGTCAAAGAGCACACGTGCCTTGCAGGCTCCCGTAACGACGCTCACCAGATGGTAGCACGTGTCCTGATTGCTACCATCCACATGTCGAGACAGATGGTAGGCACGTGCATTCGTCCCGTGTTTGTAGGAGAACGGGCCGCTTGAGGTGCGTGCCACACGCATCCGTCACCCTATGGAGTCACATGGGAGGACACGACTAGTGCATGCACCGCTTTATAGCCAGACGCGCCTGAGGGTGTAATGGCCCTCCGAAGGGGCGGGAGATTTTTGGTGATCCCGGGACCCTTTTTTTTGCGCTTTTTGACCCGTTTTCATAACTAGCCTTATGTTTATCACTTTGACGTAATCATATATGCAAAAAAACCGAAAAACTGAATTAAAAACTGATGAAAACCATAATAGATGAAAATCGAAAAACCTTTCTTTCTGAAAACTCAATCACGTAACTGCTCTGATATCATGTGTAACACATAGCATAGACCTTGTTACGTGTTTCGGATCATTCATGAAAGGGTTAAAAACAAAGAAAATGCGGAATACCTTATTTCGGTTCATCTCAACTTCCGAAGCGATTTTCATGGCCAAAACGAGTTCCTATCTCCCGGGACCTTTACGACAACCGTTCACCGACACATGTTTAACGTCTTTCTACAGCTTATCAATATGTAAGCGCTCTTAACGGGTCAGAGGATTCGTATGCTTACGAATGATATATGCAACTGTAGGAAACTCAACCTTTATATGTAACTTCTATATCGGGTTTCTTCATCACAAGCTCGATATGGGTCTGGTCCACACTAATCGGGTTCTATTTTTTTATAGGACTTCGACCCATTGATGTAGATCATTTATTGAGCCACTTTATTACCCTTATCCGACTCAAATTACGTAACTTAACTGATAAGTTATTGAAAAGCCGAAAAATACAATTAATAATTGTCTACATAATAGGAAAGGACAAAATTGTCCAACATATATAATATATAATTATGAATTTAACATTAACTAAAAAAAGAAAATATTACACTTTTAATATTTAATCCCAAGTATATATAATGTTATACTAAAAATTTTGATTGTGGTCTTTTTTCATATTTACCTCATGAATCTCCTATTTTATTGATAATTGAAATATGCAAAATAAGCACACTTGTGCAACAAATGGTCTTCACAGATGGTTAAGTCTGGATAACAAATTAGTGTAGGATGAGTACAACAATAACACTTAGCGAGAATTTTGTTGAAATGTAAAGTTTGCAGTCGTATCCTTACTTGATTGAGAGACTATTTTTTATATGTTTAATATAACTTATTATATTCATTAATAAGGATATAATTTATTATAACATAAAATTAACAAATCAAACATATCTTATCAAATCAAATGAAATATATTAAGTTTAAATTTAAATTTAATAAAATTTTAATTCAAAATTAAAATCATTAAAATAAGTTATATTCAATTTAGGTCATTGTCAATTTTAATCTAAATATAAAAACAAGGCCAATAGTTATTGAAAATGTGTAACTCACTTGGGACTGTGTTTACAAGTCTCCTTCTTGTTTTATACACATGATCCATGGTCGTTAATTATTCAGTATCTATTATCGGTAGAAAAAAGAGATTCAAACTATTATTCAACCTCGCTCTCCTAATTGTTGACTTTTAATGCTTCGGAAAAGGAAAAACAATTGGTGGCCTGCTCTTCATGTTCAAACAAAGCTCGTAAAGTTTAGGCTGCGTTTAGCTTTGCGGTATAATAGAGTTAAGAATTTATTTATTGTAAATTTTAAACGCAATTATATGTTTAAATTTACGGGCGAATAATTAGAAGTTGAAAGAAAATGCAGTCTCATTGCAGAAATCGATGAGTAGGAAGAAGGTTGCGGTAAGAAAATATTTCTGCGGTAAAAATTCGACTTTCCATTAATAACTTTCTGATAATTATTATTTTTTATTATACCCTCAATTAATAGAAAGTAAGTCCAACGTATCGTCTTCTTCGTTCTCTTTGGCTCTCTGTATTCCTTGTCATCTTATTTATATTTTTCTTATTTTAATTTAATATTTTATTATTTATAATTTTAAATTTATATGACTAATAATATATTTTTAATTATTTATATAATAATTAGTAGTTTGTTAAATCAATGAACTTTTAAGTCATTTTATCTCTTTTCCGCAATCGCAACCGCAACCGCAATTTGCCAAATACCTATTTTCACGTTTCAGCACTTACCAACACAACAATATCAAATACATAAGTATTTATTAAAAATAAGTACTTATCATTTTATTAAATTCATTTCAGCAAGTTATCAACTGCTACCGCTCTCTCAAATCAAGCCTAAGTACTACAATTTTAGAATAGTTTAATTTAATCTAAAATATACCCAAAATTGAAGTTCACTTGAACTTGTAAATTGGTCCACAGGAGGAACCTGGCATGAAGCTCAAGAAGTCGAAAACAAAGTCAAAATTCAGAGCACTAAGCTTTATTTTTTTTAAAAATTCAAGAACGAGTAAGATTATAACTTATAAGAGAAGGTCTCACACAACCTTTGTAGGTCCATGGCATCCCACGTAAAGCCAATAGCTCAAGTTGCGAGCTTCGTACATTGCTGCCTATAAAAAGGCTTCTTCGTCTCCTGATTCAGAATTCAGATACTCGGTTCCTAATAATACGGAAGGAGAATCATCAGTCGCCGAAGTACTTCTCCTTCCTCTCTCTTACATATTCTTCAAGCTCATAATCCGTACGTCAATGGCTGCTCCAGTAATATCACAGATTCAATTAATGTTCCTTTCTGTCGCTTATTTGTTCATGTCAGGTAATGAATAACAAACAGTAACTAATGCTCATTTCGACGTTCAAGTTCCGACAACTAAAAACGGTTACTACAACCTTGTTGCAGGTGTCGTTTCGACAAGTTTTACCATAACAAACAAGTGCGATCACACGGTGTGGCCAGGCATTCTCTCAAACGCAGATGCGCCGGCTTTATCCACCACAGGGTTCGCTCTCCAAAAGGGCGAGACTAAGACCATCACTGCCCCTTCTTCGTGGGGGGGTCGCATGTGGGGTCGCACTCATTGTTCCCAAGACTCCGCCGGCAAATTCTCATGCCTCACCGGCGACTGTGGTTCCGGGAAGCTCGAATGTTCCGGCAGTGGCGCCAACCCACCGGCCACCCTCGCGGAATTCAAACTCGACGGCTACGGTGGTATGGATTACTTCGACGTCAGCCTCGTCGACGGGTACAACCTACCTTTGAACGTCGTGCCTCAAGGTGGGTCTGGTCAGAACTGTTCGACCACCGGTTGTGTCGCTGATCTAAACGGCGTTTGTCCTACTGATCTCAAGGTTATAAGCGATGACGGCGAGGGCGTCGCGTGTAAGAGCGCTTGTGAAGCTTTCAGACACCCGCAGTATTGCTGTAATGGTGCGTATTCTACGCCCGACACTTGCAAGCCGTCTTCTTACTCCCAGATCTTCAAGAACGCTTGCCCATTCGCGTACAGCTACGCGTATGACGATAAGACCAGTACCTTCACTTGCTCTTCGGCTGATTACCTTATTACCTTCTGCCCCTCTATCAGCACCAGGTAAAGTAACCTTTCTACGTGTTATTACCATTTCTGCCGTTATCGTTAAAACAGTTGTTCCGGTAAAAGAAGTAAATATGACCGTTAATTTCACCCCCAAAAAAATGACCGTTAAAGCTGAACCTATTTTGTTTTAACCGAGATAGTTTCGCCAATGAGTAGGTGGTTCGGTGTCACACAGTGGGTGATACGTGACTGTGAAGTCACGTTAGGTACTAACAGACACTATGGGTAGATTTGGATTCCTTCAGAAACAGGACATGACCTTGACGTCGAAGTCACCTTTTTTGGAACACTATTACAATATTACGAGTGAATCCAAACCAAAGATATAAAATTAATTGGTCTCTTTCCACTAGTAAAACCATATCGGAAACAATCACAGTTCTATATTCATCTGTTTACTATAAAAAACAAGCAAGCTTTATAAGTTACTTAATACAGTGTTAGTTAACGTGGTGTTTTATGTTCTACAGTCAGAAGGCGTCACAAGGACAAAGCGCTGACACGGTAAGTACGAGTAACTCTCCGGGCAACAGTACTATGGTGTATGAAGGAGCATTAGCCGTAAGTGTAGCGTCACCTTTAACGTATAGCCACGTGCTACGATCGAATGCTATTTTTGGTATGGCCAGTGTCACACTAGCAATTTATTGCTTGGGTCTCCTTCAGTGACTCGATCGTAATAGGCCCGTGAATCTACAGAGAGATTTTATTATTGAAAACATGGAAGGAAAAGGAAGAAAGTCATTTGAGGACGTCGTTTCTGTTCCGTTGAGGACCGAGACCCTTGGTGCTTCTTTTTCCTACAATAAAGGTGCTTTTTCTTGCACGGGCCATGCTAGTCCACTCGGTGACGAAGAACTGAGTCATGATTGAAAAAGCTCACCGGACAATTGAATGCCCACTATAAAAAATCCAAGTCGACATGTCGTATGGTACTTTATGATATAACATGTAGAGCTATTTTAGATTTTAGTATCAATTAGGTTTAGTATAGTGACTAATTCTTTTTAAGGAGGGGGTGGGATTCATTTGTTTGTTTCGACAAAGTTGTAATTATAGCATATCGATATGAAACCACCAGCATTTGTTGCAAGTAGAACAAATTCTTAACTTTAATTTAATACAAGGTTGTCTTTATGTTTGATGTCACATATAATTGCCTGGAATTGTGTGTACCACGTAAAATAGAGGAGTATGACAAAAAATAAATGAAAATTGGCTTTTTTATTAATTATTTTTGGGGATTAAAAGGATAATATAAAGAAAGAATTAAGTACTTAATGCATGGATGGTGACTCATTAATGTTGGATTAGATTGTAACCTAACTCCCCTACTCTACTTTTCATTTTCTGTTCTCCGATGTCAACGGGTTAGGAAATGAAAAATTTTAACCTACTCCCGAAGATTTAGAGGGTTTTTAACCACAAAACATGTTGACTTTCACAGATTGCGGCGATAGGAAGCGAGTTCCTGAAATATGTTATAATCATGCATACGTTGGTGTGGAGTAGGAATGCATCTTTAAGACGGACGGATCTTATTTTATTATATTAAATCTTATCTATTGAGATAATAAATTTTATATTAAAAAAATAATATCTAATAATAACATATAAAGTTGAGAATGAACAATTCTTCTTAAGGTTTAAGTCTTTTGTATCAGAACCTATAAGGTTTAACAGCCCAACAAAAATTTTGGAGCCCAAAAATTCCTAAATAATCCACTTGACAAAGCTCAAAAAAAGGTTGCGAGTGAGGGGTAGTATTGGGATAATAAATCTCACATTAAAAAGAAGCAACATCTAATAATAGCATGTAAGGTTGAGAATGAACAATTCTTCTTAAGGCTTAAGTTTTTTGGATCGACCTTATTCTCAAGGCAACTTAAATTTCAAGATTACCTATATATTTATATAGAGCTCATATAAATCAGGCCACAGATCAAATCTACAAATCAAGCATAATAGCTTACAAATTAGGTCAATTAAGTACTTTGCTCTAAGTAAGTCCTATACGATAAGTTCGATCAAAAAAGTGTAAATATGAGGATTCGAATACAGGACCTTTTAACCCTATACTCTCCACTCAACCAACTCGACTATCCCTTTAAAAGCGTGGATGGAATCTTACTAAAAGTAATAGATCATCTTAGTAGATGACATTTTTACACACAAGTTTTATATTATTGTTGCAATTTATATTATCATACAATTTACATCAAGCAGTAAAAGTCTCACTCATACGGGAGGTCTATAGAAATTTAATAATATTTAATCTTACCTCTAATTAATAAAGAGACTGTTTCCAATTTATTACATAGTTTATAGTTATAAAATAATTGAATTAGTTCGATTGGCTCAACTACAGAAATTTTAAATTGAATAACTTTTCAGTTCAAGTTATTTTAATAATTCTTGGGTTTATTAATTAATCTGCCAATTTTTCTTACACTAATCAATTGTAATAAATTTGAGTAAGCAAAATAATTTTTATTTAACGTTGTCCTTTAATTAAACTTCAATTTTTTATCAGCAAAGACGACTTCTTTAATCTTGTTTCAATTTCTTCAATTTTTATTATGTACCATTTTTATAACAATCTAATTTCGTTGACTTCTTATTTTATCGGTTTAATTTTCAGTCCAATTTTTAAAACTATAACCCGTGATGATCACAATGACAAATTTTCTTTTCTTTTTCCGGATTCATCTTCTCCTTTGAGAATAAAAATTACATTGTAGTGAGATTTTTTTGTGTTTTTTCGAGTTTTTGGGTTTTGGATTGAGCTGCAGTCTGTTATTTTTAAAATTTTAAATTATTTAAAATTAAAATTAAATCATAAATTCGGGTCATATAAAAGTATAAAGGAAACATCAAGAACACGTTGGATGTTCCACCAAACGTCGGCTTCGTCCTACAAAGCGGTTCGTGATGTGCTTATCGTTGGGTGACACGAAAAGAACATGCATGTGATGTGGTGGGTGCTCAACGTCGGCAGGACAAAACTTCTCACGGAACCCCAACACCGACAATGGAATGTTGTCCTCACAAAACTCGAACGTGTCATCCAACGAAATCACACAATCAGAATTTCAGAATCTATCTGCTCATGGCTGGTTTGGTTCAAGGACAGTCATGAGCATAGAGAATCATTAGCTTTGGAGCTGAACATAGGATCCCTTTGTACTTAGGTATTAAACTTTTGTACCATAATGCGACGACTTTACCACCATTTGTTGACGTTACTCGTGCCTTTAGAGCTTGGCAAAGCTTCAACGTGAAGGACTTGAACTAAATTTATAAGATAACTAATGTTAAAAACGAAAAACAGAACAAAGGAAATGATGTGTTTGATGGGGAAGCGAATATGACTTACCAACTGATCCCAATACCCTTTTCATATTGTCGGCAATGTAACTCAAAGGACAAATTAATGAGGCACTAGGGATAATTGAGTGAAGTATAACTCAAAGGACAAATTAGTGAGGTACTAGGGATGAGAGAAAATAAGAAGTATAAGAATGCTAGTAGGTCGAGTTGGATCCTAACTCCTTATGGCCTTAGTTTGAGTGTTATATTTGAGTTTCCTTGTTGCAAGTTTAAGAAGATATAGGTAGCTCATAACTTTTGAATCCATTGAGCATAATTACTTCTCATTGAACAATGATCTCAAATCGTGTTGATGAAACTCCCAATTGGTACACTGATAATGTCTTGACCCAAACCGAAGTCTTTCGATGAATTGATTCTAAACTTGATGGACTAAATCAACAAACACAGGCTACTTAACAACGAGTCGATACAATCTTCTCATAGGTCCAATCCTTGTATAAATTCCTAAAAGTTCAAATGACCCAACTAAATACGAATCTTCGACATTATGTTGACAATCAAAATTTTGGCCTTGACTTTACTCATAAGGAGTAAGAACTCAGGAAGGTGAAAGAAGTCCTTCAATAAATGGAAGACAATAAGTTATTAATGAAATAATCTTATCAAATCTTGTAAAAATATTAAAAACACGTTATCTTCAAAATGGATGTCACTATTGTTAGAGATAACAAAATGATTAGGGATGGCAATGAGCAAACCCCACCAAGTTTTTTAAAATATATTTTTTAAAATTAGATTAAGATTTGAATTGCCCAAGTTAAGACTTATCCAAGATCTAACTCTTCTAAATAAAACAAAGTTATTTTGTTTAAAATAATTAAACTTCAAATTTATTTAAGCCTGAGCATGGTCGATAAGTCAGCTTAATGAAAATAACTAAATTTAAGTCGATGAGTTAAAAATTATCATCCCTGAGAATGATAGAATATGATGTCTTAACTAACAACTATTGGATCATGACAACTCACTTTTGTAGTCATATCTATGGCAACATATGCTACAAAGCCCTTTCTTTCTGGCCCTTCAAACTAGTAAGATGATGGCAATTTCTAAAGCTTTATCTAATTATTCATAAAACTAGCTGCTCGACAAACCATGTTGATCCCTAATCATTGAGATCATTCATGTCCCTAATTTTTAAAACAAAATCCCAAAATAAAAAATAAAAAATGAAGTAAGTATTAAAAAATTTGTAAAATACTATGTATACGTGTATATATATATATATATGTATGTATATTAGCTAAAAGGATTGTTAGAAAACAAGATCTTACGTCTAGAAGAGTTTAAGGTGATGAGTGCTGAGCTAAAGCTGTCCACTTTTGACATTTTGGTACATATAACTTATGTCTAGAAGAAACAAAGACTGGTATTGGAAGTTGTTTATTCAATTTTAATGGATTTGGGTTGGGCACGCCTGAAAAGCATGAAGTAGGCCATTCCTTTTGAACCTGCAACGTAGTCGACATTCCACGTTTTCAATGCCATGAGGTGGTGTGGTCTGTCTGATAAGTCCATGGTGCTTATTATATTTGCATGGGTCGACTTCAAGTATTTGATGGCTAAGGAAGTAACGAGCATGTCCTCCAACCAAACCAAACATCTTTGGCAACTTTTGTAGATTTCACTGAGTAGAAGTTACTATTAAATTGTGAAGTAGTAATCCGGAAAAATGAAGAAATAAAAGTGAAAAGTAAGACAGTAAAGAGGAAAAAAAATAAAGAAGAAGAAGAAAATTAAAGGAAGGTTAATTGTCAGAAGTGGGATTTGAACCCACGCCCTCGTTAGAGGACCAGAACTTGAGTCTGGCGCCTTAGACCACTCGGCCATCCTGACTTGGTTGACCAAACGTTGATGATAGTGCTACTTATTAATACGATTTCGTGTGTGCATAACACGTTCACATTCAGGATCAAACTTGATTACAGTTTTATGACTCTAAGCGAGCTTTTTAAGTCAAAATGATCTCATTTTTATAACAACTTACGAGAGTTGCTCCCCGCCTCTCAATTAATACCGTTTTGTAATCACTAAGCAGCTACGGAAAACCTTAACTTTATATATATAATCTCCATATCGAACCTTATAATCACAGGACAAATTGCTCAGGGACTATAGTTCGTAGTTTTCAGACAGGAGATCCATCCAATTTAGTTTATTCTACCATATCAGTTTCCTTTTCCTTCGCTTATGATGTAATGTACAGAAAATTAGCTGATTAAAGATCACGAAAGTTCATTACATGAGAAACGACATGGAGATCATTAAAGATCGTTTTTGCAATTGCTTGACTGTGCACTCAAAGGAAAAAGTGATTCCTGAATCTTTGAGCAATATGGTTGCTTGAATTTCTGGTAAAGAAAGACCAATGCACTCAAAGGAAAAAGTTATTACTGAATCTTTCGAGCAATATGGTTGCTTGAGTTTCTGGTAGAGAAAGACCACTTTGCTTGCTGGAATTTTAAGTTTGGGTGGGGACTGAAAATTGACAAAGAGGGCCATAAACTCATGACGTCGAAATGCAAGAGAACTTGACTTCTGATATTGAAACGGGTAACAGATTAGAACAGCGAAAGTAGAAAAGATAATCTGGGGTGATTGAAATGGCACAATACTAATTCGACACAGACCTTTGGCACCTTCTTTGCACTTTCCTTTTATGGAAATTAATTAGTTTTTTTCTCAAGCAACTGTGTCCTTTCTTTTTCTTTTTTTTCCTTACTAAAAACAGTCTCAAAGATAAGATATCTCGCATTATAAGCGTGTCATCTTTTTCTCACCGGAGCTATATTCATAGAACACGATGGTATATACATGTGGGCTAACCTGAGCCCAATTAGCATCTAGCATGTATACAATGAGCCGAGCCCAAATTGTTAAGGTATGAACCTACGTTTGAATTCAATAAAACTTGACTTAGCCACTAAGTTCCGGACGATATCTACATGAATTAAGTAGCTCAGCAAAAATGTATCAAACCCAAACTGCATGCGAATACAATATAAGCTAAGTTGTCATCCTTGACCTATTCGATTAAGGGGATGTGGGTAATTCGTACGAGTAAGACTCTTAACTACAATTTTCCTCAGCTGACTTGTACGTGACTTGTTATGAGGAAATGCGTAGAATCATACGACAGAAAGTAAGTTTTCATGCTAATTCCATAGCATCGGAGTAAAGCATTTGCGATAAAATTAGTATGCGACTTTAAGATCATAGCTATCCAGCAGTTCATATCAACTACAGACAAAGTACAAAACTCCTGAAGTGTCTTAAAACTCTACAATCTAGCGGTTTTTTGGCGTCCGAACTCCAGAAAAAGGTAAAACCGACGCAGATGCTTTCTGAAAGAGAATGCAAACAGAAGAGAAGGGAATGCACCCGGAGGCATAAATGCTTCTATAGCTCATCCTTCACAGAATTGTCCTCGTCATTTGTTTCAGCTTCAGCTTCAGCTTCACCCCTGGATTTATCTGAAGTTTCTTTGGTTTCAGTCTCCGCTTCTGCCTCTTCTGAATCATCTTCCTCCTCAATAGTAGCATCAGGGCTAATGTCAAGACTAGACTTCACCGAGTCATAGATTCGGGAAGCAAAATCCTTCGAATCGGGGAGGGCGAAACCACTCTCCATTAATGCAGTTTGGTACATGAGCTGTGCTTTTTGTTTAACGCTTTCATCCTGGAGCCAAAGATCAATCTCAGTAAATAACAGATATGTCGATACTGAAACAACATCGAAACTCCAGTAATGCTAGTTCCAAGAAATTCAATCTATTGCTAGAGATGACTATAAAAGTTGAACAGAGCATATGGCAGGTTATATGTTTTAGGATGCAAACTCGTATTAGAATGAATGCTTATTTACTAGTACATGCAACTTCTAAGGAAGTTTTAGTCACAATACCTCAGGGTCTTTCAAAACTCGCTCCCGCAGCTCTTTGATGATTGGGTGCCTGGGGTTAATTTCAAGTACCCTCTTGCCACGCATATATGCTTGTTTGCTAGAGTCTGTCAAGGTCTGAGACTGCATAATCCTCTCCATATTTGCACTCCATCCATACTTTGATGTCACAACTACACAAGGTGTATTATCCAAACGATTGCTTATCTTAACATCATCTATATTGTCAACACCAGATAAAGCACCCTTCCACCACTTGGTAAGCTCCTTGAATGACTCCTTCAATTCCTTGCCTTTGGAGTCTTTAATTTTCAGGCCCTCTTTAGAGACATTCTGGAACTTCTTATCTTCGTAGTCCATCAAATATTGCATCAAGTATTCATCAACAGGGTCTGTGAAGAATATAACCTGGCGGGTGTGCCAATCCAAAAATTAAATTAAGTGGACAAAAGATTCCTATTCTGCATGCAAAAGCGCAGCTGTGAAAGAATGAATACTTTTGAATTATGCCTAGAAATTACCTCGTAACCTTTCTTCTTTAGCCTCTCAAGGAACGGAGACTTCTCCAACTGCTCCTTGTTTGGCCCTGTAATGTAGAAGATGTCCTTTTGCCCTGACTTCATTCTTGAGATGTACTGGTCCAGTGAAGTCAATTTACCTTCGGACTTTGTGCTGCATGTACATGTGCAAATAAATTATCAAAGAATAATCGAGAAAGATCTACCTTGTTTTGGGTGAATGGAGATGTTAACGCATATACCTTTCAAATCTTAGAAGTTTTGCCAAGCGATTTCTATTAGTTGCATCCTCAATGATGCCAAGTTTGATAGATTTGCCAAACTCATTCCAGAACTTGGTATATTGACCTTTCTTCTCATTGTCACTAGATTCATCAACATCTATAGCCATTAAATCAAAACACCAACAATCAGTAACAACGGCAACAACAGGTTTCTAAACCTCATTATGTTTAGATAAGTGCTTGACGGTTTGCTTCTAGACTTTTAAGTCCGTATTTCATTTCAAACTGTAAAAACAGGTCAGAAAGATCAAGCTGACCTACTAACTTCAACTGAAATGCATATTTGTGTTGAAATGAAAGAAACAAGCATGCAAATGGCAAAAACTAGTAAATTGGTTACAGAAATACCTTTATTGTCATTGTTAGACTCATCAGGATCTTCATCAGCAATTTTGCGGATCATATCAAGTGCTTTTCTGATAAGTTTCTTTTTTATTGTTTTCAAGCTGCTGTGTTGTTGAAGCATTTCTCGTGATACATTGAGTGGTAAAGTGTCAGAATCAACAAGACCCTGCCCAAAAATCATTGTTTAAAAATTGATATCTCCTTTATCTCTCCTGCGATAAAAGAAACAATAAGGAACTTCCCAAAACTAATCTAATACCTTCAAAAAGCTGAGATATTTAGGCAGAAGTTCATCAAATTCATCAGAAATGAACACACGTCTAACGTATAACTTCAAGTTGGATTTGTTATTGTTGTAGTAGCTCTCATAGAGATCATGAGGTGCCTTTGGTGGGACAAACAACACGGCCTTGAACTCTACATCACCTTCTGCATTGAAATGACTCCATGCCATAGGTTTCTCATCGCTAAAGTCCTGTTAAACAACACAGTGTGTACCAGAATTAACGAAACTCTGCTATCAACAGACTCACAAGCTGATGAATAAAAAATTCTTAAGCTTCCTGCAGCTATCAGAAATGAAACCTTACCTTTGCAAGAGCTTTATAAAATTTTGCGTACTCTTCTTCAGTAACCTCCTTTGGATTCCGCAGCCAGATAGCCTTAACATCATTCAGAAGTTCCCACTCATACTTGGTCTCCTTCACGGTTTTTGTCTTGGGTTTCTCCTCCTTATCTTCGTCATCCTCGCTCTTCTCAGATTCCCTTTCTTCCTCGGAAGTGGCTGTTAACAATGAATTGACCATCAGTAAGCCAAAAAGTAGATTAGACCTTGCTTTAATATCCCAATAGCAGGCATGCGATAATAGAATATATACCTGCTTCCTCTTCGTCACTTGACTCATCCTCATCTGTAGGAACCTCTACATCAACCTCGTTGCTAGCCCACAAATATATTGGGAAGTTGATGAATTCAGAGTATTTCTTCACCAAATCCTGTGGAGGAACGACAAAAGATTTGATGAAATCATATCATCTGGACAAAGGATCATTTGCAAAAGTCCCAACTAAACATACAATATCCGAACAATTAAATATTTATTAGGGACTGTACAACTAAGTTTGGACGTCTTTTATTACGACGAACTAGTCAATAAAGGAGAAAAAAATTCCCCATCCAGACATCCAGTTATGCATCAAAGATAATAACAGTGGATTTACTAGCACTGTAATCCAATGGCATACAGTCGATCTAATACATTATATAGCATACTGACCTTCAATTTGCTCTGCTCTAAGTACTCTCCGGCTTCATCCCTAAGATGCAGTCTAATCTCAGTTCCACGTCCCAACGGTTCATTCCATGTGTCCTCAGATATTGCAAATGCTCCATCGGCCTTTGACTCCCACACATATCTGAAACAAAAAAGGCATGGTATAAGCCACACTTACACATCGCAAACGAATTAACGAACCATTTACAACTAGTTAAAGAGGCATACTGTTTGTCATCATTATGTTTGCTAATGACTTCAACATAGTCAGCAACAAGATAAACAGAGTAAAACCCAACTCCAAACTGTCCAATGAGGTTGAGGTCTCCACTTGTCTGCATTTTCTCCACAAAAGCTGCATCGTTGAAAGAACAAATTTGATAAGCATTTAAATAAGATTTAACCCAATCAAAAGTTTCAACATGTAACCTGTTTCTCTATGCAATGAAACATACCAGAAGTTCCTGACTTCGCAATGGTTCCCAAGTTCTTGATCAAATCTTCCTTCGTCATACCTATACCTCGGTCACGAATTGAAAGAAGCTTCTTTTCTTTGTCCAATTTGATCTGCATTCACCACACAAAACATTACATGGTTAACTTTAGACCCTTATCAGTTAGACAAACATTAAACACTAACAAAAGAAAGCGAGTAAAACCAACCTGTATTTCGAGCTTGGTATTGTCACCTTCACCCAAAACCTCTTTATCAGTGAGGGAAAGGAATCTAATTTTATCTAGCGCCTGAAATTCAAGCAATATAAAATTTTAAATCGAACTGGGGCAGTAACTAAGAGCGTAGTTTAGCTTAAAAACAGCATATAATACTTACATCAGATGCGTTAGATATCAATTCCCTCAGGAAAATGTCCTTATTGCTGTAAAGAGAGTTGATAATAATATCCATAAGCCGAGACACCTCAGCTTGGAACTCAAACTTCTCCGCGTTACTGCGAAGCGATCTCTTCGAAATCGACTCCGCTTCTCTGAGCCAATATCATTTCCACATATTTCAAAACTCACGCACATTACAATCATCTAAATGAATCACACCGCGCATCGCCAACCATAATCTAAGTTCATAAAAGCCTTACCTCTTCGCGACATCAGAATCAGTTGATAAACCGTGTGGAACAGCGCCTAGTTTCTCTTCAACCTTTGGAAGATCGGCCACGTCGTCGGAGTCGTCCTCTGCATTCGCCTGCAGCTTGTGGCCTACCCAACCACAGATCCAAACCAAAGCTCAGAGAAAACGAATTGAAGAGAAGAAGCTAAGCAACCTAAAGACGCTGTTAAATAGTAACACAGCATCAATCAAACACAAACACGAAGAAACAGTGAGAGATCATTTGAGCATACCTTGATCTGCAATCAGAGAAAAGATGCAAAGAAGAAGCAGAAGGGAAGGGATCGTCCACTTCCTCATCGTTGATGATTTGAGTTTCTAGTAGCTTCTATAAGTGAAGAGCTCTCTCTGTGACTGTGTAGCCAGGCTCTTCCGCAAGTTTATAAAGGGAGGGTTTATATGGAAAATATTTCAGATCTCGGGCAACATTAGCTTGTTGTGGATTGGTTTGGGTCTTCCAACGTGGACGATCTGACGGACGAGATGCCAAATAGTTCGACGTGGGTGAAGCTTATTGGACAACGTTTCGTAACTTGACGTGGAGAAACTTAATGGTCTAGACGGCCCCACGAGACGACTTAATCCTCCGAGTCTTGTTGACCGCTGGGATTGTTTGCATTGCCACGATGGATTCTTCACTAATTTCTGTCCCACGTGGCTGACTACTATTGGGGTAAGGTTCGCGCTTGACGTGGATGGACGGATGGTTCTAGAATGCGTTATACTTTACCGAGCTCCTTAAGGATAAAATTAATCAGAACGGTAAAGGATCCAACGGCCTAATTTGATGCATGTTAAAGTAAGCCTGATTATGATTGGGGTTTATTAATGAAACGCAACGAAATTTAATATTATTCTTTTGTTAAAGATAAAAGTTTATAATAATATAGAATGGAATTAAATAAAAAAAGAAAGTTTTAAATTTTATTTTATTTTAAATGGTAAAAATAAAAAAAAATTCAATTTAGAAGTTGAAAATAAAAAATAAATAAATAATTTTATACTATGTATTACGTTATAAACTTTTCATCAAAATAATATTTTACTATATTACATTATGAGCCCTTCTATTTTTTTCAAATAATAAATTTTTAATATTATATTAATCTCAATTTTATTTCATTATAAATCTTTTTATTATAATCTTTTTGTTTTAATTTAATTAATGTGACAAGGTCTTTTATGTATAATCCCTCGTCTTCGTCAGCGTAAGATATTTAGTAAAAGTCGTACTACCTAAAAAGTAACTTTTTTTTATTACTAGATTTATATATGACTTGATTTAACCTATAAAGTACATTTTTTTTGGGATTAACACTTAAAAGATAAAATGCTTAAGGTATTTGTATGATTATTGAGATGTTTTTGTTTCTATTTTTATTTTAAATTTTAATTTTAATTTTAATTTTTAAATTTAGTAAAAAATAAGTTTGTTTCAATTTTTAATTTTTGTTTTTTATTTTAGTTTCTTTCAATTTTTAAAAACTATGAAAACTATAAAAAGTAGTTTTTGTATCATATTTCAATTTTTTCATAATCTAATTTATTATCATTTAAATACATTTTTAAATTTTTAATAAAAATTAAGAATAATTTAATTAAACATTATATATTTAATAAATTAAAATTAATTATCAATAAAAATTATTAATAATTTAATTTTATAATTAAATTATATGTAGTTAAATTTTAATAATTATTAATAAATATAATTAAATTAAAATTTATAAATATTAAAATAAAATTTGATTTATTAATTAAAATATATTCAAATAAATATTAATTTTCAAATTATTTATTTTGTTAAAATAACATAATATTGAAATAAATATTATATAAAAGATAAAATAAATTTATTTAATTAAAAATAATTTATCTTTAAATTTTATCTAATTATTAATAATAAAAACATAACTACGTTAACATTAACAACTAAACAAAATTTTATTTTTATTTAAAAATTAAAAATTAAAAATTAAAAATTAAAAACAAAAACTGAAAATTACAAAAAAAAGAATTAAAATATGGACAAAACGATCCTTAAAGACTAAGATAAGTGTAAGCTACTTGTCATCGACCGATTAAACCACGACATCTTTTGTTTTCTTTATTGCGTACTCGGAAAATTACTTATAAGCCATTTTCCTATTTTTCATTTTGTTATATAAGATTGTCAACAATCAAAGTCTCATTCTCCTAAAGAACAGCACCATCGTCTATTCAAAAAGTCAAAGTCAAAATTTCTTGTTCAGATGGTTTTTTTTTGAGTTTGTTTTATTAAATCTCATTTATATATTTATTTGAGGTTTATGTAAATATATGGGTGAAATTTAATAGAACATGATAAAAATATTATAATCAAAATAAAAAATTTGATCTCCTAAAAATAATGTTTCAATAATATTTTAATCAATTTTAACTACACATTTATATAAATTTGATATAAATATGTAGATAAGATTTAAAAAATAGGATAGAAATTAGTTAATTAGATCAAGGAAGTGTTTCATTAAAGAATATATATATTTATTTGATTTAATTTAATAATTTTTATTATTAAAAATTGATTAATTTATTTATTAATTAGTTAATTTTAATAAATATTTATAAAAATAAATAAATAAATAAAATTTTAATTGATGATTTTTTAATTAAATTTTAAATTTTTCTACGAGTAAATAGGAACCTTTTACTTATATTTTATATTTTAATAATAAATAATATGTTTTACAATTATTATATAAAAAAGTTCCTACCGTATTAAAAATCATCACAAGAAGAAAGAAAGCGAAAGAGAAATTCATATTCACAGAAAATGGCAAACGTAGGAGGCGTTAAGGAGGTGAGCGGATCCGCCAACAGTTTGGAGATCGAAAATCTTGCTCGATTTGCTGTCGATGACTACAACAAGAAGCAGGTTAACCCTTTTCTGTTTTTCTTTTATTCTTCAATTGCTTGCTTATTTTGTTTGATTGATTATTACGATGATGTGATTTCGAAGGAAGTTTGCGTTTGTTTGATTTCAGAACTCGCTGTTGGAGTTCAAGAAAGTGGTGAATGTGAAGCAGCAAGTGGTGGCGGGAACTGTTTATTATCTGACATTAGAAGTCAAGGATGGGGACAAGGTCAAAGTGTACGAAGCCAAGGTGTGGGAGAAGCCATGGATGAATTTTAAAGAGGTTCAGGAATTCAAGCTTATTGGTGATGCTCCAACTGGCTCCTCTTCTGCCTCAACGTAACCCTATCGCTTTTGGTAATTTGATGTTCTATTTACTTAAGAAGAAGCCACTAGAACACCTGAAATTAGTGGGTAGTCCCCTACCCTAAGATATTCTATTTTTGGTCTTGCGTTTCTGACAAGCTGTGATTTTTCTTTCTAGTTGGTTTAGAGGAGATTTCCCATATATTACTGTGATTTGGTATATGCCTATAGCAGATATTCATGACATCATGATCATTTGTGATTTTTGCTTGTGTAATTCTTTTCTTTATGTTTCGGTTCTTATGGCAAAATTTTCAATTTCAGGTTACTGAACACTTCTCACCTCCTGCTATACCATTACCAGGTGTTGATGATGCTTAAAAATAAACAGGAGTAAATAATGATGTTGAATGTATTCCTTTTTATGTAAATGGGAAAAGATATTCCAACTATGCGTCTTTGAATGCTTAATATTTGGGAAGATCTACATTGGCTATGTTCATTTATATCCTTCATGCTCCTGCCATCTCTATACCCTTTCCCCCCTTCCCCGTCCAGGGAGATTGATCTCGTTTCACTGCACAATACAGTCACATTTCCTTTTAACTCTCCTTGAAGTTGTAAGAGGTATATACCTTCCTAAGAAGCAAGAGACATGATAGCAAATTAAAGGTTCTTATACTCTTAACAACTCATTTTTGGTCATTGCGCATCTTGTTATCATTTGTGTTCAGAATCATTTCTTTCCTGAACTGATGACATCATCTTCCTTGATGTGTTTCACTAAACGTTTATGGCGTTTCCTTGTTATTGCAAGCAAAGATGAGTTGTAACCGTGGATAGTGTTCTTTGGTTGATCCCACTATTGCGCTTTGCTTATTTGTTAAAAGTGGGTTGTCAACTTAATCTGTTTGTATAAATTAGGTTAAATGCACTCACCTAATTGGTTTGACTTTCTTTTTCATTTGAATCCTTTATTCACAATCTCTTGGTCATATTATATTATTTAGGACTTGATTTTAAAATTTTGGTAAGAATAGGATAAGCATATTGAAGATTCGATCATGATTCGCCGGTTCACGTAATGAAGCAAAGGGACAGGTGGGAAGATTGAGTTGGGAGTGATTCCAAATGGTTTTGTACTCAAAACAAAGGGCGAGCCCACGTTACTTTAGAATTATAGCAAAGCTGTCGAAAGACCATATTACTATTTTAAGATTTGAGTCTTTCGATTTATATCAATATATTCTTTGAGTCTTTCATTTTATAGTTAATGTTTTGATTAATCAGTACTTATCTCTTAGTTATTTAAGGTTACAATTTATATCATGTTAACATATACGAGAACTTAATGAGTCATACATAAAGAAAGAGTTGAAGAAAATAATATTTTAATCAAATTGGACTTAATTGTAAAGCTTGACAAATTTTATGACTAGATATGAGATATTTTGTAAATAGAGATTAATATGAGCTATTGGATGTTATTTGAAAATAATTAGCATTTAATTAAAATTGATTGTAATTCTTATTAAAGTTTAATTAAAATTATAATTTAATTTCAATTAAATTACTAAAGTATCCAAAATTTATTATCAGTAAGTTAAAGCTCTAAGGGAGCTAACACTCCTAGCTTAAACTTCTCTGCAATAGTTTCAAAGTTCTCTCGACACGTTTTGTTGATATTATTAGAAGTAAGATATTTCTACGATGATTAAGATGAGCTAATTTTTAAAATAATTCAAAAAGAAAAAAGATCAAATTTTGTAATAAGATACGAATTACGATTTTTACTTTATTATGATTTATGTGATAATTAACAACAACAATTTTCTTTTCATTTCTTTCAACTTGCGGTTTTTTCTTTATTATGATTTATGTGGTAATCATATTATAACATTTCAAGTAGTCTTGGCCTCAAGAAATCAAATACGAAAAAATTTTGTAATTACTCCAATGCATACGGGATAGGATATTCACCCAA
The DNA here is from genome assembly GCA_027563885.1 of Erythroxylum longipes. Taxonomy (NCBI): domain Eukaryota; kingdom Viridiplantae; phylum Streptophyta; class Magnoliopsida; order Malpighiales; family Erythroxylaceae; genus Erythroxylum; species Erythroxylum longipes. The sequence continues at coordinate 720,028 of JAOQMS010000002.1, read as the reverse complement.
TTTCCTATCACTAACTTACCTGCACAATCCAAGTTTAAAGCACCAGAAATCACTACCAAAATGACTTCATAACACACAATACTCCCAATCAATAATATCACTAATTTGAGCATCATAGCTCTTGACAACAACGACTATTTAATTTGGAGAAATCAAGTTCAATCCATACTACTCACCCCTGTGATCTACTCGGTTACATTGATTGGTCAATTTCTCTACCACCGAAGCAAAATGATAACACCACTAGCTTATCATCATCTCCCTTTGCAGAATTCTTAAGAGCGGAAAAAAAAAAGAAAAATTCATCTACTGCTATCTTACTGCAGCCCTCACCTTAACCGTGGTAGCTCTTGCGCTTGGATACTACAAAACTTCTCTTTAGGCTATTCTTGAAACTCATACTCTTCAGCAAACAACGATTCAAAAATCCTTGCTCTGACGTTGTTTTCAACTACAGGGAAAGGTGATTCCTCCATCACCAATTACCTAATGATCGTGTCGTGCCTTCAACGTTGAAGACTAAGCAGTTATAAGTGACCTTACGTCTTCTGAAGACTTGTTCCTCTTACACTCAACGTATTACCTGCCAATTATGAATCATTTGTCATTGCTATGGAGAATCTAGAAATCACTCCATTCCTCTCTTAATTGTGAGCTAAGTTGTTGCTTCTTGAACAATACTTGCTGTCCATTCATCAAATTCCATATGAAGCAGTGTTTGTAGTCACTTGTGTCTGGATACTACCTTCGAGACAGTTTGCATTGTGGACAAACAACTCAACCTAGGTATTCTCCCTCTTATCCTCTGGCCTAGATCTATTATCCTCTGGCCTAGATCTGATGGCTTCCCCTTGCAATTTTAATCAACATAGCCCGCCCGAAATATCAAATATCTCCTATTAGCCTGTCAATCCGCACTATCCCCACCATAATCCCAGCCTAGCCCACATTCTTAACCCAATTCCAATCACTGACCCCCAAAATGCCAAATCTGTAAAACTATAACCTGTCATTTCCGGTATATGCAATCTCGAAATAATTCCTTAAACCCCACTCTTGATCCAACCATCATTCAACCTGCTTTTTTCACGTACCCTTCTAATGAGCTCACAAAATGGCTTCTAGATACAACAACTTCTGCCTACATGACACTAACACCCATCTTATTGACTTAGTCCAATCATATCAAAGGTACTGATCAAGTGATTGTTGACAATGATAATACTCCCTCTATCTTATTTAAGGGCTTCTTAACTTTTCCTACAAATCATATGCCCCTACACTTACACAATATTCTCATTATTCTTGAACTTACTGCAAATTTATTTTTTGTTACACAATTTATTAAAATAATTCTTCTTTAATTGAATTCAATCTCTTTAGTTATAAATAATAATTCTTCTTACACTGAATCTCAATATGAACTCCTATTTCATAAACCACTTAAACTTAATCATCTTCATGTTTTTGGTTGTCTATGTTTTTCTTTTCTTGGATTAACTAAATATGATAAACTCACGCCAAAGTTTCTTCCTTATATGTTCATTGGTTATGCTCTGAACAATAAAAGATATCGTTGCCTTGATCTTTTTAATGATAAAATCTATATTTCATTTTGTTGAAACTCAATTTCCGAATCTCTTGCCTATATTCTCTTCCTCACATTCTCGTTCCTTTTTCTTACCATTATCTTTCAATTTAGCGCCTTCTCTGCTAAATCCAAATCCTTCATTGCCACCTGTTTCTGTAACTCCATAATTGTTAGGAAATTCAACTATTTCCACGTAACTAGAATGCCAATAGAACAACACAAAATTTGATAACGGAGTTCGGCCAAATTGTGCCTACGTCTCCGGAGCTACTGCACACCCTTTTTATTAGG
>JAOQMS010000002.1:664719-686730 GCA_027563885.1 Erythroxylum longipes | reverse complement strand
CTCTAGATTAGGAGAAGAATGAGGTATTACCCAAAAGTGGGTAATCAAAATAATAACCTTATAATTATATCCCTTACTAAACTCAATCTTTCATTCCATACTCATTCCTCTTTTTTCATACCCACTAAACAAGCACACTATGAGTTTTTGCTATAATTTGACCTATTTTTGAATAGAAAATAATATCATTTTTATAAAATAATGTTTTTTTTTATAATTGTCGGCAATCGAACCAAGTCGAATCTAAGTAGCTCAATCACGAGTCCGCCCCTATTTTTTTAAAAAGTAGGTCCAAAATCCATTAAGCCGAGGTCCATCCGTCCATGTGCTGACAGACAGTTGTTATTAGCATCCTTCACCTTTGGTCGACGGACACGAAGACTCGAGTTGTTGCCAGTGGGTCGGGTCATTTTGACGCGGTTGGTCCAAATGAACTGACAAAACCAATGTGCCACGTATCTAGGACTACGAGTTCAGAGTTGGTCAAGTTGACCTTCCCAATCATTCCACTTCTAATACATTTTTGTAAATATTTAAATTATTGTTATAATCCTTAAAATCAAAACAAAAATTAAAAAGAATATTCAGGGCCATCAATCTTTGAACAGACCGAACAGCGAAAAATCAGTGTTTATGACTGTTAGATGCTTTAGTCCGATTCCCATCCAACGGCTCAAGGGCAAAGGTACATGCCGGAACTAAGACATACCGCAAAATTACCTCCACGTATTGAAATCGAGTTGAAGTTGTCCAAAGCCCCAAAAATTCTCTCACTCTCTTCGCAGCCCTCTTCTTCCAACCGGGGTTTCATCGGCCGGCCCAATGGCCGAGAACCCATCTCCGGCACCAGCTTCCGTTACGGACACTGAAACGTTGCAGTACTGGTGCCACCACTGCGGGAAATACGTTGCTATCGAAACCCTGGAAAATGTCCCTGACGTGGTTTGCCACGAGTGTAAAAAGGGCTTCGTGGAATTTATGCCTCCTACCTCAACTCTACCTTCCGACACATCGTCCCTGACCTCCGATCAGGCCGATTCGCATTTCGGTTCCCAGTTCCTCCAGATGCTTCGCATAATCGCGGAGGCCGCGCGTGATCGGGACGCGCCGCAGCGCCCTTCTCAGGATACACAATCGGAGGATGATTTTCTCAGGATCGAGCTCGATGGGTGGGATAACGACGAGGACGATGACGAGGGGGAGGAGGACGGAGAGAACGAGAACGAGGACGGAGAGAATGGAAATGAAGAAGAACGAGACGGTGAAAGCGGTCAGAATCAATACGATAACGAAATTGAGATTGAGGACAGCAGAGAGGAAGATGATCTGAGGAGAAGGCGGCGGGATGTTCTTCGTCTTCGCATTCGGGACTTTGCGACCCGAACCCGGAGCGGTCGAAATCGGATCCTTGATTGGGCCGAGATACTTATGGGTCTCGATGATAATTCCATCGAATTTCGCCTGGAAGTTCCCGAATCGAATCGGTACATAGGCAATCGCGAGGATTATGTAGATGCGGCTGGATACGAGTCGTTGTTGCAGAGCTTAGCTGAGAGTGACGGTGGTCGGAGAGGGGCTCCTCCAGCGGCCAAATCGGCAGTTTCGGCTTTGCCGACGGTGTCGATCATGTCAGAGAAGGATATCGTTGTATGCGCTGTGTGCAAAGATATGGTTAATGTTGGTGAAACAGTGACGAAATTGCCTTGTGGGCATGGTTATCACGGGGATTGCATTGTACCGTGGTTGGGTTCGAGGAACTCGTGTCCTGTTTGTAGGTTTGAGTTGCCAACTGATGATCCGGAATACGAGGATGAGAGGAAGAGTCGAGTGCGAGCTGCTGCAAGTGGGGCTTCGAGTTCCGGCGGAAACGGTTTGGGTTCGATTTGATCAGAAATCATGTTCTTGCAAGTTAACTATATGTTTATGTTACATTTACTGTTATCGACTTATCGTTTACATGGTTGCTGGACATTTTCCTCAAGTCATTTACTTTTGTGGATTAGATAAATTGGGATCTGTTTCCATTTGCACCTGAATGTAGATAATATATACTCGCTTTGTTTTCATTGCTGTTGTGCTTTGTGTAGTCGTTGTTGTACTTGGTCAGACTATGTTTTGGTCTGAAAACATAAGCTATTCAGCATAAGGTGTATGATTTGACCTATTAATTCTATAACAGTGCCTGTAGTTTGTAATTAGGAATAAAATTCAATTAGTTGTCACGCTTTCCAGAAAGTGGAGAGATGAATTGATATCTTGTTTGATTGGATTATTGGATTATTGGATTTGGATCCATCGGGACTGATGGGGCTCAAACCTGCAGCTATTGTCTTGACAGGTTTATGTTCTGACCAATTGAACTGCAATACCAGTGAAATGCAATAGAGCATACGGCACACATATGCTTATGATTTCATTCCTATGGCTTGTGATGTTATCAATGATAGTTATCAGCATCTATAGTTCTTGAAGTTTTGGTTTATGACTCCAGTCTCTGCATTGTACATTTGAGATAGTTTTATTAGGCAAATTGTTGGTATATAAGATTTTTATGACCTTCAATGATCAGTTATGATATGAGCTTTGTGTGATCAGGAAAATGAGCATTGGTCTGTATTCTTCTTTCTTTTTGTTTTGTCTATGGGATATTTGGGTTCTTTGCTTGTGATCACTTCTTTCTCCTTCATTGTTATACAATAACTTATTCGGACTTGATCTCTGCATATGAATTCAGTATATATGAGTCAATTGCTTCCTAATTTTTTACTCTCAGTGCAACATGGAATCACGTTTTCATAGTTTTGAAGACTAGCATGTGACACGATGCATAGTCCTGTTGTTGTTTTCGGTGTAGTGGAATATTATGGCTTCTGCCCTTCAGTTTGTGTTGAATGAAGGTTGAATAGCATTGCATAAAGAAGTCACAGCTCATACTTTAATTCGATAATGTTACGCTAAGTAAGGCTACCTTAAAAGGTTTTGGTTTCATTTATATCGTCTAACATTAGATGGATAGAAAGTTCTATCTTTCTATCTCTTTCCCTATGTTTTGTGGGTCAGATTGTTCTTTTAGTTAATTTCATGACACGACCTATATCTAATGTAGCTCCAGAACCCAGATTCAACGAATGCATCTAACAACTTATTGTTTAATCAGTGTTTTATATTCGTATGCTGTTGGATGCTTGACAATTGTAGTCGAATACGTGTGCTGGTACGGACGCTTCAATGGTCTTATGATTGACATAGAGATATGTGCTGTGTTGGATGAGCTTACGATCCTCTTGATTGCTTAAATATTAGGAAATAGGAATTTTCGACCATGTTTCTCAGTAACCAATCTGTACATTAAACTCCTCTTCCCTTTCACGTATTGTTTTTACTCAGCAACAGCCTTATGGAGTTGCAATTTGGTACTACTTACTATACGGGATTTATGTGCAGAGGAAAAACTTGGAAAATCGGAAAGCTTGGAAAGACGATACAACACTAGGGTAGATTTTGGCTATTATTTCTTCACAAACATTCATGCTGTTAAGATTGACCGTACACCAGTGATTAATGTACAGGAGATGACCGAAGGCAGCGGCTGAGTTGGGAGTTAGGATGTCAAAAGAACTAGGGACGGGTTGAAAAAAGGACTCTGATCGGGCTTCAGTTAGGAGTACCTGGCTCGAGTCCAATCCAAAATATTTCTATGTATACAGTTTCGAGTCGTATTTGGGTGGAAAGGCTCGGGTCTTAGGCCTAATTGGACTCGGATACGGATCTGTCAAAAATTTTCAAACTCAAGTTTAAGCCTTATGGGGTTTAGTTCCATATTGACCCATTTTCATCCTATAAAAAGGTTGTTTTTTTTATAATAACGTTCAACTTAAACTTTAATGACGTTTAAAATAAACTTTAATTAGGCAATTTTTTGCAATGTTATATTAATATTAAGATAATGTTATTTTTTATTTTTAAATAAAAATGAGTTCTATTGTTAAGTAATTAGCTTCATTAACTTAATCAAAAAAATTAGTTTATTTTGAAAATGTTGGAATTTAATTTGAACATTTTGAAATATTAGAATTTGTTTTATATTTTAAAAAATTATTATATAATGAAAGCATAAATTATTATATTTAATTGAAATGAGCAATGAGATAAATATATTATTTTATTTAAATTAAGTGTTAATTCTCAAGTTAAATTATATGCATTGAAGTATTTATAAGATAGGGGGGTTGAGTTGATAAAGTAGGGAGCATGAAATTAAAAGATCTTTTGTTCGAATCTCCTTACTTAGGTTCTTTCGATCAAACCTGTCCTACAGGGCTTGTTTAGTGAGAAGTACTTGGTTGACATAATTTACAGGCTATTGCGTCAATTTGAAGATTTACCTAATGCACATCCCAAAGATAGCAATTGCGAGTTTCTCCGTTTTAAAAAAAAAGTATTTATAAGATGGGGTTGGATTAATTTTTAATTTTTATGTAACTTAAATTCTATTTGTTTAAATTTCAAATTTTTGTATTTTAACTCAATTATTGATGTCATTGTCTCTATAAAGAATGTGCAATAACGACGACGTATATGTGGAGTGTGGTTTAGACTTGACCCATCTCTCTCATCCTAAAACCCTCCTAAACCCAACTCATCCCTGAGCTTGTTGGTTGGTTGTTGCTTAATCCTTTCCATGGCTCCAAGTTTTGTATTCGAACCTCCAAGCGACGAAGAACCTCTTCTAGAAGAAACTGAAGAAGAAGAAGAAGAAGAAGAAGAAGAAGAGGAACGACAAGAAGGAGGAGAAAAAGAACAACAAGAAGAAGAAGAAAATGATTACGATAAAGAGAGACCCTCAAATCGTCGAACTCAATCGCCGTGGGACTTCGCTTCTTATTCTGAAACAGTTGCCGAAGAGCACACTCGTCGCAGCACAACTTCCATTGACGACAAGATCTCCAAAGCCCTCCAGCAACGCTCCGTCCCCGTCCCAACCACTGCAGACGACAGCGATGGATCCGATTCCGAACCCGACAAACAAGTACTAACACCGATATTCATCTTTCCTTTTTCCAAGTATTTTGTCAACTAACTAACCACTATATCTGTTCTCTTTTTTCTTTATATAATTTGTAGGAAGATTACCAAGAAGAAGAAGAAGATGATGATGAAACAAGTACTCCTGATGAGAAGAAATCATTTTTTGCTCCTGTAGAGGGGGCTTCGTTCCATGCGAATTCCTTTATTGAGCTAAATTTATCTCGTCCTCTGCTTCGGGCTTGTGAGGCTCTAGGTTACGTTAAACCTACCCCAATTCAGGTTTCGATTTCGCACCCCTTTAACCTAATTCTGAATCTTTGTGCTTCAAATGACTGAAGAGTTCTATGTAGGCGGCTTGTATACCACTTGCTCTTACCGGTCGTGATATTTGTGGGAGTGCTATTACTGGTTCTGGAAAGGTACTGTTTCTTTCGTTGTGTACTTTTGGCCACTTGTTTCTTTATGTACTTCTACTAACTACCGAAATTGCTAATCTTGTTATCGATCACTGATTTCTTCAATCTTCAGACAGCTGCCTTTGCATTACCTACATTAGAAAGGCTACTGTTTCGTCCTAAACGTGTTCAAGCCATACGAGTTCTTATTCTTACTCCAACCAGAGAGTTGGCTGTTCAGTATGTTCTACTTTCCTAGAGTGGTTGCTAAGTGTTTTATATTTTCTTCAGCTTATAGTATGTAAATTTGACTATAGATTATCTGGTAGAATTTGATTGATTAAAATTTTCTTTCTGGACTGATTTATGTATTGCAGGGTTCATAGTATGATAGAGAAACTTGCACAATTTACTGATATTCGATGTTGTCTGGTTGTTGGGGGGCTTTCAACCAAGGTTGGTGGTTGAACAAATTTCTGGTTTTGGTGCAGCATTTTTAGTCTTTTGCTTGAAAGCGGGCATTTCTGTTGTTTCCTTTTTCTTTTCCTTAGATGCATACTCCATTGTTAGTAATTCGTCAGAATGAATATGTGGATGTGGTTCTTACTTTAGGTGCAAGAGGCTGCCTTGAGATCAATGCCTGATATTGTTGTAGCTACTCCTGGGCGTATGATAGATCACTTACGGAATTCAATGTCTGTGGATTTGGATGATCTTGCAGTTTTGATACTGGATGAAGCAGATAGGTTACTGGAGCTTGGGTTTAGTGCAGAAATTCATGAGTTGGTATGTACTCTTCTCTTTGGAGGTTTTTGTTGTATTCTCAAGAGTCACAAATCCAAGGAATGGGAGCACTTAGATTTTGCTTCAGGATTGTTATGATTCTTAAAGGGAGATTAGAGTTGAATACTGTTTATTGCTTTATTATGCAAATGTGGGTTCATTCCATAATCTTCTTAGGTTTACATAACAAAATGGTTATTATTTGCTTCACTATTTGAATATCAGAGATACATTGGTTTTCATTACCAGCCTTTGTAATGGAATGCATTAGTGCTCGATTTCAATCTTTGCTTACTTAATTCATCTCTGTGGACAGGTTCGACTATGTCCCAAAAGGAGGCAAACCATGCTGTTTTCAGCTACAATGACTGAGGAAGTTGATGAACTCATCAAACTCTCTCTGACTAAACCACTAAGGCTTTCAGCCGACCCATCTGCAAAGCGACCAGCAACATTGACAGAGGAGTAAATAAATCTGATCCATACTTTGTTCCTTAATTCTTTTTGGTTATGCTACATGATCACCGAGATACTGTTTACATAATTTTCCATTTAGAATTATGTGCCAATGCATTTGTTTTTAAATGTTATCGTACTTGTCAAGTAAATTGTCTTTTCTTCTGCAGGGTGGTTAGGATACGCAGAATGCGTGAGGTCAATCAGGAGGCAGTTCTCCTTGCATTGTGTTCAAAAACCTTTACATCGAAAGTGATCGTCTTCAGGTTGTTATGGCTTATTGGTTTACATCTGTTCTTTATCAATTTATTTTTCTGCATAAGTAAGATAGTATTTTAGTTTTGATATTTATTATTGAATATCAAAATTAGTATATTACTTATGTATGGCTATCCAATTTCTAGTGGAACTAAGCAAGCAGCCCATCGGTTGAAGATTTTGTTTGGATTAGCTGGTTTTAAAGCTGCTGAACTGCATGGAAATCTCACACAAGTGCAACGTCTTGATGTAAGTAACTAAATTAATTTATTTTTTATTTTTGCTTCTTTTCTGAAGTTCTTGCTTATGCATTCATCTATGGTTTATTATTGAAGTTTGAACTTGGATTATAATTTGTTATTCTTGCCAATCTGACTTCTTTGGTGTTAATTCTGACTTATGATTGCTGGCATAGGCTTTGGAACTCTTCAGGAAGCAACAAGTTGATTTTCTGATTGCAACTGATGTAGCTGCTCGTGTAAGTAGTGATGCTAAACTTATGCTGTGTCGCTCTTCATTTGTCTATTTACATTTCATTTTACAGTTAGTTATGCTTCACCATGGAACTGCATAACCTCCTTTATTCATTGCTTGGTCCATTTTCTGAATAAAGGGATTTTATGCTAGCAGCATCTCTAAAAGTTGATAGAATTATTAACTCCAACCTTCTAATATGTTTGTCCATGACGTGGATAGTGGTAGTGGCTGTAAAACCAATAATTTCTTATGAAGATTGGTTGTATTTTGTAGGGATTAGATATTATTGGTGTACAAACAGTTATTAACTATGCATGTCCTCGTGACCTTACAAGGTATGTGTCAAACTCTTCTTTCGTATTTGGATACATACTTATTAACTCAACTGTTTCTAACTTGGTTTTTGTTCAACTTTCATCTTTTTATTTCTTTTCTCCAGCTACGTTCATAGAGTGGGTCGTACGGCTAGAGCTGGTAGAGAAGGATATGCTGTTACATTTGTGACAGATAATGATCGTTCTCTTTTAAAAGCCATTGTGAGCCAACTTCCTTGCATCTTTTAGGGCTTGTTTAGATTCTGCTGCTTATAGATTCCTCTTGAATTAATTCAGATTGCAAATGATAAGTCAACATATATTTGCCATAAATTTAGGCCAAACGGGTTGGTTCAAAGTTGAAGAGCCGTATTGTTGCAGAGCAATCAATAACAAAGTGGTCTCAGGTTATCGAGCAAATGGAAAGTCAAGTGGCTGACATTCTTCAAGAAGAGAGGTATTTTGGCTGACTTTCCATCACATAGTTCTTTTTGCTACCTACAAGTGGCACTGAGAAATGCTCTACATTATTGCAGGGAAGAGAGAGCCCTCAGAAAAGCTGAAATGGAAGCAACAAAGGTTTTAACTCATTATATATATACGATTATATTTGATTCTTTGCATCCATCATTTCTCGTCTAAGTTGATGCACGGATGAATATGGTATACTCATTTGAAACTCATGTTGAAGTTGTTCTGGCCTTCTGTTTTCAATCTCTTTCATCATACTACTGATTAATACAGAGATACTTGAGGAAAATGATTAAAATAGTAGTAATCCGACTCTGCTTTGGTTTATTTTTGTTTAAATTGGTTGAGGAACGTGTACATAACGTCATGCTTGATCCTTTTCCCTTTTTGTTTCTTCTTTATTTGTGAATTGTTCTAGTGGTCTCAACTTTTAGAGGTGTGCACGGATGCTGTTATCATGCAGAAGCATTACATAAATTTGTGCCTTCTATACGTGTGCAGGCAGAAAATATGATTGCACACAAGGATGAAATATATGCTCGCCCCAAAAGAACATGGTTTGTAACAGAAAAAGAGAAAAAGCTTGCAGCTAAAGCAGCAAAGGTAGGTTTTTCTTGTGATTTTCAATCTCTCTTTCAAGGATGGAAATGAGCCAGGTTGGGCTAGGCCAGCTAGACCCGATGCTCATTACACACTGCCCGGACCAGCTTCAGGCTGCTACTAAACGACATCGTTTTGGTCAGTCATACCAAAACAATATCGTTTTGATGTTTGACCGGGCTTTGTGCCAGCCCCAGGACCAAGCATGGCCTGAAGCCCAATCACCTGTGCCTGGCCCATGACTTGGAACCGGGTTGGGCCGGGCTGGAAATACCATTCCTACTCCCTCTAGCAATGACCCTGTGATCCACAGATTGAGAAAATGTGTTAGTTGTACTAGTTTATCCAGTTGATACACAGTGGCCAATTCCCTGTGGCAGGAATCAGGCAACAAAGGAAAAGGTTCTGGAAATGAGATGATTAGTGCAGAGCAAGCTGAAGACCTTAAAATGAAGGAGAAAAGAAAAAGGGAGCGTGAGGTCCTTATTTTCCCCTTGCATTGTTATTATTCTTTCAATGGAACGCTCTCTGCAAATGATATTTTAATACTTTGATACTAATGCACAAAACAGAAGAATATGCCCCGTAAGAAGCGAAGAAAGTTACAAGCTGCCAGGGAAACATTGGAGGATGAGGAACTAATAGAGACACCAAAGGTGTGACATTTGTTTTGTGACATTTGTTTTACTTTTTGCCCCCATCTGTTTATGATATGTTTCTGTTCTAAAATGCTCAGTCTCTAGGTGTTATGAACCACCTCGTGTATGGGGCAATGGGTTTAAGGGATGTTGGCTCCAAGAAAATAGATGTTTCCATTCTGAATACTAGTGTGATAAGCTGCACCATCTCTTTCATCACTACGACTTTTTCTATTTATGCTATTAACGTCATAGTTTTTTATGAAATAAATGCTGCAGAGTAGAGGAAAGAATATGAAGGACAAGACTGGATTGTCACTGGTTGACCTGGGTTATCGACGAGCAAAGGCTGCAAAAGCAATGACGAGAGCTGTAAATGCTGGTAAGATTGCACTGAAGGCTAGTAAGAAATCAAAGCGTCCTCTAAAAATGCAATCAAGGACAGAAGAGATGCGTGAGCTGTTCCAAAGTGAGATGAGTGAGAGGAAGCAGAAGAGAGTGACAGGAAACAAAAACTCTAAGAGTTCATTTAAGAGCAAGTCACGGTATGATTCTAATTTTCTAGTAAATTTTATTCTGTCTACAATTTGCAGTTGGATATGTTTCTAAAGAGGAATGAAATGATGAGAATATATCATCAAACCAAAATTGAAAGAACTGCACTTTGTCAACTTGGTTAAGCAACATTTAAAATCCTAGCATTCAAGTACCAGCATCTTGACTAGTGTTCTATGAAGAATTCACAACATGGGATTTCATTGCCTGACCTTTAGTCTTTGCATGTGCTTTCATTGCTCTACTGTATTCTAAAACTTCAATTCGGTTAGAATGAATCGATGTATAATTTTAGCATCCCTCTGCATAATTTGGCACCTTGTTGTGAATGAAAAGTTCCGAACTGATTGTCCCTATCATGCTCTTAGGTCTAGAACTACTGATCAGTTACTGCTGATATTCTCATGAACATGGCAGTGAATCATAATCCAGTTTCCATTTCTTAATGCGGATTAAAAAAAAGTGATTAGTTTTCATTTAAACTAGCTATAGCAAGACTTTTACCTTATCGTGTTATGTTTATGTTCCATTTGATTGTATGCATTGACATTGGATTTTTCATCCCTTGCCTTTTTCTTCATCTAGGTACAAACGCAGGTAACACTAGATTTATGCTATAAAGTGTTATACATTTGAGAGGAAGACTCGAAGAGGGTTATTGATTCAGAATTTTGCACAAGGTTGCTAAACTTGCAGCCTCAGACCACCACTCATGTCCTCATTATAGGAATTTTGATTTGCATCGTAAGAGTGTAAATTTTTTTAATGCTTTATTTAAGCTGTCACGGCACAAAAGTAGTGGTAAGAGATCTTATCTCTCCCCTCCTAGCAATCCCTCATTTTTTTCTTTTCTATCATTGTTTACTTCTCTTGCTTAAAAACATTCCAGACAGGATCTGATTGTGTAATGCCTTTCTTAAGCTGTCCTACTAAAACACTGATATCAAGGTGCTTTTGTTACTTCACAAGTATCACCTCACAATTTATTGCAATCAAGAATTATAATGATAAAGTATAAGGTTAATTATATAGAATTCCTGTAGGGTTTGATTTCTTTTATTTCAATATTTTTTTTAAAAAATTATTACTTATTTCTTTGTAGTATCACTTAATCATCACATAATTTCTTGTTTTTTATTAATTTTTAATTCCTTCATAATTCGAAAATGACTTAAAAATTTAGAATATTTATTATGTTGTAAAGGATGTGATAATTTTAAAAATTATAATTGAAGTAATAAAATGTTGTAATGTGAGTTTGTACATCCATCCTTACAATTTAGTTTGGTGATGTGCATATTATGTAGTGGTCCAGTAATACACAATTTTATGATGGAAAAAATTATTTTTAAACATTATATACACACTCACATAAATAGATACATTTTAATTACTATTATTATGTATCAATATCATCACTTTTAATGTACTTGCTTACAATTATGTTTGAGATGGCATATATCTCTTATGATAATTTAGATTTTAAAAGCATTCCTACCTTATATATATATATATATATATATATATATATATATACAGTTTTACTGTACTTGTTTATAAATATGTTTAAGATGGCATTATCTTTTATAATTATTAGATTTTAAAAGCATCCCTACCTTATACTATTCTTTATTCATGTTCCTTACTAATATATACTGTCCATTGCCACTTTTATGCTGATTGGGTACATGTACAAAACCCACTGACAAAGTGGGCTTAAAGAGATTATGCTGCTTGATATTACTAGACAGCAAATTATTTAAAATTCAGGATTTATACCTGATTTCACAAACTTCCTACTTGGTCAAAGAACTTGACAAGAAAATTAGTTCCTTTAAATTTCTTTCTATATAAGGAAGGGACATTACAGCTACCATTTAAGGAGCTTTCTATGATTGCAACCACCTTCTATGACACAGAAAAGATAAATTATGAAACTAGATCAAGACTAAAACAAATAAAAACCCTAAATTTCTTTACTTTGAGCAATTAGAGTTCCATGACAACCCCCTCAGTTTTTTATTCGGTTATACTCCCTCTCATGAAAGCCAATGGGCTTGCCTTATGAATTATCATTTCTGCATTCCTGGGACAATCAGCTTGATCAGACTTTCTGAAAGGGGACTGCATTTCAGTAAAGTCATCTCCAGGGAGCTTGCGGATGTTTGTGCTGTGATGAGAAGGGTTCCCACCCGCCATCGGGTTCCTTCCTTTTCTCACTGATTCCAGAGCTCGACGATGGTTGGAAGTTGGCTTCCAGTGGCCTAGCTTGACTAGGCATGAAAAATTGCCTGAGACTCCCAGTATTTCCTCCATCGATTGCAAAACCAGAATTTAGATCAAAGTTAGAGCGAGAGGACCCCGCAACACTTTGACTATGGGGTGCATTAGTCATGCTCACAATGAATGATGATTGCGAGTACGATGGAACAATTGATGGAGATCCCATAATTTGTGGCACAACAGGGGCTCCTCTCGAATCAACCATGTAAGGAATTGAAGTACCGGGTCCATACATAGCTGAGGTGATGGACATAGTGGGTACGGATGCCAGTCCATTGTACCCAAAAACAGGAGAATTCGTATATGGCACTGAAGGGACCATTCCCAGAGGACCTCCAATTCTTGCGACATTAGCATCCATGGCTATGTCAGCATACCTTCCATTTTGTAAGGATATTGTCTGCGGAGTAAGATCTTTCCTCCTGACATCCGTTCTACTACCTACCTCTACTCTGGTACCAAAGATGGAAACAACATTATCGGTTGGTCTTTGTCCTCTATGTGCACTTGGATTTTGTGAAGACTTTCCATGAAAGAGCCCTTGATCGGAGGCATCATTCTGGAAAAGGGGCCTATCATTTAAATCGAAGTTCCTCATTGAAGGCTGCATTGAGGATGAGGAAGAGGCAGGAGAGGGGCTCCGATGGCTGTTTCTGGGGTAATAAACTTGTCCTTCCATCCTCAAATCTGATGACAAAGCATCCCCATCGTCGCTGATACGATTTAAATCCAAATTCGGCCTCTCCAATCTTCTTGGGCCCAATTCTAAAGAAGAACCCCCAGAATTGAGTCCAGATGAGAATGGAATTTGTCTTTCTGAAGTTATATTTATGGCCTTCTCATCTCCATCCTCAGCCACATTGAGATCAATATCGAGACAAAAATGTCTCTGTTTTAAACTGTTGCTGCTGCCTCCAGTCTCGACAGTCTTATCACCATCAGAAACCTTGCGTGGAGAAGCTGGACGAAATGCACTAGTAGCTGCAGATCCTTTCCACCCAAGGCTTCCACTGAACTCCAAGGGTGCTGCAGGTGATCCGGAAACTGTCATTGGCCTAGAAGCTGAAACAACAGATATTGGAGTCAAGATGGGATTCACAGGACGCTCTGCATCATCAGAATGGACTTCTTGATTCAAATCAAAATTACATGAGCCTTTCTCGCCATCAATTTCAGCCGCTTGAACCAACTCTGTCACCTGAAAAGATTGTGATATTTTTCCTCTGTTTTCTTCCCTAGCTACCTGATTATCTGGATTACCCAACTTTCCTTCCTCTTCAGTATGTTCAACAGGTGAACGACTTCTGGCTGGCACGTCATCTGGTAGAACAGCAGTGGCTGGCTCTTGATTTCCACTTACGGAATTTGGGCTACCTGGTATACTATTATTCATAATTTTCCCTGAAGAAGAGCTGCAAGATGGTTCTTTGTAGTCTACCACTTCTCTCTCCACTTCTTGAGCTACCTGTCGAGCTACTTCGAGAGCATCAACAATACCATATTCAAGTTCAATGTCAGATCGCCTCCTACCAATTGGATTAGGACTTCGGATTTCCATTGTTAGTTTGGAGAAATCAGAAGTATCTCCCACAACATCATCTGCATCAGAATGCTCCGCATCATCATCAGCAGGTACAATATTTTCCATCTCTGATGCAGGACTGCTAGATTCATCAGGTTTTTCCAACCTACTATCCTTTCCAGGGAAGTCCTCCCGAGCGTCAGTTGAGCAATTGCTCTTGTTGGGTATGGACTTGAGTCCTGGTTCATTACTATGATATCTGATACCCGTATCATCAGTCTTATTTTGCAAAAAGGAGCCTGTTTCTTTAGCACTTGAGGCATCAGATCCAGTAGGAGCATGAGATTCCACCTTCACAGCAGTTGAAGCTATTACATCCTGGACGATGTCAGGTTTCTTTGAAGAATCTGACTCTTGCTCTTCTATTTCTCCCTTTGGGACTGTAAAACTAGGAACTTCAATAGAACTTACCACTGAAGAATTTAGGACAGATTTTTCCTTCACTGAATTCTCCTGTACTGAGGGTGACATAGTAGAGATTGTAGGAGGATTAGGTGATCCACTCTCCTCACTTTTGTGATCTAAAACCATTGGAGAAAGATGATTGTTACTATAAGAATGAACCTGCACATCTTCAACTTTTTCTACTTGAGTAGAACTTGAGCTTCTTGATAGCAAAATCTGAACCTTAGCAGGTTCTGTCGTATTATTTTCGTTATTATCACTTCCTTTTGAAACAGGAAAGACAAGAGCAGATTCTGTTCCACTCTTCTCATTGTTGACTGCACCTGGATCAACTTCGGTAGGACCATGAGTATCAATACAAGTTGACTTACTAAGCTTACCCTCCTTCCAGCCATCAAAAAGTGCTCTTGCTCTGTCCTGAACCCTAGAGGAAGAGTGATCAAGAAGATTATTGACAGTGATAAAGATCCCAGAAGAAATTGACCTTTCTTTTTCTACTTGTAGCTTTTCCAGTGCTCGTAAGAGTGCTGTAATTGACTCTTCTGCAAAGCTATCAGTTGTATCATTAGAAAAATTCTGAGCCTCGTTTAACCACCTGTCAATGAAGCACAGTCCATCTAGTTGAATAAAAAGATCAAGACAATCTCTATTGTCAGTAGCAGCAATTGTGCTTGCAACAGCAGCCCACTGCCTGGTTGCATCACCAATGTTCTTCACAACACAATCTTTCTGCTTCTGCATAACAGCAACCAATTCTTGGACTCGGGAAGGGGCTGTGAGCCCATCTTTCATCTCACTTAGGGTAAAAAAGTCTTCAAGTGTCATATTTTGCTACATATCATCTCTGAGCAACAAGGAAATATTTTCAATGTACTATGCTTTTTCCACCATGAGAAGTTCTAGTGCACCTTCAGAACTCTATTTACAAGATATCCTGAAAACAAATATATTAAAACTGATAAGCAGACAGTTATAGACTGTAACCCTAGCTGAAGAACAAAAAAAGATCACCACTGAAAGATTAGGATGAAATTAACATAAGCAGAAGACTGCCTTCGACACCAGCAATATAGATTACAACTTGCAGTGGTGTTCTGGTATCCGAAATTGTAAGTGGAGTTCACAAGCAGAATAGCTAATCATTATATATAATATATGACTAGTCATAAACAATAAACCAAGCTGGAAAAGGAACGGAGAATTGTGAATGAGTTGTCATTGCACAATGTGTTCAACAAGCAGTGAATTACAATAAAGTTGTACTCTCTAATAGAAGGACCAAAGCCTTTAGTAAGCTGCTACACCATCTATATAAATAGTTACAGTAACGTAAACATTTGAAGCACACTTAGAAGCAGAAAAATGACATGGAGAATTACCCATGGTTCAGAATCCTACCATCTCTAATAGCACAACATTATGTTTACATGACTGTCTGATAAGTGCGAAAATCCTACACACACAACTTTTACAGTTGATTTTCATATCTCTTTGGTAACATTCTTAGTATCCATTACGTGACTTGCCAGTCACCCACAGCAAACCATCCCGAATCTGATCAATGATTCAGATCCAACCAAAAAAAATAAAGGGCTACGCAATTTTCACCTAGTTAACAAGTAAAAGGAGATTATGCAAGAGATATATAACTAAATATTTAAAACTATAGGTATAGCAAAATAGAAAAATCTATTGGTCTGCCAAGTCGAACACAAAAAAAATGAAACATTACCAAGTTTGCCTGGCTTAGATCAGTGATATCCAAAATCTTTCTTGCCAATTTTAAAACTGTAGTTCAGTGGGACACAATCTAACTTTATCAGGAAGAGTAATAACTAAAAATCTATGTGAGAAGTAAGCAGCATCCCCAGTTCACTAGCTTTGTTGTACATCAGATAAACTAATAAAATCAGTTCAAGATCTGATGCCACAATGCAACAAAAATTCTACTGAAACTTGAATGTAGATGAATACCAGATCCTACAAACCTACACACTCGGCATGGTCAAAGAAAATCCATACATGGCAAGATCAACAAATGAAGCCCTTGACAAACTACTCAATATGATTAATTTTCAGACAATGTATCCTTAATAGGAATGTATTTTATTATTTACCATATGTCCAAAGATTCTAAATATGATACTTTCAAGAAATTAATCATCTAAATCGCACGTGGAGCACTCCGGTGTCAACTTGGTAACAAAATAAATGTATGCAATGTGAAACTACACGATAAAATATCGCCTTTAGAACAAGTATCACTAGAATTCACCAATTCAGATCTAAGTAACAAGTGCCAACTCTTCTGTGTCCACAAATCATATTATTGATCTGAACTTAAAAGTACCTTATCTACACCTAGTTCAGTGTCCCTCTTCAAAGCAAAACCACATTAATATTAGACAACACAAGGACAAACAAAAATCAAAGTTAAGTATCATCTAAAAACCCAAAGCTGAACAATTAGAGGCAGAAAATCACATGAATTGAAAAGCTGACACACAACAACTATTAAAGGAGAGGTTATTTGGCCAAGAAATGAATGCCAGATTTTCGCAACATCTATCAACTATCAAAAGATCAAAGTTCTACTGATTAACAAGAGCCAATTTACCGTATCAAAAGAAATGTCCTAGACTTGCAGTGAATAAACGGGAGAAGAATGAACCCCGTGAAGAGGAAAGTCTACAAATCTACATACTAATCAGCTCAAATAATTGGAGCCAGATATCAATTTCATAAATTTCTTCAAGAACTACACATGTAAAACCAGCAAGACTTACCATACTAGAGAACGTCAAACCCTAGAATTACAAAAACCCAGAAACAGTAAAGCAACACCAAACTTTTTAACTTCTCTAACTCTCTGCACAGAGAAGAGTCGTGTCGTGGCTGTGAAATTTTACAAGATTCGAAAAGATAGTCCACGGATTCTCACAATTAATGCTCCCAGATACGCAATTAAATAGTCCCAAATCCAGGAAAAATGAAAATAATAACTATCACACAAAGTGAAAAACTTAACAATTACTAAACAACTGAAGAAGAAGAAGGGAAATACCTCTCTTAAATTAACTGAAACCAAACCCTAGAAAGAGACAGTGCTCCACGTGAGAGAGACTAAGTTTCTCTCACTAGAAAACAAATTCCACAACCCAATTCAAGCTTTATCTCTTCACTATCGCCTAGTACAAGCCCAGTTTAAGTTTCGTATTTACGCTTCTGCTCACAGAAACCTCTCCACACTGGATCTTTGCTCTCTTTTTGGAACCTCAGAGAGAGGGGAGAGAGAGAAGCGAAACGTTTCTTCTTCGGAGTAATTTTTTCCAATTTTATTATATTTAAAATTTACTTGATTTTTTATAGTTCGATCTTCTGGCGGATTTTGGTTCGCAATCGGGTGAAAAAGAGCACGTGTAAGGCGGGCGTGAGAACCTCCTGGCTGGCTCCCAACCCGCTTCGTTTGGGTGGGTGACCCGAGAGTATAAAAAGGATGCTTTTTATGGGGCAAGGTATTGAGTCCTACTTTCTACTTCTCAATTTAAAATTTTAAAATAATGCATAATTAATTTTATTCTTATATAAAATAACTTTATTTATTCATTTTAATATCTTGTTCTCATAAATAATGACATTTTACATTAAATATTAAAAAGGTTTAAGAGCTCAATAAAAAAGGGATTTATATACAAATTTGAAATATTTAAAGTTTAAATTTCTAATATTTTATTAAATTTTGTAATATTAAAATAAATTGAGTTAAATTTATTCCAAAATTTGATTATTAAAAATAAATAATTAAGGTCTAACAGGTCATTTGATTTGAATTTCGTTTTATTTAGTGTGCATTGAGAAAATAAATGAAAAGAACTGTCAAAATCCAGTGAAAAGATGGGCTTGGACAAGCTCTAGGATTGAAAAGGAAGCAAGCACAAGCACATCCATGTCTTTGTTGCTGGGGTCCCTGCACTTACAGTAACGTGCCTCGGCAAAAAGAGTCCCGCTGTCCAATTTTGGTTCGAGTTAATCAGGCTAGGAATATATAGTCCGCTTGGATTGTTCACAGGTTTTACGGTTTTGTTAAAAATACCATTATTTTTAACCAATTTTTTTTACAAAATATAGTGAATCAAGTCACGGGTGGATTCTTGACTCGACCCGATTCATTGAAATCTCTAAATGTATCATGTGCAGGTGTATCTTTTTCGTGGGCATGTCTAACAATGGGTTGATTTGATTTGTTGACTTTTTTTAAAAAAATGACTTGAGAAGGACTTAAGATTTATTTAAATTCGAAAGGTATAAATTCGAATTAGTTTTTAGAATTATTTTAATTTTTAAATTTTATCATCATCAACAACAACATTTTGTTGAAGTGTCGCTGAGATATAAAATCTCAAAAGATCTAATAGTATAAATGAAATCGATTATTAAAACCAATTGAGCCCTTACAATCATTCAAGTTAATTATTCATACTTGAATTTGATTCAAAACTCAGTCAATCTGCTTATTAATTTCAAGTTAGATTATATCAATTTAAAAAAAAATAAAGTCAATGAATTTCAGTACATAAGGCTATAGAAGTTGGAAAAGGGATATTAATTGTATAAATTTCCCTTTGCATTTTTATAAATAGAATGTTTTTATAATTCGAACCGGTGTCAATCATTTTTACTTAATCCGTCATCAACCAATTGTTGATAAAATCAACTAACAACTAATGCAATTTATTACTGCCAAACAAGGTCTTAATGGATACCATTTTAACTTACGTTAAAATGTAAAGTAATACTAATACCACAAATAATAATAAAATCTTCATAAAATTTAAAAAGATGTTAAATTGCAAATCTTAGATGCAATGTAAATCCTTTTCTTTGTTTTCCAATGTATTAGTAGCAGGGAGATGGTCCCATTGGGAGATGGTTGGCAATACGGTGTCGTACTAAGGGATAGAGACGCATCATCACATTTAGGCGGTATTTGCATCAGGGCAGGGCCCAGACGACAGGGAGCGTGTCTCTCCTTATTTCTCCAAGTTCGGAATTCGGATTCAGAAGTAGAAGTCTGATGCATGTGACTAAAAGCTGGGCAATCTTAAACTTTGACAGAACCTGCAGACACTTCAGGCCACCAAGAGTGATCTTCCAGGTTCCAGGTCTCCAATCCAAAACTTGAACTTGTAAAAACAACTGGCAAGTTGACATGTATGTTTCAATCAGACGTCACCTTAACAATATATATAATTAGGCCATCGATAAGTGTGAAATAGTCACCTTTTGGGTTTATCATCGAGAGATAGTCCAAAATAATTTCACATAAATACAAAATTACGATTCAGGAAAAGCTTATCTTACTCATGCTGCGAATCTAGCAAATGATTAAGGTTTCGTAAATTTTCAATTTAATTATGTTAAATCGTTGAAAATTATATTAAGTAGTTAGCGTATTGAACCAGCAGATTAAACTCAATCTGTTAACTTTTAAAAGGTGACTAAAAAATTAAAGAATTAAAAAAATATTATATCTAAAAGTTATTTAAATTATTCAAAAAGATAGAAATAGAAAAAGAAATAGAAATAGAGACATTAAGCTTATTATTTAAATTTTAAATTTTAAAATTGAATTAATATAAATTTTGAGTCAGAATATTCAAAGAGCTATTAGCTGCTAATATATATCTTCTTTTGACTTTGGAAATAAACATAAAGACAACTAAAAGAATAACTTTTAAAATAAATATAAAGACAATTAAAAGGATTAAGTAAATTGCATAGACGAGGAATTGAGAAACACTTAATAGATAGGTATTGTTAATGTTGGTTTATGTTGAACACAACGAATTGCATTAGCTGTTATCTAATAGTAGATCATATCAATTAATTTGATCAGCAGATAACTTCAGCTATTTATTAAAGATGTTTAGTAAAATTAATTGTTTAATATGAGCTGTTAACGTATAAAATGACTTATGAGGGTATGATTTTTTAAAAAATTATAATAGCATAAATATTATATTTCTTATAATTTCGCTGAATATTCTTATAAGATTTTAGATATTTAATTTTACAAAAATTAAGTTTATAACTTTAATATAAAAAAAAAAACAACAACATAATAATAATAGTTCAACATTAAATTCTCTGTTAATATGAATGATGCAGCGAGCTACATTATATTAGTATTTTTCATATAATATATATGAATTTTATTATTTAATAAATTAAAAATATCTATAATTATAGTATGACAAAGATACGATATAAAACATAATTTAAAAAATATAAAATGAGGGTATAATTGATTTTTTACCTATTAATTTTTAGTTGATCATCAAAAAAGCTCCTTTTATAAAGCTTTTAGAAATCAATTTATTAGAGTTAAATGAGTTAATCAATCAGTCATTCACCAAACACATCAATAGCTTTTTAATATGGGCAAATAGCTAATAAGTTGTTCTTTTAACTTTTTGACTCATGTTAAAAAGCTATTTATTTGTTTTGTTATGAGCTGGTTGGATTATTTGATTTAACCCAACCAACTAATTTTTTAAAAGCTCCTTAAGTGTAGAGTTTGGGATTAGTTGTTTGCTTAACAATAATATTGCCCTCCACTTTACTCTCTATTTTTGCTTTGTGTGTTTTCAAAGTTGGCTTTTTTTGTACAATTAAATCGTGAAGTTTGGAAGAATATATAAAGGATTAATTAAATTTTTTAATCTTTATTTAATTGTATAATGTTATTTTACATTTAAAAATCATAATATTAAGTTTTTGGACATAAACAGTCACATCAAATTAATATTTTTAGTATATAAATACTATATATCGTATATGTGTTATATTATTATTATAGATATTTTAAATTTATTAAATAATAAAATTCATACATATAAAAAATACTAATATGATGTATCATTTATTTTAATAGAAAATTTAACGTTGTATTATTATTATTATTATTATTATTATTATTATACTAAAGTTATAAACTTAATTTTTGTAAATTTAAATATTTGAAATCTAAATTCTTTTGAGAATATTAAACGAAATAGTAAGAAATATAATATTCATGCCTTTATAATTTTTTTAATCATATTTTCATAAGTCATTTTATACATTAATAGTTAATATTAAATAGCTAATTTTATCAAACATTTTTAATAAACAACTGATCTTACCCGTTCATCAGATCAACTAATTAAATTATCTAATAACTAATGCAAGCTATTGTTGGTCAAACATGATCCATATTGGACCTTAATTAAAACGTGATAATTACCAATTAGAACGTGTGAGAAGTCAACATTTCAACCATGCCAATTTGAACAATTCCATGTATTACTCTCATCTAGTCAATCCATGTCACGTCAGATTTTGAGCCTTGAACGAGCTATGGAGGTAACGTGTTGATGTTGAATCATTTGACCAAAAGATGTGGATTTGACACTTTCGAGGAATTTAAGAGATAAATATAAGGAGTGTTCTTGTGGGAATACTAAGTAATCGGTCCATATTCATATTAAATAACCATAGTAGTTGGGAGGAATATTTGGCAGAGGAAGGTCAGGATATCAATGAAGCCTGCTTGGTTGGACTGTTTAGACCAGTTTATCTTTTGAGACCATCTCTAACTATTACACCAAATTTTTACACCAAATTTAGTATAAAATAGAATATTCTTAGAATCTTTTTACATCAAATTTGGTGTTACTCCAACCATTCTACACTAAAATTTTACACTAAAATTTTACAAAAAATAT
>JAOQMS010000002.1:639487-664619 GCA_027563885.1 Erythroxylum longipes | reverse complement strand
ATATATTTTGTGTAAAGTAATATATATTTTAAATTTAATTATTTAGTAAATTATGTAAATAAATCAATTTGTAAAAAGGACATAAAAGGAATATGTTAAAAAGTATTTGGATAAAGTTGTCTTTTTGTACTTTTGGTGCAATAAATTTGGTGTGTTACTATTCGTTGCACCATTTTAATGTGAAGATTTGGTGTCTTCTTTAGAGTAGATTTATTGCACCAAAACACCCCTTGGTTGGAGATGGCCTGATTTTTACACTTGCGAATAAATATGAAAATATGTAATATTTTATTTAGTAAAATTCACAGTTATTATTTTGTAGACGTCGAATAAGATATTTAACGAGAGAATAATTTAAAATTAAATGACATAATTAATTCAAATAATATTTATAAGTATTTAATATATTTTTATTCTTAATTAATTATTTTTAATTTTTTCTTACACTAAAAGGCACTAAGCTAATTACAGAAGAAGGCTTTGCAACTATTCAAGGTTGAAAAGACAAGTTGAAAAGGTTGGAAAAAAATGGATAAGAGCTAAAAAGTTTGAACTTGGTGTGCTGCGATTGATACGAGGTGCGCATCACCAATCCACTCATTTATTATCTTCCTATGATTTAGAATGTTATAACCTAAACTCGACTGCAGTGCAGACGACAACCTAAGCATTTGAAAGATGATGTCGGCCAATGGACCTTCGTGATCGGCTGCTGGGACCAGTTGAACTTTGAAACATCTCACAATTCCCTTTGTGGTGATGTTTAATCAATTCCAGTTGGCATCCCAATTCTGTGAAAGCCTAAGAAATGGCGTCTTCGGTTGCTATTCAAGGCCGTAATCACTATAATTATAAGGACAAACATGCGCTCTTAGCCCATTTGGTGGACAAACATGGGCCTCTCGAGATTGAATGATGGTGGAATAGGTGTTTCATGGTAAACCTACTTTTAGTCATGTGTTTAATTTGAAAATAACAGTTCTACTTATAAATTAGTAAGCTTTAATTGAAGTGTAAGTCTTAAATTAAGTTCGTAAACGTTCAATTTCTCTTATCCGTTAACAGGCTTACACATTAAGAAAGGTACAAAAAGAAGTTAATGATAAAAAGATATACAACTTTCATTAAAGTTTACCGAAAGTTTCATGAGCTTATTTATTTGTTGAGGAGTTTGTTCAAGCAGTTTAACAACTTAGTTCATCATTGGATGGCAAAATAAGTATTTTATTTACATTTTCTTCGTTAATACAATTTTAAAGTTGTTTGTAATTAAAGTTTGCGTTATGATTAACAATTTATATGTACATGTACTGTTACTAGAAACTTGGTATATAATTCACGTACTTTTACTAGAAATTGGGTACCTAATACACGTACATAAACACACGGTCCTCATACATACACATAAGTACAAATATACTGTTCCATTCATAAAAAAGCAACTTCAAACAATAGGAAAATACCCAACAACTTGTGCAATAGGTTTTCTCACTTCAGCAGTGTTAAATAACATATAGAAATCCACCTTTCGAGCTCTACGATGTGTTTTCCACTGATTGTGTTAATCTTATTCTGTTAGCATCTATATCATGTTCTTGCTGTTGCATATTTTGATGGACAACTACGTCGTCTGATGTTAGAAAGAAGAGTTTGCTTTATGTTCTTCAATTCTAACATTAGTTGTTCGTGCTGTGTCTTGTATGACGTTGATCAGGAGTAAGTTTTGCCTTTGATTGGTGAGTTCAAGAAAGTTTTGAAACAATTCAATGACCTAAGAAGTTGACGAGCCCAAATTGACATAGTTGTAAATGGATGTGAGTACTTGCACCATCATTGTTCTACAGCTAACATTGTTCTTAGATGATCATCTGCATAGGCTCAGTGGTTGGAGCTTCTTGCATGTTTTTTTGCATCGATAGAGTTCAATTCACCAAGTTTTGTTCTCTTTGTTCTTCTAATTCTTACACAGATATCACCGCAAGAAAAGTAAGAATTACCGAAGGAAACAAAACCGTTGTAAATTATCAATGGAAAATCAATTTCTGTCGGTAATATTGACGGTAAAAATTTCTTTTAGCGGCGGTAGTAATATCAGTCGGTAAATATAGAGGGAAATCATCCAGGAAAAATTTGCGACGGTATAAAATGCTCGTCGATAAAGAAGGCGAGAATTGTTGGGGGAATAAAAAAGTTTTGAGTTTACCGACGGAAATTTGTCTGTCAGTAAATTCCATCGTTAAATTTTCAAGGTAAACGTCGTCTGCTTCGGTTTCAGCATTTTAAAGTAAACGAAAATGATGTCATTTAGTTTAACACCAGACAACGTCGTTTTCTTCTACATTAAACTCACCTGAAAGGTCCTCATCTTCTTCTTCGTCTGCTTTGTCTCTCCTTTCGTGTGATTTTCTTCTCTCCGATTTCTCCATCTTGGACTCCTCTTCTGCTTGTCGGTGTTTGTCTTCTCCGCCCACTGTCATCGTGTCCTTCGGTGGAGGTATTTTTGAAGCCACTATCATATGTTTTTTTGTATATTGAATGAAAGTTAATTTGGGTATTTGATTAATTTCGTTTATTTGTGTATTTTGTGATTAGAAAAAAATTTAAGGTATAAATGTTAATGATAGAAAGGACAAGACGTGATTTTGGTTGTGATGTTGGGATGAATTTCTGATGCATGTAAGGTGTTTGATGAAATTTCTGTTCTTTGAAAAAATGATTTCAGTTCTTTATTTTTAGTTCTCTTTTAGTATGAATTTCATAATTTCAATTCTTTATTTCCCCCTGATAAAGTGTAGGGTTAAAAGGTATTGCTTCCTTTATCTTTTGTTGACTTGGACGGTGGATAAAAGAGAAAAAAAAAGGGCAATGTGTTATATTCAATAGAAGAAAGTATTTTGTCGCATGCTTTTTTCTATTTTCTTCAGTTTTATATTCAGAAGATCAAAATTTTTAATCTTTAAAGCACGAAGATATCATAGCTCTTGCAGTATTTTCCATTTGCATGCTTTACTGATCTAAATACAATGATTATCTACTACCCAAAAGACAATACGGTTGTCATGTATTTGACCTTTAATGTGGTAACTCATGTATAAAACCAGTCACTGCACATAAAAGAAAGCAATTGTGACTTTTGAAAACTTGTACAAAAGAGAATGGTGTGTCTTTTAGGTTTGTGTATGATTGGCTTGAAATATGGAAATTGAGTTAGTGGGAGTGGGAGTAGGTTGGGCTCATCTTTTTGTTTTTGTTTATGGCAACTACATTGGTTATTGGTGTTATGAAATACCAAAAGAACCCCGTTCAAGCACTTGAAATGTTTAATTCTATTAAAGATGAAGATGGATTTGCACACACGTTTATTACTTATAAATGCAAGGTTGACAAGCTTGGACTCATAGGCAGTTAGAGACATAAAGTGTACGCTTATAAAAATGAGGATGACTATTGATAGAACTTTATGGAGATGGTAAATATTGAAGCAATGAAAAGTTATGAAAAGGAAGAAAAGATTCAAGAAGTTACTAACGTGTTTGAGAGAATGGACTTTTATAATTGTGAACCATTTGTATGATTTTGTAATGTCGTTACAAATATTTGGTTGGGTATGCCTACTTCAATCAAGCCTATAAACTTTATTTGAGAATGAAAGATAAATGTGCTACTCGTAATATCTACACTTCTACAATTAGGATGAAGTCATTTTGTAAGAAAAAACAACCTTGTCTTACCTTAAGGCTCTTTAATAATATGCTTTGTCAGGGGTGTGAGTATAATGCAATTGGAATAATTTATTAATCAATAGTGAAACTAAATATAGTAGAGCCTTAGGAGAACCTGACCTGAATCTAGCTAATTTATAGTTTGGTATATTCTTGATTATTTCTTTGCATTAGTATTTAGATTGTTATTTTATTTTATTTATCCAATCATCTATAAATGTTGATATGTCTTGCTAAGTTTATAGATAGTGGGTAGTTAATCAAGAATCATTATGGGATTGATCTTTACTTGCATTGTTAGCTGCAACTACATTATGCACTTGTAGTAAAACAATTAAAACAAACAATTAAGTAATGTAGAATGCATAATTGACTTTTTTTACTTATAATGAGTATTCCATTTTAGAAAACCTATCTAGTAATACAATATTAAATCCTTACCATTTCTAGAACTAGATAAACCTAAAGAAAAATTCATTAACAAATCTACCTATCTATGGGGTTGCACTTAAGATTTAGCCTGTTTATAAGTAACACATATTTCACATATTCTCTTTATATTTGAAGATTCTTCTTAACTTTAAAGTTTCCTATGCAACGATAAATTTAAGAGACAATCTAGTTGAAATCAACTATATTGTATTAAAGTGCATAACCAGTACAATCTAATTGAAATCAATAAGTGAAGAAAATTTAGACAATTTGAAATATTTTGTGTTGGCAATGCAAACAATCCAGGTGTATTATGTCCCTTTTCCGAGCTTATACGAGATAAGTTAGATTGATTAGCCATCTGCAAAGTTAAACTTAATGGTATTTTTGAATCATATGGAAAAGAAGAACAGAGAATTGAAAGTTAAGCGTTTCAAGAAGATGTTTATGAAATAAATGCATATATTACATATGACGAGAATGAACCTTTGAACGATTCAAATAATGAATATGTTGAAATTTCATCTGGAGAGGATAAGGAAGGCGGGAGATCTAAAGAGAACCTGAGTTTGATTCTAATTCTTCAGTAAAAGAAGAAGATGATGATTTTGATTTACAATTAAGTGCTGATAGTGATTAATTTGTGTTTTTAATAAAATATTATATTCAACAAATTAATTATTTCCTTTTCAATATATTGTGTGAAATATTGAATTGACATTGTTATATTTCTGGAATATTCAATCAAATGTGAATTTCAGGTTGAAATATTCCATCAAAGAGAAAACAGGATATGATGCGACCAATGTTCAAACCACGATTTGGTGCCAGTTACTGTCTAAGTGAAGCATCACATTCTGCAGCTGCAACCAAATTAGATATTGTACCTCCAGCTACTACACTTGCAGTTGAGACATCATCTTCCGTACCTGCTGCTACACCATCCACCACTCCTATACCAACAGAGATATCAGGGTAAACGATGCGGATGAAGGAGGCAACCTCCAGCTTGGAGCTGAGGGAGCTAATGGAATAACTTACATTACAATTGTTAACAATCTGTAAGTGAAAATACATGAAACATCGTATGTTTCTAATTAAGTTATAGGTTTAAATTTAAAAAATGATATAAAATTAATTATTTTTATATTAAGTTGATTCCGTTTGGACCGTGCTTAAGGAACATAACATCCAAATTCAAGGAGAAGATTGATCTTAAGGATTATATATGGAAGAATATCTCTCAGGCGAAAAAGAAATTTTGCTATCAGGAGTTTGAGGTAAAAAAAATATATTTTTATTTTTTAATTGATTTTTATACATTAATTAGATAAATATTATTACATTATAACTACTTATCGTATGTTTTTCCTTTTGTTTCAGAAATAATTTTTTTGGGATTCTGATTTTAATGCAGTAGTTTATAAAGTATGATAGAGACGACACGTAGACATTATTGAGACTTTGTTGGTGCGATACACAAGACTGGTATACGACCGCCTTATATTTTTGAACAAATATGGAGTCGTTGACAGTAGTATTGGACATCACTTGAGGCAATGCCCATTTTAGAGCATAATTCTACTAATAAACATGGAGGACCGGGAGGAGAGAATCTTCCCGTACATATTGGAAGATCTATTACTCACCACGAGCATGCACAGAGACTTGTAAGTATCTACACATACTGGAAGATTTATTACCCACCACAAACATGCAGAGAGACTTGTAAGTATTTATACTTTACATTTATATTCTGATTTTTTTAATTTGGTGTATTTCAATTTAATTTGATGTGTGAATTTTGGAATAAAAATATTTGTATTATGGAGAATGATATGACTGTGTTGTTAAGTTACTTTCTTTGTTCAACAGGGAGGTAAATATCATAAAAATAGAGACAATTCTGCCGAAATTTTTATAAATTGTAGTTCACTTATAACATTTTATTTTGATACAGAAAAAATCTATGGGCACGAAGCCAACACTCTGTCAGCTTTTTTTGCACACTCACACTAAAAAGCATGACAACATGTGAAATTTATGTTTTAATATTAATGCTTAAAAGTTATCATTTACTAACATAAACATTGTCTTCTGATATGACCAAATACAAGAAAGCATTCAACGATAGTCTCAGCAGTCTGAAGATGTTGATGAGAGTCAAACCTATCTTCATGCATTGGGTGATAGGGACCATCGTGGAAGGATATTGGGCTTGGGTTTATTTGCAAACACATGTTATTCGCAATCTTTCACGTCTAGTACAACAACATCTAGTAAACAGTCCGACCCAATGAAGTCCATGAGCTTCGGAGCACAGTACAAACATTGGCAACTTAGTTGCAACAGTTGATGGAGTATATAGCTTAGCTCCGTAATGAGGTGGATGAGTTTAAAGGGAGGGGTAACACCTCATAACAACAATCAGAGTATCCATAGTCACCAAATGAATAGCGTACTTGTAGTTATTTCGTATGAATTAAATACTTATTATTTACAAAATAATTTTTTATTATTAATTAAGATATTTTTTTACTCTATATCATCAATCAACTTTCTGTTTTAACAAATTTAATGTAGAAACAAATCAAAATATTATCAACAAATAACTGATAACTATATAAATTATGCATCAACTATAAGATCATCAAATAAAATTAAATGCAGAAAAAAATTAAAAAAAGTTTTACTAAATTTACTGACAAAAAACCAAAGTTAGTTCGTAAAATATATTCGACTTATCGACAGATAACTAATAACCGTCAGTAATATTGTCATTAACTTACTGACGGAATAATCAATTTCGTAAGTAAGGTTAACAACGAGCAAGTCTTGTCCGTCAGTAACATTACTGACTGAAGCAATCTTTTCGTCGCTAAACTTACTGACAACACAAAATAACCGCCAATATATTCACCGAAGATAACACAAAATGTTCGTCGGTAAATTTGCGACGGACATACTGTGGCTCGTTGCAAATTATTACCAACGGCCGTTTTTCCGACGCCTTAATCCGTCGGTAAATTTTGTCGCTAATTTAGCTTACCGATAGAATGTGTAAATTTTCTGTCAATAATTTCCATCGCTCAACTTCATTTTTCTTGTAGTGTATTCGCTTGAAGGTATAGTTTCTGTTAGTTGTATTGCGTGAAAACTTGATAATTGTGCTTTTCAGTCTCTTGATGTTGAAATATTTAGCAACCAAGACCTGTCTCTGTTAATTTAGGTTTAATTGTAAAAAATTCTTAAACTTTATTTAATTTTATTATTAATCCAAGATTTAAAATATAACTAAAATAATTTGACATTAAGTAACGAAAACGATATGACTTATCATGTTGAACTAATATTTTTGTCACGTAGTTGTCATATATTATATTTATGTCATGTATGAAATTTATTATTTAATAAATTATAAATAACAAACACCCTAAATGATTATACACTATTTCATATGTTTTACTTCATAATTTTTTTAAAATGTTAATTATTTTAATTTATTAAATAATAAAATTTACGCTTAATACAAATATAATATATGACAATCATGTCAAAAAATCACTAAATTGTCCTTCACATTAATAAAAAACTTAGATGTCATGTAACTTTATTAAAAATTGAAAATTAAAATATTTTAATTAAATTTTTAAAATTTTAAATTAGCATTCCAAGATTAAATAAAGTTTAAAATTTTTATAATTAACTCTTTAATTTGTGGACTTTCAATGAGCCAGCTACTTCAATTTTTAAAAAATTTAAAAAATTTAAAACAACTTTTTTTTTATAACGATATTCTATTATAGATCTCGAGACCAATTCTTCTAAGTAAAGGGTCTTGAGCTGACCTTAGCCTAAGTCGACCTATTAAAATACTTGAATCTAAGCTTATAGGCTACTTATTGTTATCCTTATTAATGAATTATTATTGTTGATGTTATTACAAATAGAATATGATTATATCTTGACAGCTTAAAATTAGTTAGCATGTCTAACAATTAAGTAATGTGTTTCATTGTATTTAACTGCAAGTTGTATTTAATAACAATATAATTAATAATATATTTACATGTGAAATATATGGAAACATTGTGACGTTTTAGGGGGAACAATAATGCCTTTGGACTTGATGGCAAACAAGAGAAAAGGTTATGGGTTTCATCATATGACCATTCTTTTAAGACACCGACCTTTTATGTTCTTTTATAATATTGATATTGAGCCACTCGATGTCGGCCTTTTATGTCATGCATGAGCAATTAATCTCTACTTTATTTGGCATCGATGTGCTCCCTTCATTCTTTAATATCATTACAAGAAAGTATCCAAATCTGAATTCAAATTTCTTTTAATTATAAAAAAGCTTTGGACCTGGGGAGCCGCTTCTTCGTGATATTTATGAGTTTTGACGTCACACTTCAACATAAAATTTGCCTTTTTTATTTATATGTCTTTTATTAGTTCCATCTCTTTTTAACGTGAGAATTCTATTAACACTTAACATTCCAATAATCTTTCACTCAAGTATGAAATTTCACATGAGGCTTGGACTCCTCTTTAAACGAAAGCCTTTTTTTTAATAACTCGAATATATAACGTCACCAAAATCCCTTTTATTATACTAGTTTGGGCCCACAAGGATTCTCTTTGCTCTTCTTCGTAGAGATGCAACCACGGAATTCTACTACTGTCTTCATACTCGTTCTTTATCAAACCATCGACTCTGATACTACTTGTTGGATCTGAAGAGCTCACTTATATAAGAGATCTTCAATATGGACCTATTGAGAGAATATACTCATGAGTTTTGATACCACACTTCAACCTACAACTTAATACGAGATTCCTATTCACATTTGACATTCCAGTGATCTTTTCAAGAGCGCAGTAAATTATATATGTTAAATAAATTATTTTATAAATTTAATTATTTAATTTAATTTATATTTTTAAATATAGTATGTTTCTATCTTAAATTTATCTTTTTTCAAGTTTCTAAAATAAAAATGAAGTCAGTAAAAATCTCACAAATCGCCAAATTTAGAGAGGTTCAAAAGCAATATTTTAAAACTAGACTAGACATTGAATCGATTAAAACAAAAGTTTATAGTTTAAAGTTTCAACCAATATTAAACTGCTATAAAATCATTATATAATATATAAGAAGTAAAAATTATAAGAATAAGTAAAAATATAGCATAAAATAAAATACTTTATTGAAATAAAATGTACTAATAATGTCTATTAATATATAATAAATTTAATAATTTAGACTTAGATTAAATAATAATTTAGAC
The DNA here is from genome assembly GCA_027563885.1 of Erythroxylum longipes. Classification (NCBI taxonomy): domain Eukaryota; kingdom Viridiplantae; phylum Streptophyta; class Magnoliopsida; order Malpighiales; family Erythroxylaceae; genus Erythroxylum; species Erythroxylum longipes. The sequence continues at coordinate 655,168 of JAOQMS010000002.1, read as the reverse complement.
TAAAATTGAATATAACATAAAATTTTAAATAATAATAATAATAAAGTTGTATTATATATTATCATTTATTTAAAAACTTATAAAAATTAAAGTATATTTAAAAAGTCAATAGAAAAGACTAACTTTGTTTTAACTTATTTTTCAACGTCCTTTAAGCATATTTCTTTATAATTTAAATATTATTTTAAACATATTCTTAAAGTATCTTAAGCAAAATTACTGAAATATATAATTAACAATTCAATTTATTAAACAAAATTAATATAAAAATAATAATGAATTTTTAATAATGATAATTTAAAATTTTCAATTAAAATATAAGGAAATAAGTAAAAAACTTAAATTTTGACAAACATAAATTTTAATAAGATTAAATAAATTTAGCATCTTTTAAAGATAAAAATACTAATTTATTTTTAAACAATAATAATTTAAAATAAGATTTTAAATTAAAATTTATATATATAAATAAAATATAATTTATTAATTAAAATGTGTAAGAATGGAAATGAAAAAAAGTTGGATTGAAAATTCAAAAGATTTATGATTCAATCGTATTAATTTAAAACTGAAGAAAAGGGGAGAGAATTTTACGGTGGATCTGCATGTTAAAAAGAACAATGTGGGTCCCACGTGATGCCAGAATATCATTACTTAATTGGTTTGCCGAAGAAGAGGGAAGAAGAAATCAGAGGTGGGTCCCATGTCCTCAGATGGTGGATCCCATGTTCTTGGTAAAAAAGTTGGCTGAGTTATTACCTCTTTCCTAAAAAAAACCGGTCAGTTTTTAGTTGTAAACGATTATAAATGTAAACCGGACCGATCGATTCTTATTTATTTCAGTTGGATAAGTTAGTTTGGTACGGTTTTTAAAGGAGCGATCTTCTTATGTTTTCATTAAAATGTTCTTATTGTATTTTATTATATTTTATTTCCATTTTTATATAAACTTCACATAAATATATAGATAAGATTTAAAAAAGTAATATTAAAACAGAGCTACTGCAACAATAGATTTGATGTGATTTTTAAAACTTTGTCCGAAAGTAAGCAATCCTTATAAACCTACTTTTAAAATTAAATAAATAAAATAATAATTAAAAATAAACAAATAAACAAATAAATAATAATAATAATAATAATAAATATTCTAAAATATAAAATAAGTAATAAAAAATAATACTATAAATATATAATAATTTTAAAAACTTCAAAAATTTTCTTTTAAGGGTTTATATTAATTTCCAATAGAATCATAGCAATTTCAACCTCCAATATAAAATGTTATATATAACAAATTCTATCAGTTGATCCACATCCACCCCAATGGAACGAACCCAACTTCTTTTTATAAAGGTTTAGAGACAGACCCACGTAAGTAAATGGGATTCGTTAATTTATCGTTACCATAAAGCCTATAGATAAGGAGACCAAGCAACAGGAATACGTACATTAAAAACATGTGAATAAGGCTACGTGTTAATCTATAACTTGAGTTCTTTACTTTCAATACTTGATTTACGTTACTAGACTATACTATAATCAAACAGTTAATTTCTCTAAGTTTATCTTTCTTTTGGTGCTTTTCATTGCATTGTAATGGACGGTGCAGAAAGTTGGCAGAAAATAACGCCACCCAAAGTCAATAAGTGTTTAAACAGGAAGGAAATGAGGCGTACATGGTTTTCAAATTTCATGGGGTGGCTTGAATGGTTATAGAACTCATTAAAGCATGTTTGAAATGTTGAGATCTTGGGTTTTAATTAATCAATGTTGTTCTGTATTGAAGTCCTGATAATTATTTGAGTTTTAAATCGGAATTTATTATTAATTATTTAAATAAAAAAGGTATTCTTGAAGGTTATTAAATATATAAAACCTTTGAAAATTTCACTAGTAGAAGAAAAAGAACCGTTAGTTGTTCGAGTACGTTAAAAGTAATGATTTAAACATCAAACCGAAAAATAACGAAAAAATAAGAGATTTAAGGTTTAAAAAGTTCAAAAGGTATTAGACTGTCACAAAATTGATTAAAGAGTGAATAAAATTAAAGCATTTAAAAAACTTAAAGAAGATTACTCTTTTTTATTGAAAATTTTAAAGTTTAATTAAAAACTATTAAATAAAAATTAATTAATTAATTTTGATTTATAAAAACCAATTAATTTATGAGAACTGATTAATTAATGTTTAACAATAAACATTGTTAAACTAAATCAAATTCAAAATTAATAAAAATTAATAAATTCAGAATTAATTTAATTTTTATTGACGGAATTAATTTAATTTTTAAAATTAAAGTAGTCAATAACATTCTTAAGCACGTGAGAAAGCCTTGGACTTGTTATTCTTTTCTCTACTTTTTCTTTTTTCTTTTGGCTTTTTTTGAATCCATTATACAATGCAATAGAACTTTTGCTTTTTCGAAAATACGGGGAATGAAAAGGGGAACTGAGACAATATAATGGAACTTTAAAAATTAACGACAAGCAAAAAGCAAAGGAAAGGTTAAAAAGATAAGCCTTTAAGTATAATGGCCACGTTGGAGACGGGAGAAAGCAAAGGATTCTCAAAGCAAAAGCCAATTTAAGGTTAAGTGGTCAAATCATTTTTTTATGTTACTTCAACTTTAGAAATTAAAGATTTGAGGTATAAGGAGGAATACAAATAACCATAATCTTAAAAAGAATATTAATTAAGATTAATATATTATTAAACTTATAAATATTATTTAAATTAAATTCGTTTTATTAGTTTTTAAGATTATTTATTTATAGCGAAGGTGACATTGGAGCAACCGGAAAAGTTGCTCTTTTATCTCACAGGGTCAAAAGGTTTTGTGTTCGAATCTCCTATCTATACTCTCTGGATCGAGTCTGTTGTACAGGGCTTGCTTAGTGCGGAGTATCTAATTGACGTGATTTGCAGGTTATTGCGTCAATCCAGAAGTTTACCCACTGTGTATCCAAAGGATAGCAACTACGGGTTCATCTGTTCTAATATATATATATATGAGGCCAAAAGGTCTTGTGTTCGAATCCTCTTATCTACACTAATGAACATAAATTTTATAGTTAATATTATGTTTTGTAGTTTTTAAAAATCAAAATAAATAAAATATTTAATGTGTGATAATTGTAGTGTCTTAGAAATTTTAACCAATTAAAATTTGCATTTTATTGAAACTTATAAGTTGTGATGAAATAAAATTTTAATGTCTTTTCAATTTAAATCTTTCATAACGGGTGATTAAGATTACAAACTAAAGGTGATCAATACAAATAACTACCAATCATCAGAAAAATCTGAAAATTCCAAATCAGGAATGGTTGCTACCGCTGACACTTGTAAGCAACCCACGAAGTGGTGCAGTTTATTATCGTGGGACCACACCGCTCCACATAAAAATCTCTTACCTTCACGCTCTCGCTGATTTCCCGGTCTCGAGGTTACAGAGACAGGAAGCAAAGTAAAGCGTGGACCCCAGAGAAACTTAGATCCTTGCGTGGCTAGGATTGCTGGCCCCTAGACGACAAAACCAACTTCGAAGACCCCAAAGGAACATCAACGGTCACAACATCCTCAACGGCTATTTCTGTGAATACAATCCAACGGTCAAGATGAAACTGGCGGTTGCCGCCCTACAGTGTCCCGGGCTTGGACCAAGGGGTAACCGACCACTAACGGTTGTCGGTAAACTAGTAATTGCCGCGATCTCTTTTTTCATATACTAGCCGTTGTCTTTTCGTCTCCCCTATAAAAGTAGGTAACTTGTGTTCAGCCCACCAGGAACAGAAATCTCCTACATCTCAAGTACATAAATTCTCTTTCAATCTTGGGAATCCAATCCTTTTTAGATCGCAAGATCCAGTTTTTCGTCAATGAGGGTTACTCTTCGTTGTTTATCTTGATCAAGGATTCGATCTAGTTTATCTTCAAAAGAAAATACAGATACAGATCCGTAAAGTTTGTGGTTTGGTTTTCTGATGCAACAGTAACTGTAAATCTTTGGATTCATTTTCTCTGCTTGTTAATTGTTACATAGAGTTAACTGAAATTTCCAGGCTTTTGATCGTGTTATTTTAAGATCATCGCCTTGTTGTATACATATATTTACTCAACACTTGCTTTCTAGTTTTGATTTTCAGATCTGTAAGGTGGTAAACCAGCAAAAATGGAGGCAAAGTTTGTTCCATTATCGGATCACCAGTCACTCTCTTCTTCTCCATACAGGCCTGTTTCGAACCCTAGAAAAAAGGGTTCTCGAGGGTTTGTTGCCAGACGAACTGAGAACTTGCCGCCAATGAACAACATCATCCATGGAAGCTTATTGTATTCTCATACTCCATCTCACTCGTTCTCATACCCTCCAGTTCATATTATGCACCCACTCCAACAACTTCAACCACCTGTTCTTCCTCTACCAATCTCGCAACCCCATATCTCAGTCCCTAACTCTCTAAATCGAGGTCTCTCTTTGCCACCAGCTTCACGAAAATACAACAGAAACAGGGATCATTCCTTCACGTCAAAGAAGGCAAAACAATCCACGAAAAGGGACGAACCAAAGCATGGCTCTCTAGCTACAAAAGTTTCTGTCAAAGTTGAGTCTCCGATTATTTCATCGATTTCACCGTCAGGACCCGACCCCAGTGACCTACCGAAGGATGTTTTTAAGGTTTTGTCTTCTTCCATATCATCGTTAGAGCACTTGCAGAAGTTTTCAGGTTCGGTTTTTACAGAGTCTCCACCACCAAGTAGCTTGCCTTTGCCAAAGTTCTCAATGAAGCCAAAAGCACTCAGTTGCACTGCAGAAGCTGTAGGCATTGATACCTGAGCAACTGACAATCTCCGGAGACTTTTACGCCTCCCGTGATGGGATCAGTTTCAGTTGGGTACTTCGTTATGTGGGATGGTTCGCATTCGGGTTCGAAAAATTGGCTGAATAATAAGATCGGTACTACATACTATTGTCACAAGTGGAAATAGCATAAGGGCAATTCAGGAAATGGACGTGGAGGAGAATAATTCCGTTAGAGAGAATGGACTATGATTGTGGGCAACCTAAGATCTTCCCCCATTACAACTGTCAAGCGTGAGGATGTTTCTTTTTCTTCTCTTGTTTCAAAATAGCAACGACCATCAACAGAGTTTTGCGATCACCACCTGATTTTTTGAATTGGGGTGCGCAAACAGAAGAGTTGAAGGCAAAAACTTTGTATTCGACACTCGACAGATGGTCTTTCTCTTTCTCTCTTGTTATAAGCATAGAATAAGGGAAATACTGTGTGGAAAAAACATTAAGATATAATTTTATTATTTTACTGTGATGTTAGAAATCGTGAATCGCAATATGTGGGTTGAGATGTTTAGTGTTGTAAGAATTTTCTTGAGATTTTTCTGATTCGCCTCTCTTGTCGTCCATTTTGTCATAATCTGCTGGAGATAGATATGAAATAGCCTTTATCCAACGGCTTATGTTTATTCCAAATATCTGTTTTAAACGTTTTAAAAAATATTAAGATTGAATTTGAATTCTTCGAAATGTTAAAGTTTAATTTGTATCCATGGGAATATTAGTTTGAGCATTGTGAGCTAAAATGGAAGGTCTAGGGTGATTAATGGCTTTGAAGAGAATAGAGTTGGTATCCATGCTTGGTGTTCCTGATAATCCAATTCATAACCTACTCGATTCCATCAATATCCACTATTATTATCTGGTAGCATGTGTAGCATTACGACTCTAGACGGCCTTGGAAAAACTGCACATAAAGAAGAGATGCACTTACAAGTAATAAAAACTGCCTTAGGGCATATCGTATTCTTCCATATCAGATCGAACCAAGGGAGTACCAAAGTAGAATTCATGAACATCATATGACGTGAGTGGTTGGGGTATTGCCCATTCGAATTCAATATCCATGAAATTGTGTCTTCTCTGTGGACTGCACCTACTGGGGGTAGAGGAGGTACCGGGGATTGAAATCCCCTACGGAAGCGTTTGGAGGATATCGGCTGGTTCAAGTGATTCAACTGTTTGAACACTTGTTTGGTAAGAACATGACAGGTTGGCTAATTTATCCTAAACTGCCAAATTTGGAAAAGCTATATAAGAGCAAAGTAGCTTTTTTATTTTTAGCAAATGAAAAATCAATTATACTCTCTAGATAAACAAAGCTATACATTAATTAATTTTTACAAATTAATTTTATGTCTAACTACAGGCCCTAAATCTTTCAGGCTTTTTTTTATTTTTTATTTTTATTTTTTATAAAATTAATAATAACATAATTATAATTATAATTTTTATTAAAGTAATACTTAAATTTTAATTTTAATTTAATTTTTATTAAAGTAATATTACTATAATTATAATTAAAATAAAAAGTAAAAATAAAAAATAAAAAATAAAAAGCCTACACTTATGCATGGGTGGCAAATTCGTGCCCTTATAATTTTTTTTAAAAACTATGCCCTTGTAAGTTATTTTATACATCAACAGTTAATATTAAACAACTAATTTTACCAAACATCTCTAACAAGTAGCTAATACAATTCGCTAGTCAAATCAGCTGATTCCCAAACAGAGCCTAAAGCTTCCATGCCAATTTCCTTGAACAATCAATGAAGAGACTTTGAAATAGAGGGGCATCCTATTTCGAAGATGCTGGAATTCAATTTTAATACTTAAGAGTTGATGTCAAGGTAATTGTCCAACCATATCTATGTCTTTCTCCATTACCAATGCAATGTTTAATGCAAGGATATAAAAGAGATCGCAATTTCATCATTTACTTAAGCATTCATGACTCCTCTCTTGAATGCTTAATTGCTCATCGATTACTGATTAAACATTAGTTTAATAATAGTCGCATTAAAATTAATAGTTCTTCTTGAAGGGTGTGTCATTGGATTATGTCTAAATTAAAGTTGTTGAGTAAGTTATAAATGTTTAAAATTAAATTTATTTAAATATTTATAAAAATTTTAATGATAAATTCACATGTTTCAACTTTCTAATTTTTTTTTACAAGAGATAAAAAATTATTACTACCCTATCGCAGTACTCTACGATATAAGACACCTTGCAGATCCTTTCGGACCAACTTCCTGGTTACAGGCAGAGGTTCCTAGAGAATATATAACCTTGGTCTGGAGCATAATGCCAAATGAGCCAGGCTGTTTATACTTTGATTCTCTTCTCAATAAACATGTTGAAGCTGGACATCCCAGTCGCCCCGCATTAAAGCCCAGATATCCTGCACCAAACAACGACCCTCAATTAACATTAATGTAAATGAAGAAAGAATGTTGATTACCTCAAGAGAATCCACTTCTAGAATGACATGTCGAAAGCCGAGGTCTCAAGCTAAGATGAGTCCTAAATGCACCCCCCATAGTTCAGTAGTAGTTGGCAAGCACCTGTCAATATGTTGCAGGAAACCCCCTCTCCACATTCCTTTGCAGTTCCGAAGTAAGCTGTCAGCCGTAGCAACACTTGAGCCGATGTTAACTGCTCCATCGGTGTTTAATTTAATCCAACCCTCCGTGGGGGGAGTCCATCCAACTGGCGTACCTAATGGCAACCCCTGTGTTTTAAGCACCTTGCCCTCTACATCTTGCGCCAAATCTATGCAATTCACATAGTGCAACGCTACTTTGGATCCCTCTTCTGACCAAACAAACCCTTCCTCAAAGATACTCTTGTTTTGCCATTTCCATATGTACCAGCACGAAACCCCAAATATTGTCATCCTTTCCCTCGTTTGTATTTGTAGCTGTTTAGCAAGATTAAATTTCCACCACGTCCTCTCGTCCTGTTGAAAGAAATCAGTAACTGTCGCTTCAGAAGGGAATTTGAGCCAAAAGGATTTGACCCTTGGACAATCTCGGAGTGCATGCAATGTTGTTTCTTCTTAGCCATAAAACTGACAACTGTCATCCATTATGAGTCGACGAGTGACTCTCTGTTGGTTGGTTAGCAGGTTCTTTTTGGCGAGTAGCCACAGAAACGAACGTATCATTTGGGGTCCCCGGCCATTTCCATATCATATCCCAGATCTTATTTCGGTCTTTGGGGACATTATCTTCAATTAAGTCATATGTGGAAGCTACAGTAAAGTCGCCATTTTTAGCTGGACCCCACACTACTCTGTCCTCCCCCATCCCGTCTACCAGCACCCGAATAGCCACAATATCCAAGCAAACTGTAGCTGGAAGATAGTGCTGGAAAAGGTTCAATTTCCAGTTCCCAACCTCGTCCACAACCTCAGCGACTTTGGTGTGCAATAAGTGTTCCGGAAGGTGGGATATGGTCACAAAAAGAAGCGGACCTTAATCTTCCAACCAAGGATCTAACCAAAAATTTATTCTGTGGTCATTACTGATTTTCCATTTAAGCCCTTGGCGGACAAAACGCTAGGTAGCGGATATCCCCTTCCAAATGACTGATGCCCCTTTTTTATCTAGTGTTTGAGGGGTATGGAAATCGTCAAAGCGATATTTGGCTCCCAAGATTTGTACCCATAGTGCTGACGGTTTAGTAAGCAAATCTCATCCCAACTTAGTAAGCAAGCCGCCATTGGAGGAACCAATTCGTTTAATCCCGAGCCCCCCTGCATTTTTTGGTCGACAAACAGCCTCCTAGGTGACTAGATGTGGCTTGTGAGTGTCGTTTTTGGAGCCGCAGATAAACTTCCTCATGAGTTTTTCGAAGTCATCGCAAAATTGACGTGGCAATCTCGCAGTTTGCATGGTGTAGACTGGGAGGGACGAGATCACGGATTGAGTTAAGGTGACCCGTCCTGCCAGAGACAGAGACCTTGCGCTCCAACCTGTGAGTTTTTGTTGCGCTTTATCAAGGATATATTGGTATGTTTTCCTCTTTGTGCGCTCATAGATTATTGGAACTCCAAGATATTTACCCAGGTTAGTAGTGCATTGAATTTGTAGTACGTGACTAAGCCTACGCATTTGCTACTGAAAAACATTCTTGGAGAAAAAAATTCGAGTTTCATCATGGCTCACTTTTTGCCCTGAGGCCTTGCAGAAAGTCTCCAATGTCCGTGAGACCACCTGCATCTGGATGTCCGTAACCTCTCCCAACGACACAAGATCATCTGCAAAGAAAAGATGACAAAGGGGAGGCCTTGTTTTACTTAGCTTAATCGGTTTCCAACATCCTTGCCCCATCTCGTGTGAAATAAGATGTCCTAACCTCTCCATACACAGAATGAATAAATAAGGTAAGAGGGGGTCTCCTTGCTGAATACCCTTGGTAGGAGTGAACGAATCGGAAAGAGTGCCATTCCAGGCAACTTGCATTATAACCGTGGTCACACACTTCATGATGATGCTGGCTAAACAGTTCGGAATCCCAATATCCCTAAGTGTGTCTTCTATAAAGTCCTAACAGAGTCTATCATAAGCCTTTTCCAAATCGATCTTTAGGGCAAAATACCCTATATTTCCCCTCTTTCTTCTTAGTGAGTAGATTACCTCCTAAGCTATAATGATATTATCCGTTATATGCCTTCTAGGGATAAAGCTGCCTTGGGTATTTGCCACTAGGTAATCAAGTTGGTTCTTTACTCTATTCATAATAACTTTAGAGATGATCTTGTAAATCACGGAGCAGAGACTAATTGGTCTAAACTATGTAACATACTTCGGGGACACAACTTTCGGAATCAAGACCAAGATAGTTCGGTTTATCTCCTGCTCCCATCGTTCATTTCTGAAGATTTGTTGAGTGAGCTCCACCACCAATGGTCGCACTTTGCCGCATTGGTTCTGAAAAAACAAGGCGAAAATCCATCAACCCCTGGGGCTTTATTGGGGTTCATTCCAAAAATAACATTTTTTATTTCGGACACGTAGACTGGGTTAGCAAGGTCGTTAATACGATCCTGCATTAATTTAGGAAATGTTTCGGTAATGGGAAACCGATGAGTGGTGGACTCGATGGTAGCATACAAGTCTGCATTGCCGTACCATATTGCGCAATTGCACTGGATCTAAAGTCTCGATTCAAGTCTGAACCAATAAATGCCTTATCTTTAGCTTCTGCTGATTAGTCGTAGTAACAATATGATAATATTTTGTGTTATGGTCACCCTGTGCCAACCATGCACACCTGGCTTGCTGATGCCAATAGAATTCCTCCTCACACAACACTTGCATTAATTCGATGCTCAACTTATCTTCCAGTTTTAGACCCCATTTTCGGATTCTAACTCGTTCTCTGATACCACAACTGTTAGACCCCATTTTCGGAGCCCAACGTTCATACTTCGATACCGCAACTGTTCTCCGAAAAGTTTACCAGAGATTCGCAAGAACTTCCTCAACTTTACTGGAGATTCGCAAGAACTCCCTCAAGTTTACTAGAGATTCGCAAGAACTCCCTCATGTATATGGACTACCCAAACCATTATTTGTGCTTAAGTTGTTTATGATTTGTCGACAAGTTGATGAATACATGCCTTATGTTTTTTATGATGTGTTTGACATGATTGCAAAGCATTTTACTGCGGAAATGGATATTTTCAATGGTTTTGCTCGTTTCTCCATTATAAACTTGTTACCCACGAGCTTGTAAGCTCAACCCCATTCCTCCCCGTCTCCAGATGATGAGCAAGAGATCGAGTAAGAGAGAGTCAAGGCATCACTCCAAGATTGCTAAATTTATTTTGTATTGTAAGTTAGTTTATGAAAACTCAAGGTTTTAACCGCATTTCAAGTATTACTTGTCCATGTTTATTTTGTATTTTTGGATTATGAAACCAATAATGTATTTTGGGTCTTGAAATGCCCATTAAGGCATTGTAAAACTCTTTTCCTTTGATGATAATGAAATATGATTGTGTTTTGCTCATGATTTTCCAAGCTTTCGCATTGCATTTTCAAGCATCTATAGGGATAAAATTTGTGATCTGACTTTAGGGAAAACTGTATTAATAGGGGCTGATTTAGGCAAAGTTGTCTCCTTGGAAGTTGTAGTTTATCCTTTTAGCTTTCTAATGATATAAAGTATGTAATTTTCGGAGATCGGACTTGAAAGTTATGATTGTTACAAGTTAGTGATGCCGCATAGGATGTATGCAGGACATTTTACAGTATTCTATTTTGATCTAATAGAATGAGAGAATAGGGGTCTTGAATTGGGAAGAAGTAGTGTGATAAGTTAGAGATGAAATGAAGTTGATAAATAGGGTTGAACATATGCAGAAATTATGATGATTGTGTATAAGTTGAATGATTTTGTTTCTGGGATGATGATCATACATAGATTATGAATTGATTGTAAATGATGTTGAATTGAAATGGAAGTGAAAATGATGAGAGTTTATGTATGCGACGAGTCATTTGAATTGAGTTTTGGGAGTTTAATGCATCCAAGTTGACAATTGAATGTTTAAGGAGTGTTATTGCTTTAGAAGAAATGAAAATGGGAAGGTTATGAGTGAAGGTGATGTTAGAATGGAAGTAGGAAGCTTGGGAGAGGCTTTAGAGGGGTTTGGGTAACCCCTATGTCCATTAGACGGACTTTAGGCCCGTTAAACGGACCTTCTCGGGTCTGTGAGGACTCCCAGCATCGCCAATGTCTGCTTAATGAACATTATGTCCGCTAAACGGACCTTCTCGAGTGTTTCAGTGTTTTTTCTCAGTTCATGTTCCTTTGGAGGGACTTCATGTCTGCTAGGCGGACCTTCTCGGGTTTGTTTGTGTCCCAGCTCAGTTTATGTCCCTTTGAAGGGACATATGTCCGTTAGGCGGACCTTCTCGGGACAGATTTATAAATGTGCAAATTTTGACTCTTTAGATGGCAAAATCTCTCTTCGTGGTCTTCACGAAAGTTGTAGAAGTCGAAGTTCTCTTCGAAACCGTACTTAAATGATCTCAATCCAACATCCTAGTGAAAGTTACGCTTTTTGTCCCAAACCATGTACTTTTTTATAAGTTGTGGGCTTATCATTGCTTATCTATGGTATATGTAGGCTTGAATGGAACTTGAATTGTACTTAGTTAGTTATGGAAATAAGAGATAAATTGAGCGATGTGTTTAGGGTGACGATTGAGGATTTGAATATAAGAATGGATTGTCGTATATCAAGTATTCAAATTATAGAAATTGTGGGATGTTATAAGAATGAAGATGAACCTATGAGGGCAAATGAGGTTCCATCAAAAGGACCCTACAAGGTAATGTGCTCAAGTATGACTCTGAACGTTGGGCTCCAGAAACGGGGTCCAATATCGAGTGCCAACAGAGAATCAAAGTTATCACGATCCATTACCCTCTGGATGCCATTCAACCAGGCTAACAACCTGTTTTTTTGATGGAATATATGGCCGAAGACTTCCTTATTCCATCGCTTGAGATGATTTGAGAATGCGGCTAATGAATTACTAAATGTCTCCCCATCTGGAAGCCAATTCTCAGAAACCACTTGAGCAAAATCGTCATGGGCTAGCCATACAGCTTGGAAATAAAACCGTTTTTGGTCAGTTACTCTCAGGCTGACTAAATTTTAAAGCAGAGGCCGATGATTGGATCCAATAAAAGGGAAGATGATGGTTCATTGGGTGAGAGAAAGTAGTTAACCAAGACGAAGAGACTAAAATATGATCTAATCTAGCCTGAATGTTTCCTCGCCACCAAGTAAACTTCGAGCCAATATAACCCAGATCATGCAAGCCACACGCATGTACTCATTCCTTGAAATGTGTATTAATAACAGGAGTTGTGGGGGATCCACCCCTTTTATCCGTAATTTCCAGTTTAGTGTTAAAGTCCCCTCCAATAATCCAAGGTCGGTGTGTGATACTTCCTATCCAACTCAAGTGAGACCAGATAAATTTCTGGGTTGAAGGATAAGAACTGACATAAACGGCAGTAAAATCAAAGGAATAGGTTCCATGCTTGATCGTTATGTGAATGAATTGCTTATGAACTACTACCATAGAAACATCAAACTCCCTCTTCCATAACATCCAAATCCCCCTAGCATACCCGTCAGCTTCCACACGGATGGAATAATCAAAACCTAACTTATTCATTATTTCGAGTGCTCTCCTACCACTAACTTTGGTTTCTACTAACACCAAAATCCCTAGTGTGTAGGTGCGTAGATACTGTCGCAAAATATTGTGAACCCGAATTCCCCCTACCCCTTGACAATTCTATATGAAGATAGACATAATCTAATAGTGGAGAGGCTTACTACTGGCACCTAAGTCCGAGTGAAATCGGGGATGCCATCTGGAGTCGCACCCTAGCAACCGACCTGAGTTTGTGCCATTACCTCCTCTAAAGAGTTTTGTACATGCTAATCCTCCTCCATACATGTCTCCCCATCCAGTTTATCAGGAGGCTCAGAAGGCAGAAGTTTAAAGTCAGCCTCAATCATACAGTTGACTTCCTCATAATGTTCAACCCCTTCCATGAGCTGGTTCTGCTCCCCATCGGCCATTACCCTCGATGGTGCCTTTGGCCTTTCACATAATAATTCATGATGGGAATGAATGACCACGACGACATGCTTCTCCTTAGAATTTGGTTGGAGTTGTGCAATTGGACTTGGTCTCGAGACCTTCTCAATGCCAACTTTTGGGCTGGATCCTTCGACCTTTTCTTTTTTATCGCCGCCTTTGCCTTTATACTTGCCCTTTGGATTCTTTTTGAGGCCTACCGAAGTCGACCCCCACCCCATGGTTCTTCGGTGTTATGCCTTCAATGTATGTAACCCAATTGGTTCGTTGTCGTATCCCCGAGGCTAGGTTATCATGGTGTGACATCGAGGGTAGTTGGGTCGCCTTTCTCGTACTGTCTGGTTTTGTTAGTATCGTGTACCTAGAGTCGCCAGCGTGAGGACCATCACGGCACTGGCATGTAGCTGGTTGAGTCATAGGGTTCGGGGACATGCGTGGTGCTCTCCTTTCGTACCTGAACCCAAGGTCCAGGACTGTTGCTAGTCGCTTCCTGACCCACCGTCGCTGTCACGCCAGATGTTCCATCCATCACTGTCGATCCTCCTTCCTCCTTGGTTGCCAGAGTAACTGACGTTCCTGGATGCGTTGGAGGCCTTGTCGGACAGAGGCTAGCGTCATGTCCAACAATACCACAGAGGCCACAGATCAGCAGCAAGCCCTCATACGCGACCAGTAGCGTCTCCTCGTCGAGCTCCACTTTAGATCGCAATGGCTCACTCAGGTCAATATCTATTGCTACTCGTGCGAATTTTCCCCATTGTGCATTCTTGGTGGCCTCATCAATTTTGATTGTTTGCCCAACCAGATTTCTAAAGGCTGATAGTATCATGGGATGATACCTCGCAATAAGGAGTTCCTGAAATCTAATCCAGACCACAGCTTGGGATGCTACTCCTTACAACGGTCTGAAAGTAGGGAGCCACCGTTGGATCGATATGGCGTATCCGAATATAACCCAAAGGCCCTTGGTCAGTGCATTGAGGAAGCTTGATATTTCTAAATTTTGGCACCTACATAATAAATACCACATTTAGGAACATTTTAACACTTTTGAACTACTGATGGAAATGTCACTTAAGATCTATAAATTAGGGATGGTAATGATCCGGGTCAAGCCATATTGCAAACTGACTAATGGCCGGACACAATTTATCATTTTTAAAAAAAAATTAAAATGACATCGTTTTGTCAGTTGGGTTTGGGCTACGGCTAGTGGGCAAGTTGGGTCAAGAAATACCGGGCTGGATTTTATAAATAAATAATAAAATATTTTAATTTAAGTTGTTTGATATAAAAATAAATATTGAATCGGATCATAAACAGTCAAGCATTTCTGAGTCAATTTTTTCAACAAAAGTCAATGACTTAAAAAGATTCGTAACTTGATTGCATCAAATTTTATATGATAAATAAAAAATTTAAAAAGTTTTTTATTATTAATGATAATTTGATCGTGATTTTTTTTTAAATTTTTTTATCAATGATTAAAAAAGCCAACTGGTTTGGCCAATTAAACAGTAAAAACTTAAGTGTCCAACCTTTTGGTTCGATTTACTTTAATAAGTCTTATTGTTAAAAACTGATTAATTTATCAATCAATTAATTTTCGTAAATTAATAAGTTCTTATAAACTAAAATAAATCAATTAATTTTTATTTAATAATATATTTTTTTAATTAAACTTCAATCATATTTCAAATTAGGTTGCGTTTAGATCTGTGGTGTAGTAGAGATAAGTACTTATTCACTGCAATTTCCAAGTAGTCACATGTTTAGATCTGCGGGCGAACAATCGGAGGTTGGAAGAAAGTGCGGTGTCACTGCAGAAATCAATAAGTAGAAAGATGGTTGCAGTAAGAAAGTGCTTTTATGGTAGAAATTCTACTTTCTATTAATAACCTTATGATAATTATTATTTTCCATTATACCCTTAACTAATAGAAAGCAATTTGATATTTTATATTATTTTACATAACATATATTTTTCTTATTATTTTCTATTATTTATATTTTGTTATTTTAATTTAATAATTATAATTTGAATTTATATGGCTAATAATATATTTTTATGAAATATTTGATTTACTAAATTTATTTTATTTATATTTTGTTATTTTAATTTAATATTTTCTTATTTATAATTTGAATTTATATGACTAATAATATATTTTTATGAAATATTTTATT
>JAOQMS010000002.1:621657-638598 GCA_027563885.1 Erythroxylum longipes | reverse complement strand
TAATTTTAAATTTATATGACTAATAATATATTTTTTAATTATTTATATAACAATTAATAGTTTATTAAATCAATGAGACTTTTAGTCATTTTATTTCTTTTCAGCAATCTCAACTACATTTGCCAAACACCTACTTTCACATTTCAAAACAACAATCTCAAACACATAAGCATTTCAGCAGGTTATTAACAGCCACGACTCCCACAAATCAAATCTTAGTCTTTAATCGATTTTATGACGATCTAATACCGGTTAAACTTTTTATACTTTAAGTTCGAGTTTTTAAAATATTGATTTTCATAAAAAATTCTTTAATGTCAAATAATGACCATCGAGTAATGGTCATCTGTTTGGTCGTATTTATATAATGTTACTAGAAAAGAAAATTGAAAATTGATGATGTATCTGGAGCTTCAAATTTTATCCCTGCAGGACAAAGAACAAATGAAAGACAGGGACCCAATTTCCTGTAGTACCATAGAGTGACTCATAAATGCTTGTTCATATTGTCTTTTAATTTCTTTGGGATTGGGTGAATTAGTAGGTGTGGATGACATTACAGAGACCAATAAATGAGGCATAATAGAGACTAGTTATTGCCTCACTGCACTGGTCCTCTTCCACGTACAAGTCCACAATAAATGGTTCATGTCCTTTCCAATTCTCCATTGCTGATTCAAAAGTTACCTAAAAGGTTCTCTACATTTCTGGAATATGTTCCGTCTTTTCTAACCATATCAGGTCATACTATGTGTGATAAAGGTGTCCAACTACTTAAGCTGCTTTCATTTTAATCGAAGCCAACGACAATAAAGACTTCTTGTTATGGATATGAAATCTGTAACGTTAGTTGCTTGATTACCATACATTAATTAAATCCCAGTTCCTTTTTGATCCAAATTACAAGGGAATTAAAGGAGCCGAGTTTTTGGTTGGCTTTAACTGATTAGTCAAGCTTTTACATTTATTTGTAGGAATGGACTGCTCAACCTCCTCTTGCTCTCAAATGAAACAAGCAGCTTTTGGGCTTTTATTCATGTCAGAATTTGCTGTCTCACGATAATGTTTACAATGGAAGAGGTGGAGCTTGCTTCTGATCAGGTTTCAGACCAAAATTCATTTCCAAAAGTAGACCAACCATCGGATTCTGGCAAGAAGCCCACTGTTCCATTCTTTGCTCTGTTTTCTGCTGCTGATAGAGTTGATTACTTGTTGATGTTTGTTGGAAGTGCTGGGGCGTGTATACATGGAGCTGCTCTGCCCGTATTCTTTATCTTATTTGGACGAATGATTGATTCTCTGGGACATTTAACTCAAAATGCCCATGAAATGTCTTCTGCAGTCTCCAAGGTATATGACAAAATGCTGTCTCCTATTCCTACATGCCAAACAAACTTTGACCAATGTTTCTCAATGTCCTTAAACAACGTTAAAAGTGCATATATCCTATTCCCTGGGACCCTTTAAAAAACAGATCCTTAGACAAGTTCTTGGGGAAAGATTTGGATTTTAAGTAGAAATCTTATAGCCTTTCCTTTGCTGCAGAATGCTTTATACTTGGTATACTTGGGAATTGTGATTCTTGCATCAGCTTGGATTGGTAAGTTTCTTCTGAAGTTCAACGAAAATTGTCTCGAATAGGATGGAGGACTCTTAAATGAAGTTGGAATTGATCTTTTCAGGTGTAGCATTTTGGATGCAAACTGGGGAGAGACAGACATCTCGTTTACGTTTGAGATATCTTCAATCTGTTCTGAGAAAGGACATGATTTTCTTCGATACAGAAGCTAGAGATTCGAATATCATATTTCACATATCGAGTGATGCAATATTAGTACAAGATGCTATAGGAGATAAGGTGATGATAAAGAAGAATCAGTTGTATATAGACCAATGATAATTACCTTTTTGCCTGATCCAATTCTTACAGTATCTTTGTGCAGATAGGCCATGCTCTTCGTTATCTTTCTCAGTTCTTTGTTGGATTTGCCGTTGGATTTGCTTCAGTATGGCAGCTTACACTACTAACCTTAGCTGTGGTTCCACTGATAGCTGTTGCTGGAGGAGCTTATACTGTAATTATGTCTACTCTATCAGAAAAAGGTGAGACTGCATATGCTGACGCAGGGAAAGTTGTAGAAGAGGTACACATTCAATACTTTCTTCTTCAATACAAAAAAGAACAAAAACTTGAGTTAATTGTCCTGATTCCTGTCATTTGCGTCTATCATCAGGTGATTTCGCAAATTCGTACTGTTTATTCATTTGTAGGAGAGGACAAAGCAATCCAAGAATATTCCAAGTCCCTTGAAAATGCATATAATCTAGGGAAGAAAAGTGGTGTTGCTAAAGGAGTTGGCGTTGGATTTACATATGCACTACTATTCTGTGCGTGGGCATTACTTCTCTGGTATGCTGGTATTCTTATCAGTCATCACTACACAAATGGAGGGAAGGCATTCACAGTGATAATCAATGTCATTTTCAGTGGATTGTAAGTTGTTTTTGAGTGGCAAAAAGAGCTAGTTCTTGATGATGATGCTCATTTGTTTGATATAGAACATCAATAATCTTTTGTTTTTGCCAGAGCTCTTGGTCAGGCCACTCCGAATCTGGCTGCCATTGCAAAAGGCAAAGCTGCCGTGTCCAATATCGTTAACATGATTGAAGCAGATTCCAAAGCTTCAGATATGTCAGGAGACGGTATTGTGTTGCAGAAAGTTGCAGGGAATATCCAATTCTGTGAGGTTCAGTTTGCTTATCCCTCACGACCCAACATGGTTTTTGACAATTTGAGCTTTTCAGTTACTGCTGGGAAGATCTTTGCAGTTGTAGGTTCTAGTGGTTCAGGAAAGAGTACCGTCATATCCATGCTTCAACGATTCTATGAACCCACTTCAGGTACCTTAATACAACTTTAAACGGTCAACTTAGGCTATGAGTAATGAAACCTAAGCTTGTACATCGATCTTATCAGGTCAAATATTGTTGGACGGGTACGATCTTAAGACTCTTCAGTTAAAATGGCTGAGAGAACAGATGGGATTGGTCAGTCAAGAACCAGCATTATTCGCTGCAAGTATAATTGACAACATTCTGTTTGGTAAAGAATATGCAAGCATGGATCAGATTATCCAAGCAGCCAAAGCGGCTAATGCACATTCTTTCGTTCAAAAGTTGCCTGATGGTTACAGAACTCAGGTAAATCCTACCCTGAATCCCCTGGTTTAATTCGTAGTTTCAACTTTACGTGATGTTTTGATGCTTTTTTGTACCTAGGTAGGTGAAGGTGGAACTCAACTTTCTGGTGGACAAAAACAAAGGATCGCTATAGCCAGAGCAATTCTGAGGAATCCAAAGATACTACTTTTAGATGAGGCCACCAGTGCTCTTGATGCAGAATCAGAACTCGCTGTTCAACAAGCCCTGGAGAAGCTTATGTCTGAGAGGACTACAATAGTCGTTGCACACCGATTATCCACCATTCGAAACGTTGATAAAATTCTCGTCTTAAAAAATGGTCAGGTGGTTGAAAGTGGTAATCACTCGGAGCTGATGTCTATGGAAGGAGAGTACGCAACTCTTGTAAGCTTGCAAGCATCAAAAACTCATACAAATCCAACTTCCTCAGATCTTTCTGAAGCTGCTTCAAATTCAGGATTTAAAGAACTTACCAACATTCACCAGTCGGAACTCCAATCAACCACAACGACAGAGATGCATTCAAGTGACGAAAACCAGTCAAGGCCAAGCATTGCTCCAACTCCAGCCCCATCAATCATGGAGTTGCTGAAACTAAATGCACCAGAGTGGCCTTACGCAGTGCTTGGATCACTAGGTGCGATTCTAGCTGGAGCACAAGCACCTCTCTTTGCTCTTGGAATTTCTCATGTCCTGACGGCATTTTATTTTCCTGATGCAACTCGAATGAAACATGAGGTCCAACGGATAGCTCTCATTTTTGTTGGAGCTGGTGCTGTCACCATTCCCATATATCTTCTCCAGCACTACTACTACACTTTGATGGGTGAACGTCTCACTACTCGTATTCGTTTATCAATGTTCTCAGGTTTTCTTTTACCTCTCCCACGTTGTTATTTTTCCTGTGAAATTGGTTGTGATCATCAACACCATGACAATAGTTTTACATTTAACAGGTAAATTACATTTTAAATTCAATTTTATATATTAACAAAGAATTATGAATTATCTTAATTAAAGATTCCAAATTTTAATGTATTATAAATACAATATATTATTTATTCTATTATTAATATTGAATCTTATTTCAATTTAACAAATACTTGAAATATATAAAATTATTTATTAATTAATTAAAATATTATCTTTTCGAGTAATTTTATTTTGAATAATTATAAGTAATTTATAGATAAAGATTAAATTTTAAAAAATGCTTTTTCGGAAATTAAATAAAACTTCTCTTGTTTTTACTGCAGCTATGCTATCAAACGAGATTGGCTGGTTTGATCAGGATGAGCACAGTACTGGTGCTTTGACGTCAGCTTTAGCAGCAGACGCAACCTTAGTGCGAAGTGCTCTCGCTGATCGTCTCTCAACTATTGTCCAGAACGTATCACTCACTGTAACTGCATGTGTCATTGCCTTTACATTGAACTGGCGCATAACATCAGTTGTTGTGGCCACCTTCCCTGTCCTCATTGCAGCTTCCATCACCGAGGCATTCCCTTACCTTTTCTTCATATCTATAGTTTGTTTACTAGTCGGTACAGTACTTGAATTTTCCTGACTACATCTAAAATCTGCAGCAACTTTTTATCAAGGGGTACGGAGGAGACTACCATGCATACTGTAGAGCAACAACTTTGGCACGCGAAGCGATTGCCAATATACGTACAGTTGCTGCGTTTGGAGCTGAAGAACGAATCTCGATGCATTTTGCTTCAGAATTGGACAAACCCAGCAGGCAAGCACTTGTTCGTGGGCATATGTCAGGTTTTGGATATGGTGTGTCGCATCTACTCTCTATGTGTTCTTATGCACTTGCCCTTTGGTACGCATCAGTCCTGATCAAGCGGAAGGAATCTGATTTTGGACACTCCATGAAGGCGTTCATGATTTTGATAGTTACGGCATTGGGCATGGCAGAGACGCTTGCCCTTGCCCCAGACATTGTGAAGGGTTCAGAGGCACTTGGATCAGTGTTCAGTATTCTTCGTAGGAAAACAGCCATAGACCCGGATGATCCTGCCTCGAAAATGGTAACTGAAGTGAAAGGTGATATAGTTTTCAGGAATGTCAAGTTCCACTACCCTGCAAGGCCTGATATCACAATCTTTGAGAATTTAAACCTGAAGATTTCATCAGGAAAAAGTCTAGCCGTGGTTGGACAAAGCGGGTCGGGGAAAAGTACAGCAATTGGCTTGATCCTTAGATTCTACGACCCCATTTCTGGGACAGTCCTGATTGATGGAAATGACATCAAGACCTTAAACCTGAAGTTGCTCAGGAAGAGAATAGGTTTAGTTCAACAGGAACCTGTATTGTTTTCGACGACAATATACGAAAACATCAAATACGGTAACGAAGATGCATCGGATATCGAGATAATGCAAGCAGCGAAAGCAGCAAACGCTGATGGATTCATCAGCAGAATGGCTCAAGGTTATCAAACTCATGTAGGTGACAGAGGGTTGCAACTATCAGGAGGGCAGAAACAGAGAGTCGCAATTGCAAGAGCCATTCTTAAAGACCCATCGATCCTTCTTTTGGATGAAGCTACAAGTGCATTAGATACAGCTTCCGAGAAGGTGGTTCAAGAGGCCTTGGACAAGCTCATGGAAGGTCGAACCACACTTCTAGTAGCACACAGGTTATCAACTGTCAAGGATGCTGATACTATTGCAGTGCTTCAACAAGGGAAGGTCGTTGAACTTGGCAGCCATAATCAACTTATAGCAAGACCTGATAGCATCTATAAACAACTGGTCAGCCTACAAGAACAGAACACACTTTGATGTTTATCCTTCGAAGGTTAAAGAGTGGCGTATAATACTTTATTATTTTATGTTTTTCCTTTAAAAAATAATCGAAGAAGTCGAAGGAGAGTCCACGGAGCAAACTAGCAGGAAAAGAGCAAAACGGACTTCGACAGGCACATGTAATTCAAACCAATTTAATCCTTTGGTCACGATGACATTGACCTCAAACTAATAAAGAAAGCTATAATAAAGTGAGCGGTGGTCCGTTATTTGCTCCCATGTTAGGGATTAGGCAATTTCAAGTATCTGTTTAGTGTTGGATTAGACCTTGGCACGTCTTCTCCATTCCTTAAACCTAACTCATAAGGCAATTACACCTACGACAATGCTAGTCACGTTAAATTGGACCAATCAAAATTTGACACAAATCAATAAAAAATTCAACTTAATGTAAAAATATAATTTGATTATAAATTTAAGTCAAACTAAAGAAGTTCAATTTATATTTTATTTTATTAAGTTTTAAAAAGAATTTTTTAATAGTAAATAAACGAAAAGGAGCTTGAAAACCCCATTGTATATTTTGTTGTCATCATTGATATTACGTAATAAAAGAAGAAAAAGAAAGCACATGAAAAGAGAAAGGGAACAGGAAGCCAACTAATGAACAACTACCAGTACAGAATCGCATGTGTCTCGTTGTTGGTCCTATCCCTTCAAAGGCAAGAAATATTCTTCAGAACAACCCCCCCACTACAATTGGTCGGTCTCGTTGTATTATTTTAAATAATTATTTTTAACAATTTAATATTAAAATAATATTAAATTAACAGTTACAAATTGAGTTAACTAAAATTATATAAATTAATTATAATAATTATTGGTGCATAAATTAAAATAGAGGGTTATATAAATAAATAAAGACAATAGCTGTCAAAAGGATGTAGGTCAGATCTGTCCAAACACACTCTGTTTAACCCAATCTGTAACCGCAATTCGGAGTCTCCTCTCTCTCTACTTTCTTTCAAACTTTCTTATTGTTCTCGCTCCCTCTCTCTCTCTCTCGCTCCCTCTCTCTATGCAGAAACCAGAACTCACTAGAGAGTTCTTGTTCGTGTTTCTTTCATATTCTCGGTTAGGTTTAGGTGACAGATCTAAGTGAATGTTGAGCTGGTAATGAGTAGTGACAGCTTCAAGTTGCGATCGGGCTTGAATCGGAGAGAAAAAGAGCGGAGGCGACGAAGAGAGAGGCGGTGACGGTTGAAGGCAGTTATTGTAGTGTTATCGTTGAGGTTCTGTTTGTTACGCAGGAGAAGAGATCGGACGGTGTAAATGAGTGCATCGAGGTTTATTAAGTGCGTGACGGTCGGCGACGGCGCCGTCGGTAAAACTTGTTTGCTCATTTCCTACACAAGCAATACTTTCCCTACGGTACAACTCTCTCTTTCCTTCATTTGTGACCGAACATTTTGCGTGATTTTTTCCAGTGCTTAGATGATTTATCGAGTGGTTAGGGGCCGCGAAATTAGATTGAAACGTTGAAAATGTTGCGACATGTTAAGTGTGACTTTTCGAATTTTAAAATTCAAATGAGTAGCGGTTCTTTTGGAATCTGATTTTGTAACTTTAATTGGCAAAAAAGAGGTACATACTTTAGTTGTGGGTCATTCATTCTCGATTTTGACGAGTTATGATTTTTTAATCTCATTTATGTTTTATGCAAGTTTTGCGGATTATTCAGATAGAATTGGAAATGTGCCTTTTGGCTCGAGTCAGTTTTTTTTTTTGGCTTTTGACTCCATATTGCCTTGAGGTCTAATTTGATGTAAAACAGGATTATGTACCAAAGATTTTCGAAAATTACGCAAACCGTTTTTCACGTTGCATACACACACTTAAGAGTTATGTGAAGGTCTTACACGATAATAGGTTGATATTTCGAACATTGGAATTATAGATAATGGCGGTTTTTTCCTCTGGAATCTGATTTGAAAACTTTGATTTGGCTAAAAGGCTGCACGTGTTCTGGTTGTGGATTGTTCTTTCCTGATTCTCATACGAACTAAGAAATAAGAACATTGCTTGTTCATGCTGTAATGATTTCTTAGTTTGCTTCTTTCGATTGTCATATTCTTCAGTAGATTACCAGATTGAATCTAGTACAAGAAAATTGTGTTGTTTGGCTTGATTTGTGATTTTCTTACTGTTCGACTCGCAATTGACTATGGGTTACTAACTTGATAAAAATAAAAAATAAAACAGGATTACGTACCAACGGTTTTTGACAATTTCAGTGCAAACGTGGTTGTGGATGGGAGTACTGTCAACTTAGGGTTATGGGACACTGCTGGTAATTAAAACGAGTCTGAGCATATTAATAACTTGATTCGGTTATCAGATGCAAAAGGCCTTCGTGCTTTTTAGCTTTAACTGAGCTTGCTATGACAGGTCAGGAGGATTACAACAGGTTAAGACCTTTGAGCTATCGAGGTGCAGATGTCTTCATTCTTGCTTTCTCTTTGATAAGCAAGGCCAGTTATGAAAATATCGCCAAAAAGGTTACAAGTCATTGTCAGGATCTTACTGCTTTGAGGTTTATAATTCCTTTGATAAAATAAACGTAAATTCCACAAGTTGACTCATTACTTGCTGGTTTTCTGTTTCAGTGGATTCCTGAATTGAGTCTTTGTGCTGCTGGAGTTCCAGTAATTCTTGTTGGAACAAAACTTGGTACGTGTTTCTGTCTAGTTTCTTGTTTCAGAATACAATCCTTTGTCTCAAGCTCTTTTGCATTGTGATGGTTGAGATATGGCTTAAGTTTCTTGGCAAAGTCTCAAAAATTGGAGAGCTCACATGTTGAGCGAACTAGCTTTCATCTATTTGCATGATAAGGCAATCCAACTTTGTTCTCTAATCATGTACAAGTCCTAGCAGATAACTAAATCGTAGATTACTTTTTCTTCTTGCCCTTTTCACCACTGTTGCAATCTGGTGTTTGAGCTAGCCAAACTTTGTTAAAATTGTATACTGCCACTGTATTATTGGCTTGGGTTATGTACTTTTATTTGGTCCTGTTCCACCCTCAACAGCTATTCTCCCCTTATTTTAAGTCCTTTCTTTATGTTTTATCGTATTGAGGTCAACTATTTTACCATATAAAGTTTTCTATTTACCGCGGTCTTTTACCATTGTAGATCTGCGTGAGGATAAGCAGTTCTTTGTTGAGCATCCTGGTGCAGTTTCCATAAGCACTGCACAGGTAAATAGCTTCTCCGATGTTTACTAGCTTATAATGATACATTATTAAATTTAGAACGTAATGAAAAAGAACTGCAATGTAAGGAAGATTACTTGTGATCTTTATGATCTTATTAAGTAACTCGGTTGTATTGGATTGACTTTCATCTAAAGGGCGAGGAACTGAGAAAGCTTATTGGGGCAGCTGCCTACATTGAGTGCAGCTCAAAAACTCAGCAGGTAATGTATGCGTATTCCTTTCGTCTCTGTTTGGGAATATTGTGTTTGGCTCTCCTACCAATGGATTTAACTCGTATATGTGCTGTAATTGCAGAATGTAAAGGCAGTTTTTGATGCCGCTATTAAGGTTGTTCTTCA
Source organism: Erythroxylum longipes (assembly GCA_027563885.1). Lineage (NCBI taxonomy): Eukaryota > Viridiplantae > Streptophyta > Magnoliopsida > Malpighiales > Erythroxylaceae > Erythroxylum > Erythroxylum longipes. Next base: position 629,023 of record JAOQMS010000002.1, on the reverse strand, counting down.
GCCCCCAAAGCAAAAGAAGAAGAAGAAAAAGGGTCAGAAGGCTTGCTCCATACTGTAAGACACAAAAGGTACGTTTAACAACAAAAGTAATCAAAAGAGTTAGTCACCCTTCTTAATACTACATCCATTATCTCCTTATGAAGAAGCAGGAAGCAATTGTTTTATAGTAGCGTCGACTGATTTTCTAGGGACTTTCTGTGGAAGCATCGAATTGTTTGTTTAATGTCTGTCTCTATTCTTGTGACCTGTAATCGAACCTTAAATTTCTTGCATAAGATGCAAATTTTCATTTGATTAGTGTCAAAATTTGCCTGGCAATAGGTACCACCCATGGTATAATCCAATAGCATCCAGGCGGGAGGTGCTCTTGTAATACTCATACACCATATATGTTGATATCTATATGTATTTTATTCAAACCCCTTTGAGTTATAAGATATGACTTTTTTGTGCTTCAAAGACAAAATAGGGAAGAGGTTCAAAAGGTTTTAGAACTATCAAATTTATAATTTATCGTTGATTTATATTTTTATTATTATTTTGGTTCTCTTACATTATTATGATTGATCAAATTATTGCTACGTTTGTCTTATATTATTTTTACGTTTTATTATTTTATGAACTATATGTTAATTTGGCATCAAATTTAATTGAGAGTTAATATGTTATGCAACATAACAAATTTAACAATATAATTCAATTTTTGTACTATTTTGGCTTGAAATCAGTTTCATTATGTAAAATATAAATAATAAATGTTAATCCAATTCATTTAATAAATTGTGACAGAAAATCATAAATTTTTCATATTAAATTCATCAAATTACATGAAGAGTATTCCCTTAAATTTATAAAAGTTTATTTTGAAAATATAAGCAATTTAAATTTTACATTTAATGAAATAAATCCATAAAATGTGAAATTAGATATTAAGGACCATGTTTGTTTTTATTTAATTTTAAGTTTTCTGTTTTTGTTTTTAAGTTGAATGAAAAAACTTATATATTTGAATTTCTAGTTTTTTGTTTTTAGATTTGATTTCTTTCGATTTATCAAATTTATAAAAATAATTATTTTTTGTTTTCTCATTTTTTTTTTAATTTTATATATCATCAATTAAATACATATTATTTAATTATTTAATATTAGGTATTAATAAGAATTATGCTTAATATAATTAAATTATTTATTTTATTATTAGTTTTTATAATTACTTTCAATTTTTATATTTGGAAAAAATTTTATTTAATAATTCTACTTTGAGTTTAGGATATCTTTAAAATTTATAAATTTCAAATTAATTAGTTTAATAATTAATATATATATATATATATATTTACATTTTTTACTTCTTAAATTGTTACCAGAAGCCTAAAGATTTGGCCCAAAAGCGTTTAGCCGTTACCATTGATTAAATAAAATGTATTAGATTTTTATCAATATCTATTATATTAAAATAAAATTATTTACTAAATGAATTCATAAATTTAATTTATCTTTAAATTTATCTAATATTGGAATTAATATTAGTAATAATAGTATAATTATATTGATATTAATAATAAGTAAAAATAGTAGATAGGATCTAGTTGATTAATGATGAAATTATGTAGGATAATAAGAAGCTAAGATCTTGTCAAATATTGTCACCTTGCTTCAATTGCAGTAAGAGTATTATTGATGATAATTAAATCTCATACAAAATTTTCTTATTTAGAAATTTATAAACTGTTCAATTTTATTTTAATTTTTTAGTTGTGGTTCACATAAACTATGGACTACTAGTATCTTTTGATAAAAGTATCTTTTTGGAGCAGGGCAGGTACTGTTCATTTTTTTCTATTCCAAACTAATGGATGTTGGAAATTATAAAATACACATAATTAGAGATGACAAGTTTTGTATACATATTTCCAAACTATTCATTATTTTCAAATAATTAAGTTACTAATTTTTTGTATATTTATTAATAAATAGTCTCATCATATTCTCAACAAAAGTACTAAAATGAAAGTAAATTTCATTTTAAATAAATATCCTCTATAAAAAATAGAAATGTAACAAACATTTAATTTTCTTTAAGATAAAATTTTTAATGATACTGTTGTCAAATTTTGAGATTTAAGATACTGTTGTTAAAATAATTTTGTTTTAAAATTACGTACATATCAAAAATATTTTTGTTTTGTCTAAATTAAGAATAACGAAATATATCTTTTTTGTCATATACAAATAAAAAGAAAATCTTAAGCATATCTCGAAAACAAAAAATTAGAATAAGAAAAGCTAATCAAAAAATCTTAAATACCAAACTATTATTTTGAAGTGGTTTCTCTCGAATTATATCAAATTCAATCCATCTTTAAAAATGTAATATTTTTTAATAAAATTTCTTAATTTAAAAGGAAGCTCTTTTGTTATTATTTTAAAATTGAAATTTATCCAAAAAAATTTTAAAAATAAAAAATAAAAAATTCTTAAATTATAAGAAAATTTTGTATGTTTTAACTTCAAAACAAATGGAAATTAAGAAGTCGAAGGAGAGTCTGTAAAGCAAACTTCAGGAAACTAGCAGTAATAGAACAAAACGTACTTCGACATGCACGTGAAATTTAAACCAATTTAATACTTTGGTCACGATGACAGTGACCTCAAATTAATAAAGAAAGCTATGACAACGTGAGTGGTGGTCCATCATTGCTCTTCTGTTAGCGATCAGGCTATTTCAAGTTAGGAAAACTTTGGATCATATGAAATGGTAATTATCTGTTTAGTGTTGGATTAGGCCTTGGCACGTCTTCTCGATTCCTTAAACCTAACACATAAAGGCACGTTGGGTTTTTGTTTGGATATAGTAAAAGCAAATAGCTTAGGTAGTTCTACTTCTATAGCATTTATAATTTTTCAAAATTTAAGACCAATGTTGTAAAAAAAAATTGAACCAATTAAATTTTGAAAAAACTTAATAAAAAATTCAATTTAATTCCAATTAGTTATAATTTAAAATCAAAGGAAACTTTTAATCATACAATGAAGCATCTACTTTGACAAACGGTGGAAGACTAATGATCCACGAGTCGTTGAGGCGCTGAGATGGAATTGTCGAGGGAGTCTATTAAGGTGGCCATTGAATTGGGATACAAATCTGTTCAATTCGTTGGAGACTCTCTTGTAATGATTTTGGCAGTTCGGGAAGAGGGGGATTGTCCTATTTCCTGTTAAGTGATTTATGCTGATATTCGTAGTACGGTGTCTAGCTATCCACTATTTTCTTTCTGTTGGATATGTCGAGTCGAGAATACTCTAGCACATACAGTAGTGCAATATGTAAGGTGAGTAGGAAATAATTTTTGTAATTGTATTGAATCTCTATCATAGTTATCACTTAAAGCTGGCTGGTTCTAGCATCTTTAAATATAATTCCTGCTAAAAAAAAAGAAAAAATGGAGAGAGAAAAAGAACCACCAAATCACACGTCACCAAAAGCAACAAGTTCTTTTTCTACTTTTTTCGATACTAACCTCCAAATCAAAATAAACTTTCAATCATACGATGAAGCATTTGGGTTGGGAAGAATCATACAATAAAGCAAAGCACAAACTCAAAGGCAGAAGGTGATAGATATGCATCATTTTATGTGTGTACAACTCAAAAAAAGTGAGAGCAATATAATATTATATTAGCATAGTCAAGATAAAAGGTGAGATCTTCATCTAGGTCCATGCATTCGATGAGGAGAGCGGTAAAAAGATGAAGCAAAAGGGTGAAACAGTAAAAAAGAAAGCAGAGACATAAATGACGACAACTGATTACGTGTTAATTTTAGTTATTTGGTTTTTTTGATCTGATTGTTATTTTAAAGAACCTTTAATTTTTTTCCCCTTCTTAATGTTTTGTTACGAAAATTTTTAAAGCTTTTTTTTCAATATTTTAAAAATTAAATTAGAAAGTTTAGAAAATTCAATAATCATTATATCATCATAAAATTAATTAAAAATTAATTAAAATTTAAACATTTAAAATATAATTAAAAGAAACTATTTTATTCATTAAAAAGGCTGTTAAAATAAAATTTAATTAATTAATATTATTTATAATATTGATTAATTAATAAATTGAGTCATTTTTAATAATAAGGGTTATTATTTATTAAAGTAAATTGAACCAAACTGAAAAGTTAATTAATTGAAAATTTTTACTTCTTTTTTAGTATATACTTGTTTTACAGCAATTTAATACCAGTTGAATATTTAAACATTTCCTTTAATCGATTTGATGTTCGATCTGATTTTTAAAATATTTATTATACCAATGTTTGGTATCAAACATTAAGAATAGTAATAATTTTTTTACTTATGTTTAATAACTAATTAAATTTTTTATATTCTTACTAATTAATAAAAATTGTATTTAATAAATAAATAAGTAAAATTATTTTATTGATTCAATAAATTATTAAATTTTGAATAATTATACATGAATTTTCTTATAAGAATAAAATTAAAAAATCATAGCGAATTTAATTAATTCAATGATTTCCCAAAAGATGATGATGACGTTCATATATAATAATAATTGAGAAAATAAAAAACAAACTTATCACATAAGTAAAAAAAATAGAAACTAACCTAGAGAGATAAGTTGAGAAGCAACTGGAGAGGAAGAGTGAAGAGAGAATTTCAGTTGAGACGAGAGGGAAAAAAGGAAAAGAAAAAAAAGTTTTGTTGAATAAATATTAGAGAAATATTTAATTATTTACTATTATTTATTTATTATATAATTTATTTTGTACGTAATTACTTAAAACATGTTATATTTTACAAATAATAAATAAATATCAATGAAGTAAAATAAAATTATTATTAAAGAAATTAATATAAAAGATAATTTTACTGAAATTATTATAATAAAAATCAATACCTCGATAATATTATAATAATATCTTTTACCTTTTATTTAAGGTTTTTTATTCCAGGTATACCCACACCTCGCCTGAAAGTTAAGGATCATTTAATACTCATTCAGTGTAGACATGTCAATTTCAGCCCGGTCCGGCCCAATTTTAGCTCGGGTTTGACGAGTCCTGGGTAGGCCACGGGCCGACCATGGTTGGCCTGTGCGGACTGCGGGCCAGCCCAGCCCTGCCCGCGGCTCGACAAAACGGCGCCGTTCTGTCCAAAACGACGCCGTTTTGCATTTTTATATTAAAAATAACCGCCCTTAGCTAGTCGGGCCAGGGGCCGGTCGGCCCATCGGTGGGCCAGGCCGCGGGCCGGATCATCCCTGCCCGGCCCGGCCCATTAACATCCCTAATTCAGTCTGTCATTCCCTATTAAGAATGCAGGTTGCATCCTCATTCCTATCTATTTATTACTCGTTATCAGATAAGACCTTAGGCCATTTGTCAGTCTCATCTCGATATAAATTTTGATTAAATTTGAATTTGTTGTAATTATTTAAATAAATTATTTTTTAAAATTATATAATATTAATTTGTATAAAGAGATGCAAGTTATTTAAATTATCAAATTAATTCTCAAAATTCAAATTCAAATATTAAATTAATTAAATTTATTTATCGAAGTGGAATTTAAATCAGGAGTCATTTCTATTTATATCTATAAATTTATTTATTTAGTGGATCTGATATCATTTGATCTTGATTTAATGTTCAATTATTTTTTCAAACTATTTAAAATAATATTAATTTTAAATTTAATATTTGAATTATCAAGCTAAGTCTTAAATTGGTAGCTCAAGTTCAAAATTAAACTATGCACGCAATTCACGACTTGATTCAAAATCATTAATTTAATCAAATTTCAATCTGCGTGCAATTCCTAACTGCACACGGTAGCCTTAATTATAATAATAATGCTAATAAGTATTTTTTGAGTAGAACTAATATGATTGGTTGGAGTTAAAGTTCTCAATTGATTGAAATGAAATGAAATGATTTACGTAAATAAATATAATATTAGAAAATTTTTGTTTGAGAAGGGTGGAAGGATTTATAATGTAATATAGGGAAATGTTGTTTAGATGAACGGTTTGTAATACAATATAATGTAAAATTATTTTATCATTTTACATTTTATCTTAAATTTTCAAATTGGAAGTTTTTTATTTTTACTGATACCTTAGAACTCGAACTTTCACCGAAATTGATCACCAACACTCTTTGTATGACAGTCTCACTTAGGTCTACATAACTAAGACTTAGCCTTCAACAACCCTTGAAATGTTTACCTCGCACACTCGAAAAAACAATGTTATAAAAGCAATAAAAATATATTTTATTTCATTATAAAATATCCTCTCAAATGATGAAATAATATTACGTTATATTATATTTCATTATAAAACTCTCAACCAAATATATCCTAAGTCAATTATAATTATAATTAAAATTTTTAGTAAATTAATTATAAAGTGCATAAATTAAAATAGAGGGTTATATAAATAAATAAAGACCATAGCGGTCAAAATGTAGGTCAGCTCCGTTTAAACAATAAATAAAGACCATAGCGGTCAAAATGTAGGTCAGTTCCGTTCAAACACATTCTCGCCGACCAATCTGGATCTTTCTTCCTTACTTTCTCATCGTTCACGCGGAACTCTCTCTCTATGAAGAGACTAGAAATCACTAGAGGGTTCTTGTTCGTGTTTCTTTGATATTCTCTGTCAGCAATAAGTAGTGAGAGCTTCAAGTTGCGATCGGACTTGAATCGGAGAGAAAAAGCGAGGAGGCGACGAAGAGAGAGGCGGTGACGGTTGAAGGCAGTTATTGTAGTGTTATCGTTGAGGCTCTGTTTGTTACGCCGGAGAAGATATCGGACGGCGTAAATGGGTTCTTCGAGGTTTATTAAGTGCGTGATGGTCGGCGATGGCGACGTCGGTAAAACTTGTTTGCTCATTTCCTACAGAAGCAATACTTTCCGTAGGGTACGACTCTCTCTTTCCTTCTTTTGTGACTGAACATTTTGCTTGATTTTTTTCCAGTGCTTAGATGATTTATCGAGTGGTTATGGCGGGCGAAATTAGATTGAAATGGCGAAACTGCTGCGAGATGTTAAGGGCGTTCTACTTTTACAAAAAAAAAATTCATTTTTTTCTTTTAAATAAAAACAAAATTTTATTTAATTGATGACATTATTATATTATTATACTAATTAAATATTAGATAAAATTTAAAAATAAATTATTTTTAATTAAATATATTTATTAATCTCTTATATAATATTTATTAACAAATTATTATTTTAATAAAATAAATAATTTAAAAATTAAAATTTTGTTTATAAATTTATTTTTATTTGAAATATATTTTAATTATTAAATTAAATTTTATTTGAATATTTATATA
>JAOQMS010000002.1:593717-617848 GCA_027563885.1 Erythroxylum longipes | reverse complement strand
TTAATTAAAATATGATAAATTTTTATTTCTCAATATTTTTACAAACCAACCACTGTCAATGGTAATGGTAATCATTCATGTCTCTTAACCAACTATCATAATTATAGTGGTAATATTCATTTCTATTTCTCACTACATTCATTCTCATTCTTATTACCATTCCTTCATGCGAACCAACCGTCGTCGAGATGCTAACCTAGGCCTAGAGAGCGGTAAAAGGATGAAGCATATGGCTGAAAATAGTATTAAAAAAAAAGAAGAAGGCAGCGACATAAATGACGACAACGATTGATTACGTGTTACTATTAGTTATTTGGTCATTTTGATCTGACTGCTATTTTAATGGACCTTTAAATTTTTTTCCCTTCTTAATGTTTTGTTATGAAAATTTTAAAACTGAATTTTAAAATATTTTAAAAACTAAACTACAAAGCTTAAAAAGTTCAAATATTGTTATACTATCATAAAATTATTTAAAATTTTAATTAAAATTTAGGCATTTAAAATATAATTAAAAGAGACTATTTTATTCATAAAATTTAATTAAAATACTGTTAAATTATAAATTAATATTATTTATAAAAACTGATTAATTAATAAATTGATTCATTTTTAATAATAAGGGTTATTATTTATTAAAATAAATTGAACCGAATTGAAAAGTTGATTAATTTAAAAATTTTACTTCTTATTTAGTTTTTTTTATTTTACAACGGTTTAATACTGGTTGAATCTTTAAATCTTAAATTTTCCTTTTAGTCGGTTCGATGTTCGGTTCTATTTTTAAAACATTGATTATACCAATGTTGGGTATCAAATATTACGGATGGTAATAAAATTTTCACTTATGTTTAATTATTATGTAATTGAATTTGTAAATAACTAATTAAATATTTTATATTATTACTAATTAATAAAAATTGTATTTAATAAATAAATAATAAAAATTATTTTATTGATTCAATAAATTATTAATTTTTTAAAATAATTTTGCATGATTTTTCTTATAAGAATGAAATTAAAAAATTATAATGAACTTAATTAATTCAATGATTTCTCAAAAGATGATGATCATGTTCATATTCAATAAAAATGAGAAAATAAAAAAACAAATTTATCACAAAAATAAAGAAATTATAAACTAACATAGAGAAATATGTCGAGAAGCAATCGGAGAAGAAAAGTGAAAAGAGGGTTTCGGTTGAAACGAAAGGTGAAGGAAAAGAAAAAAATTGTTGAATAAATATTAGAGAAATATTCAATTTTTTATTATTATTTAGATATTATATAATTTATTTTGTATGTAATTACTTAAAACATGTTATATTTTATAAATAATAGATAAAATATCAATGAAGTAAAATAAAATAATTATTAAAGAAATTAATATAAAAGATATTTTTAATGACAATATTATAATAAGAATCAATATTTTGATAATATTATAATAATATTTTTTATCTTTTATTTAAGTTTTTTTATTCCGGACATACCCACACCTCCCATAGAAGTAAAGGATTATTTAATATTCCTTAACTATGTCATTCCCTATTCTTAAGAATGCAAATTGCATTCTCATTCTTATTTCTTTATTACTTGTTACTAAATAAGACGTTAGGCAATTGGTCGGTCTCATCTTGATTTAAATTTTAATTAAATTTGAATTTGTTATAATTATTTTTAAAAACTTGCATCTACTTATGCAAATTAATATTATATAATTTTATGCAAGTTATTTAAATTATCAAATTAATTCTCAAAACTAAAATTCAAATCTTAAATTTATTTATCAAACTAGAATTTACATCATGAGTCATTCTTATTTGTATCTACAAATTTATTTATTTAATGGATCAGACATCATTTTATCTTTATTTAAAGTCCAATTATTTTATTTTTGAACTATTTAAAATAATATTATTTTTTAAATTTAATATTTGCATTATCAAACTAAGTTTTAAATTGGTGTCTCAAATCCAAAATTAAACTACGCACCCAATTGACGACTTAATTAAAAAACAATAATTGAATCAAATCCCGATTTGGGTGCAATTCCTAATTGCATACGGTGACCTAATACCAATTCTAATAAGTATTTTTTGAGCAGAATTTTTAAAACGATCTTTAAGGATGTTTTTAGTTGCACGTCAAGTTTTCAATACAATAGAGTAAAATTAAATAATTTATAATAGAATGGAATATAAATGTATATAATATTATAAAATTATTATTTGAAAAAGATGAAATGTTTTATAATATAATATAATGAAATATTGTTTAGATGAAGAGTTTACGATGTAATACAGTATAAAGTTATTTATTATTTTATATTTTATTTTAAACTTCCTAAATTAAAGATCTTTTATTTTTACTCCTTAGGATAAAATAAAATGTAATATGAAACACTCTCTTTTATTTCATTTCATTATAAAACTTCCTTCTAAATAATAGAATAATATTACATTTCAATGTATTTCATTATAAAACCTCCTCCTAAATAATAAAATAATATTACATTAGGTTTCATTTTATTATAAAACTCGGAACCAAACATAGCCTAAGATAATTATAATTATAATTTAGTTTTTTAGTAAATTAATTATAAAGTACATAAATTAAAATAGAGGGTTATATAAATAAATAAAGATAATAGCTGTCAAAAGGACGTAGGTCAGTTCCGTCCAAACACATTCTCGTTGACCCAATCTGTAACTTTCTTTCTTACTTCCTCGTCGTTCACGCGGAACTCTCTCTATGAAGAGACTAGAATTCACTAGAGGGTTCTTGCTCGTGTTTCTTTGATATTCTCGGTTAGGTTTTAAGTGACAGATCTAAGGGAATGTTGAGCTGGTAATGAGTAGTGACAGCTTCAAGTTGCTATCGGACTTGAATCGGAGAGAGAAAGCACGGAGGCGACGAAGAGAGAGGCGGTGACGGTTGAAGGCAGTTATTGTAGTGTTATCGTTGAGGTTCTGATTGTTACGCAGTGGAAGAGATCGGACGGTGTAAATGAGTGCTTCGAGGTCTATTAAGTGCGTGACGGTCGGCGATGGCGACGTCGGTAAAACTTGTTTGCTCATTTCCTACACAAGCAATACTTTCCCTACGGTACTACTCTCTCTTTCCTTCTTTTGTGACTGAACATTTTTCGTGATTTTTTCCAGTGCTTAGATGATTTATCGAGTGGTTATGGCAGGCGAAATTAGATTGAAACGGCGAAACTGTTGCGAGATGTTAAGTGTGAATTTTCGAATTTTAAAATTCGATTTGGTAGCAGTTCTTTTGGAATCTGCTATTGTAACTTTAATTGCCAAAAAACTAGGTACATACCTTAGTTGTGGGTTATTCATTCTCGATTTTGACGAGTTGTGATTTTTCTCTGGCATTTATGTTTTATTCAAGTTTTGCGCATTATTCAGATAGAATTGGAAATGTGCTTTTTGGCTCGATTCAGTTACTTTTTTGCTTTTTGACTGCATACCTTGAGGTCTAATTTGATCTAAAACAGGATTATGCACCAAAGGTTTTAAAAAATTACGCCAACCGTTTTCCACGTTACATACACACACTTAAGAGTTCTGTAAAGGTCTTACAAGATTCCAGGTTGATATTTTGAACATTGGAATTCTAGATGGTGGCGGTTTTTTCCTCTGGAATGTGGTTTGAAAACTTTGATTTGGCTAAGAGGCTGCACTTGTTCTGGTTGTGGACTGTTCATTCCTGATTTTCGTAGGAACTAAGAAGTAAGAACAATGCTTGTTAATGCTGTAATGATTTCTTTTTTTGCTTCTCTCGTTTGTCATCTCTACCCTTCAGTAGATTACTAGATTGAATCTAGTACAAGAAAATTACGTTGCTTGGGTTGATCTGTGATTTTCTGTCTGTCTGACTCGCAATTGACTATGGGTTACTAACTTGATTAAAAAATAAATAAAACAGGTTTACGTACCGACCGTTTTTGACAATTACAGTACAAGCGTGGTTGTGGATGGGAGTGCTGTCAACTTAGGGTTATGGGATACTGCTGGTAATTAAAGCGAGTCTGAGCTTATTAATAACTTGATTCGTTTATCAGATGCAAAAGGCCTTCGTGCTTTTGAACTTTAACTGAGCTTGCTATAACAGCTCATGAGGACTACGACAGGCTAAGACCTTTGAGCTATCCATGTACAGACGTCTTCATTCTTGCTTTCTCTCTGATAAGCAAGGCCAGTTATGAAAATGTAGCCAAAAAGGTTACAAGTCATTGTCAGGATCTTACTTCTTTGAGATTTATAATTCCTTTGATAAAATAAATGTTAATTCCATAAGTTGACTCATTATTTGCTGGTTTTCTGTTTCAGTGGATTGCTGAATTGGCGCATTTTGCGCCTGGAGTTCCAGTAATTCTTGTTGGAACAAAACTTGGTCCGTGTTTCTGTCTAGTTTCTCTTTTCAGAATACAATCCTTTGTCTTAAGCCCTTTTGCATTGTGATGGTTGAGACGTGGTTTAACTTTCTTGGCAAAGCCTCTAAAATTGGAAAGCTCACATGCTTAGTGAACTAGTAGCTTTCATTCATTTGCATGATAAGGCAATCCAACTTTGTTCTCTAATCATGCCCAAGTCCTAGCAGATAACTAGACCGTGGATTACATTTTTTTTCTTTCCCTTTTCACCACCGTCGCAATCTGGTGTTTTAGCTAGCTAAACTTTGTTCAAACTGTAAACTGCCACTGTATTACTAGCTTGGGTTATCTACTTTTATTTGGTCCTGATCCTGCCTAACACGCATTCTCTCCTTTATTAAGTCCTCTCCTTATGTTTTATCGTATTGAGGTCAACTATTTTACCATATAAAGTTGTCTATTAATCGCGGTCTTTTACCATTGTAGATCTGCGTGAGGATGCGCAGTTCTTTGTTGAGCATCCTGGTGCAGTCTCCATAAGCACTGCACAGGTAAATAGCTTCTCCGATGTTTACTAGCTTATAATGATACATTATTAAATTTAGAACGTAATGAAAAAGAACTGCAATGTAAGGAAGATTACTTGTGATCTTTATGATCTTATTAAGTAACTCGGTTGTATTGGATTGACTTTCATCTAAAGGGCGAGGAACTGAGAAAGCTTATTGGGGCAGCTGCCTACATTGAGTGCAGCTCAAAAACTCAGCAGGTAATGTATCCGTATTCGTTTGATCTCTGTGTTTGGGAATGTTGTGTTTGGCTCTACTACCATTGGATTTAACTCGTATATGTACTGTAATTGCAGAATGTAAAGGCAGTTTTTGATGCCGCTATTAAGGCTACTCGTCCGCCCCGAAATAAGGTTATTCTTCCTCCCCGAAAGCTAAAGATGAACATAAATGGGCTTTCTTCGGATGCATTGGATTGCTTCTTTAATGCCTGTCACTATTCTTGTGACCTGTAATCGAACCTTAAATTCCTTGCATAGCATGCACATTTCATTGCCTTAGTGTCTAAATTTGCCCGGCAATAGGTACCCATGATATAATCCAAACAACTTCCTCCCATCCGGGCAATAGTACTTATACACCGTATATGTTGATATCTATATGTATTTCGTTAAAACTTTTTTGAGTGATAAGATATATATATATATATGTATATATTTTATGCTTCAAAGACACATGAGGGAGGAGGCTAAAAAGGTTTTAGAACCAACAAATTTATAATTTATCGTTGATTTATATTTTATACAATTTGTTTTCTGTTCGTTGTCTATCCCTATTCTGATTGAAATTACTGCTACGTGTCTTATTTGTATGTTTTATTATTTTATGAAATATATGTTAATTTGGCATTAAATTTAATTGAGTTAATACGATACTTAACATTACATTTTAACAATATAATTCAGTCTTTGTACTATTTTGTCTTGAAATCAGTTTCATTATGTAAAATATAAATAATAAATGTTAATCCAATTCATTTAATAAATTGTAACATTTTTCTTATTAAATTTATCAAATTACATACCAAGAGCATTACCCTAAATTTATAAAAAATTATTTTGAAAATATAAGCAATTCAAAATTTTACATTTAATGAAATCAATTGGTAACATGTGAAATTAGATATTATGGAATGTTTGTTTCTATTTGATTTTTGGTCAATTAAATAAAACATGTATGTGTCAAAAAAATCAAATATTTAATAATACACAACTTACAGAAATATAAATTATAAATGTTATATACTATATCAATTATTAGTTATCTTTATCAATACATTTAGAAAAGCTATTTAATATATCAAATATTATCACCTTGCTTCAATTGCATTAAAAATATAATTGATGATAATTAAATCTCATTCATATAAGTTTTTTTCTTATTTAGAAATTGATATACAGTTGAATTTTATTTTAATTTTTTAGTTGTGGTTTTTGATATACATCATTAGAGATGTATACAACAGAGAAACTATATTCTACTAATATCTTTTTCACAAAAGTATTTTCTGGAGCTCGGGCAGCGCAGGGCACTCTTTATTTTTTTCTATTCCAAACTAATCAATGTGGGACATAATAAAATATACATAATTAGAGATGACAAGTTTTTGCCCGATCGGCCTTTGAACCGAGTCTGAACTGTTGTATTTGATCCAATCTAAATTACTTTTTAAATAAACCAATATCGTTCAAGTAAAATTTTATTATTTTTAAATTTTAAAATAAAAATATTTAATTAAACCAAGTTCAGGTTTGACTGGACTTTGGACCGGTAAAGCCCAATCCATCTCGGGGTGAGCCTGAACACAAAATTTATAGACTCAAATTTAGCCTACTCCACTGCCAAGCTTAAATTAATTGTAGAAATAAATAAAATTATAACTAGTTGATTAGTAATTTTATTTGTGTTCTTTCTACTATGTTTATTGATAAATATGAATTAATAATAACTTACTAATTATAAATAAAATAATTTAATTTCAAAATTATTAAAGTATATTAATTATTTATAAAATAATTAAATTAATAAGTTTTATTTTTTATACAATGAATATTTAGTCTCGTAGAAAGATGATTTTGCTTATCATTTTTAAATAATATAATTTAGAAAATATTTATATTTTTAATATAGACAATTTCAGTTTCAAATTAATAAATATATTAATCATTGTCAAAGAATTAAATTACTATTTTTTGTATATTTATCAACAAATATATTCTCATCATATTTTAACAAAAGAACTTAAATGAAAGTTAATTTTATCTTAAATAAATATCGTTTATAAATAGAAACATAACAAATAGTTTATATTTTTATTTATAATTTTTTATCTTTCGAATCATTTGAACTTTTTAAAGCATCTTAAACTAAAATATCTTGCGTATGGAAAATATTTTTGTTTTATCTAATAAATAATAAAGATAATATCAATTTTGTCATTTAAAAATAAAAACAAAATCTTTAACACATCTCCAAAAAAAAAAAAAAAACTAATCAAACAAAATCTTAAAAACCAAACTATTATTTTGAAGTGGTCTTATAGGCTTGATTTGAGGGAGCAATAATAGTTGATAACTTACTGATTTCAACATGCTGAAATTATAAATATTTATTTTTAAAAAGTACTTATATGTTTAGGACTACTGTTTTAATAACTGTTGAAACATGAAAATAGGTGTTTGATAAGTGTAGTTACGGTTGCTGAAAAAAGATAAAATGATTAAAAAGCCTATTGATTTAATAAACTAGTAATTGTTATATAATAATTAAAAAATATATTATTAGTCATATAAATTTAAAATATTAAATAAGAAAATATTAAATTAAAATAAGAAAATATAAATAAAATAAATTTAGTAAATAAAAGATTTCATAAAAAATATATTATTAGTCATATAAATAAGAAGAACACGATACGTTGAACTTGCTTTCTGTTAGTTGAGAGTATAATAAATAATAATAATTATTAGAAGGTTATTATTGAAAAATAGAATTTCTACCATAGAAGTACTTTCTTACCGCAACTCTTTTTCTACTTATCTACTTCTGCGGTGGTACCACATTTTCTTTTAACCTCTGATTGTTCCGCTCGCAGATCCAAACATATAACTGCATTTCAAACTGCGATATATAAATACTTATTTCCACTACACTACACTACAGATGTAAACACATATTTAACCAAATCCAACCAATCTACTATTTGTTAGTAAGATCGCCAGACATTTAAACGTGATCTTTCTCTTGAATCGTAGTTCCAATTCTAATAATGATACAAATATCGATTTGTACCAGCACCAACTACGGTATATTTCCTTTGCCCGTATATCCAATTACTGGGAGGGAAATTCAAATTATTACCGAATACTTTTTCTTATTATCACTTGGTGAAATTTGAAAACTCACCGCATCAAGAAGACTTAGGCGACATTCACCTAGGTTTTGCGCACTACACGATTCGGCCATTCCTGATTCATGAACCAGTCTTGCCTGGATTTCTCGGTGATTTGAAGAATGGGAAAAAGGCGCGAGACGCGGCAAAAAGGCAGGGATATTACTGCCGATTGTGTTTTGGGTTTGCAGGTGTCGGGTTCTCCTAATCGCGAGGCTCCTCTGAACCCCCATGAAAATGTTGATATTGAAGCTGGGGAGATTGGGCCGCCAGGTCACTCCACGTTGCTGGTGGTTGGTGGGCAGCATTTTGCGGGAGGTAGGAAGGCAAAGACTGCTGGTACTGGAGCAAGTCGAGAGGATGCTCTAACTGGAAAGACGCAAGGTCAACATTTGGGCGCAGGTGGGACTAGGGTACCCAGTCAACCACTGATGAAGTTGACTGGTGTGCAACCTCTTCCGGATTATAGACAGGAAAAGCCTACTGGTGCTGGAGGAAATAGGGACAGTATTTCCACACAATCGAGTAAAGGTAGGAATTGGGGGGCGGATGACTGTGCTGGCGACGCACCCATTCAATACACAGACGCAGGTACTGAGGGGACGAATGATAAAGGAACTGATAATCACAAAGGAGGTGAGGAGTCATCCACTTCTGATCACGGGACTGACACTACTGAAGAGGAGAGTGATGGCATTGAAGGGTCGGATTCAGAGGAAGAACCAGAGTTTGATGAGCTCGCCCCGCAGGTGTTTGATAAAATGTCAGACCCACTGTACTCGGATATTCCAGCTGATAACACTAAGCCCTTGCATGCTAGTCTCTTCAGGAACAATGGAGAGCGGAAGCAAGGACTGCAACTGTACTTTATTGAGGTAGATGATGAAGTAATCATGGAGGAAGAAGATCTTATCCGAATTGAGCAAGAATGGGGATATTGTCTTGTGGGGTGTTTCACGGGGAGATTTCCAGGAATGAAGGCACTTGAAGGGTTAACTGATAAATGGGCTGTTACATGTAAAATTCTTCCGCATAGTCAGGGCTGGTTTATATTCCAATTTGCTACAGAGGAAGACCGAACTGTTGTGCTTACTGGGGGACCATATGTACTTTATAGTAAGACTCTGCTATTGAAAAGATTATCCCCAGGCTTTACCTTTAACTATCAAGATTTTATGGAAGTTCCTATTTGGCTGCAATTTCCAAATATGCCTTTGGAGCTGTGGAATGAGAGAGCGTTGTCGAAATTAGGCTCGAGAATTGGTAGACCACTATGCACAGACAAGATTACGGGTCAGAAGTCACGCATTAGTTATGCCAGACTATTAGTCGAAGTTGATGTATCCAAGCAACCAGTGACGAGTTTTGAGGTGCAGCTGCCGGGAGGTGTTTGCTACACACAAATGGTCAGATATGAAACTTTTCCTAGTTACTGTTGCTATTGCAAGAACTTTGGTTACAACCCTTTTGAATGCAAGTCCAGAGCAAGAAATAACAAGAAGGCGCCGAAGGATACCACGACTGTAGAAGGTCCAAAAGATACACCTCATGCGGACAACATAGTTACAGGCGAAGGTACTGTGACACGGGGTTCTATGGGTCAGCTTCATCTGGGGGCGGAAGCTGCAGTGCATGACCACACCAAAGTTCATGCGGGTTCCATGACAGAGGTACATTCTGATAACGTGGGGGGATATCCGACTCACACTGAAGGTAGTACTGCAGTTGCTGTGACCAGGGAGAACTTAAACGGAGGGGGAGGAAAACAGGCTCTTCAGACACGGATGGATCCTCAAACAGCCAGTGACGGTGAATGGAAGCAGGTACAAACTCACAGGACCAATAACAAAGGCAAGTCCAGTAGAACATTGACAGATAGAGGCAAAATTTCTGGATTTGGAACAAGTGCGAGTGTTAAATCCTATATTGCTGGAACTGGGGGCGTGGGCGCAAGTACTGATCCCGGTAAGAGATCAGGAGGGAAGAGGCCCTCCACCACCAAATGACGACTTTCTGTTGGAGGCCTCGCGACAGCATTATGTTGTCGGGGTCTGAATGCGATGATGGAAATCTATTCGCTGGCTGGGACTGTTGTCAAAATTTTGGCTCTACTATAGGAGAATTGATTCCAATCTGATCTTCTTTTGTTGCGTCTACGGCTTATGGTTGAGGTATGCGCATGTATCCTGTTGAATTGATAACATTTTCCTCATTTCGGATGTGTAGCTGGCGTTGTTTGATCATTTTGATTATGTAACCGACGTTGATGTTTGGGTTAAAGAATCTGGTCGGGTATGCTCCAAGGATTATGTACTTTTTTATTTTATTCAATATATTTACATTTTATCCCAAAAAAAAAAAAGAGAGAGAGAAATATGGTAGTTATTTAGTGTTCCCCAGTTTAACTCTTTCTGCTCTATCTATTAAACTATCGATCATATCACATGGCATGGCATATTCATCCCAAGGGGAAAACCAAATCGAAGACGTTAACGAACTAGAAACTACTGCAGAGAACTTGAAAGAACAAGATGCAACAAACTTCAGACAATAATTGAAAGTAACACGATATCTTAGAAATTTAAGATAGGTTGAGAACGAAGTCAATCTAAAAGATTTAAGCTTTTAAGGAGTTTAATCTTATATGTTATTGGTAGATGTATCTTTCAATATGGGATTTATTATCCTAATACGGTATTATGATTTAGTGAACACATCAAGGATTAATGAAGGACATAGAACAAATATACAGTGTCAAAAATAAATTACAATGAATAAAAATTAAAATACGTTTTAATTTCATTTTCAATCTCTTTATTCTAAATAAAAACTTAACATATATAAATTATTAGTAATTAATATTAAATAACTAAATAAATTTTATTAGGTTAATAAAATCAATTTTATTAAGTTAATAGATAACTCTTAACATTTCCATTTGTTCAAACCCCAAGGGAAGTATTCACATGCATAACTTTAGAGAAGTTATAGATTTCGATATTTCTCACCCACAATACTTTCATTTTTGTTTCTGGAATTGAACGTAGCGGAGTGTGCTAGGAAAGACGGAACTCGAAACTGCATAAGGTTGTGGAGGCTTTCAGTACTGATTAGTTCGACAAGGCCCTGAATTGCAATGCTTGTAACCTGTGGCAGATAGGTGTTGATTTATTAGAAGACCAAAGGCTGCGAACCTATCTCCGTCCAAGATACATGTAAAATCCTCTATAAAGATTATAAAAAGATCCAAAATCTAACAAATGGAAGGCTTTATTTTCACAGGGATTCGCTTAGGCTTATTAAAAGAATTGTCATTCAAATTCCTACAGCCTTTGTGGAACTGCATAAGCAGCTTACCTGATTCGAGAGTTGCAGTATTTTCTTAGGTGATGCTCACACTTCCTCTCCCACTACGTCCCCAACTTGCAACTTCTATTCTAAAGAGGGAACCAGAAACATTAAAAAGTCATATGGAGCTGAAGAGTTATAGGAGAAACTCAGCCCCAAAAAATGTCTCAAGTGACTGCAAGTGATACTAATCTGGAAACACCTGAATTTATGCAGTCCATCAAAAAATACCGTGCACGATCATTACATTTGATAACCGATTATACGTATTCAGATAAACAACTTCAAGCCGCCAGCACATACCACAAGAACGAAGCAACACAGAAAAAGATGATTTAAATGGTCTCCGCGGAAGAGGACTTGTGGCTTCAAATGTGAATTTTCAACCTATGCTTAATGCTTAGCAAACAGCAAATATGGTTTATGAAGATCCAACTCAAAACTAGAAATGGTAATGTGACAGCCGGGTTCAGATCATAGGAATATAGTTTATGAAGATGAAAACAGGGTTTCAAACAAGAGCAGAAGGAAGTTACTCTGGACTGAAGTCATCGAAATCTGCTCTAGGACTCGCAGAAGATGGTGCATTTATATATTTCAAGGTCCACCCCGTCTATCTGATTAAGAACACACAGAATTTTGCCCCACCTAATACAATATAAAATAATGCGGAAATGTAATGGACAATTGTAATGCTTGCAGTTCAGCAGTCATAGACAATCCATATTCGTACACCATTCAGATATTGAGATTAATATTTCAGCTGCCTATTTTGAGTTTCCAAAATGTATCCTAGATTGATGACGTCAACTAGATCTATTTCGTTCATTTCTGTCCCATCTCTACTTCCACTGGAAAGAACACCAAGCAAAACCAGTTAAGTGTTTAATTAGACACAGGAAAAAGAAAAGTACATCCACAGAGCATAATCTACCAAGTTCACATGAAATTTTCATGTCGCCGAAGTACCTTACAAACAGACTAATCAAGGAAATATCAATATATCAACATATTCACAGACTCGCAAAAACATATTAATCACTCAAATCCAAAAATCATGTTTCCCTTTACCACTTAAACTTGTCAAATTAGACTCGAAAAGAGCACAAAGAAACAAAAAACTCCAGGGATCCTATTATTCCTCGCCTTCAGAACCAATATCATGCAGTTCATATCTACTGAGTTGATCGATATGGATCCTTAGCCGAAACCTCCTTCATTTTGTGTAAACGAAACCTACCGTACAGAGCAAAAGCCTGCAACCACGAGCCTTTGTGAGGTGAGAGCTAGTACTTGAGAGCTTCTCTTGGATCGTTCACATCCTAAGATTCAAAAAAGTGAGGGAAGTTTGAGATCGGAAAATTCAGAGAAACTTCGAATCTGACTGTCGGCGGGAATCGGTAAAAGTACCAAACCGCAAGATGCATGTAGAAGGCGCTGAGTTGAACTCCGGCGACTCCTGTGGGCCGTTTTTATTCGCCTTCTGCTGCTTTTAGAACTTTTCCTGTTTCAACTTTCAACTCCTTTTCGAATTTGATTCTGTTTGGCTCGGCGCTTGAGAGCATTTTTATGTTTGATGTTGACCCTTTTTTGAAAAACAGTTCCCATCTGAGTGAACCAAACAGCGAGAGGAAATAACAACAAGAGCATCGGCGTTAAACGGACCGTCGTTTAACATGATGTTGGGAAATTGTCCATATACGACATGTCGTTCTTGATTTATTAAATAAAAATTGAATTTATTATTTTTTAATTTATATATATAACATGAAAATAAAAGGCTTCCCCTTCCTTATCACGGTAAAAAAAGTCCCATAGCCAAATTCATTTTGACTTCCATTAGAGATGAATTGCGTGCAGTCTTATTTAAATTCCTCCACGTCAGTCATAATCGGTGTACGTAATCTGCCCAATGGCAGGCCGCAGGCGGGAAGTACAGTATAACGCACATTGTTGGTAAAATTAAATCAAAAAAAGCATGCTTATGATGGTCAAAAAATCATAATTAGTTTATGAATTTTTATGCTGAACTTCATTTTACCAAAGATCATACGCTATGTTCGAGAGTGCAATGATACCTAACGAAAGTTGTGAAAGTTGGAAAGTTGAAGGTTGTGAAGGAAGTTATGGAGAAGAAGAGGAAGAGAATGAAACAGGTTTTGTTTAGAATCCTGACGAGCAACCGTTGTGACGATTGTCTTCACTACAAAGTCGTTGAACAGGATCCTGAACAAGCAGACAATTCTGTCTCTGTCCTTAAAACTCGAAATTCAGGTTTGCCATGACAGCTCCTTAAGATGTTCTCTCGCTTTCCTGATCATAGCTTATTTTGATGTGATTGATCATCTTGGTTTGCAGGTTTTAAGGTAAATCCGAAACAGGGACTATTCTCGGACAAGCGCTGTAGTTGTATAAGAAGCTCAAAGGTTTCTATTTCTAATAAATTCCAATCCTCTGCAAGGGATTATTTGAGAGTTGACGAGGAAGACAAGAACAAACCTCGTACCAGGTCGTTTTCTGCCGTGCCAGAAACTGTTCTTGGTTGGCCTTTACTTGGAAGGAACTATAGGAATCAGGAAGCCTTAAGAAGAGCTAAAGCAAGAAGCATGTCTGTCGTAGAATGGGTCATGAGCCTTACCAGTCAATCTTCGTCCCTCGATTTCACTACAAATAGAACCAGCAGCCTTTTCGAGGGTGAAACATCAAGTGATTCATTTGCTGCTGAGGATTTCAGGATTAAGGAAACAAGTTTCTACGAGATTCATGAGTCTGAAAATGAAACAACCGACGAAACTAGCATTGGAAAAGTTGAGAAGTCTGCACTTCTGCACCAAGATTTGTCTTCTTCATGTTCAGTAACGTCGAAAGAATCTGGACAACCGATACTTGGTTGGCCCCTTCTGGTATTAAAGACTTCGGTAAATCTTGGTGAATTATCTGCGGTGAATCCAATCGATCATTTGAGACCTGCTTCTCCAAAACCCCATATCAATTTGGCTTCTGAAGAAGCAGAAGATTCTTCTGAGGACATGATTTCTTATTGTGAAGAAAAGATGGAGCTTGTCCTAAAACTGAATTCGTCTGGCTCCAAGCTATTCAGCTACGAAGAGCTAAAGAAGGCCACGCGTCAATTCTCTTCAGGTTCTTTAATATTTTTATCTTAGTCTGAAGTAATTATTTGCTTAATAAATTAGATGTTGGAAAGCCGCTTTTTGACCTGATTTTGAGTCAAGCTCAAAGTTAGAAAAAGAATGGCTTGACCAGCCCAAATTTCGGCCCTACCTGATCGACTGGCTTGTTGCTAACGCCACTTTTCTTTCTTGTGACACTATGTTGATTAATATACAGAAAACTTGATTGGAGAAGGAGGGTGTAGCAATGTATACAAAGGGTTACTTTCTGGAGGAAAGCTGATAGCAGTGAAAATACTAAAGCACTACAAGGAAGCTTTCAAGGACCTCTCCTTGGAAATCGAAGTAATGTCCTTGTTAAACCACAGAAATATTACACCTCAACTTGGTGCTTGCATTAAAGATGACCATCTCATTCTGGTGTACGACTTCTTGCCCAAAGGGAGCTTAGAGGAAAATCTACACGGTTAGATCCTAACTCATTCATCACTAGGCTCGATCCATCTGATAGTTTCAAGATTTTCATATCATTGTAACAAATGGAGTTCAATTCTGACAACAGCAAGTTCAAAGGAATCAGTATTACCCTGGAAAGTGAGGTATCAGTTGGCCCTTGCAATTGCTGAGGCACTGAACTACTTGCACAACGAATGTCCTCGATCTGTTATTCACAGAGATGTAAAATCTTCCAACATTCTCCTGTCGCATGATTTCCAACCACAGGTAACATAAAACGAACATTCTTCTGACTCAAAACAAAGGGTAGATTCAGCAATCCTTTTTAATTTACCAACTAAAGATATTGACGATATATTAGTTCCATCTTCACAGTTATCAGATTTTGGACTAGCTCTATGGGGACCTCAGGATTCGGACTATATGATGATCAGTGACCTTGTTGGAACATTTGGGTATTTAGCTCCGGAATATGTTATGCATGGAAGAGTTAGCCATAAAGTTGATGTCTACGCCTTCGGTGTAGTTCTGCTTGAACTATTAACAGGAAAAAAGCCAATCAGTGCTGAAGGTCTAAAGGGACAACAAAGCTTGGTGAAGTGGGTAAGAAAATACTGTTCATTGCTCCAAGAAATGTATACCGTTTCTGCTTGAAGCCATAACCATGGTTTTTGGTATTTCAGGCAACGCCATTGCTAGAGAAAGGGGATCTAAATGCATTACTGGATCCTAGATTAGAGAAGGATTTCAATATCGTTCAGATGAATAAAATGATTCTTGCAGCGACTCTATGCACTAGACAGTCAGCTAGATTACGGCCAAAAGTGAGCCAGGTATAAACATCCTTTTTGTTCAAGAAGAGAGACTCGTGTAAAACATTTGTTACTGTAGTATTAAAGCAGATTGCATTGCATTCCATTTGAGTTCAATATGAAAATAGATTATGATTTTTCATGGCTTTTCTCCTTCACCCAGGTACTGAAGCTGCTAAATGGTATTAAAGATGGAGAAGGTTGGTTCAACTCGTATGTTAGTGATTCGAGTAAGGACGACTTTGATGGTTTTGTCACGGAAACAGGTCACAAACCAAGTTTTGATGTGTTCTTGAACGATTATACCGGCTCATTGTGCAGTATCGAAAGTAAATCAGCACAATGTGGCGTAAGTTTGAAGTTGAAAGATTACTTGCAGAAACCGCATGATTGAACCTCCTGACGTGCTTTTATCCACGTCCCGCTGTTTTGCATCTTTGGTTTTCCTCACGATGAAACAAATAGGAACTTTTCAAATTCATATATACATAGCAATTCTTCGAATGTCGTATAGCTTTTTGAATCCAGAAAACAACTCGCCAAGTTGCAAACAAAAGAATAAAGTTTCGATCTTTATATAAATTACAAAAACTTCTAACATTCGCTGTACATGACTAACTGTTCTATATCCTAAACTACAAAATTGGCTCAATGTTGGAAAACATAGTTGTCTCATCTCCGGTGAACCTCATGAAAAACCACCTGCCACCAGAATCATCGCCAAAAGTTCCAACATACGGTGTTACTTAGCCATCAGAATGGCACAGTATAAGGTAACGCGTAAACATCCACTCCAGGTATGAAACGAGCTCTCGGCCATGATGTATAGTCTTCTTGATTTCTCCCCTCCTTGTGTAGTGTAAAATTTTCATGGACATTCCTTTCTTGCTTTTTCGTCTCAAAAAGCCAATTATCACCATCAGCAGCAGCAGCTAAGTTTAATAGAAAAGGTGGAGGAACCCAATCCCCAAAATGTTTCGTATATGGGGATTCCTCTGTCTGCAATACATTATGCGCAGATCCAGAGCTACCAACATCCTCAAAATCGTTATCAGAATTTTTATTTTCATTTTTTGAAGCCTTGTCAACACATGCCTTGTCTTCTCTAGAATTTAGTTCCTCGTCGATGTGTTTTGAACCAGGTATCTGAAGCAAATCCTTCTGCTGAAAACCAGAATCATCCCTTCCACTAGTGGAGCATAACTGGTCTCCACTGAATGATGCATCACGGTCTCCATTCTTTCGCAGCTTAATTCGAATAATATTACCTGGTTGATGAAAATAAAGTAACAAACAATTAAAACAAGATCATACCTTTGTTAATTATATGAACCAAATAGCAAGAAAGTTACCTATAATTTTAACATCATTAGATGTTGAATCATCCCACTTCCTCTTGCTACTACTCTCAATGTCCTCGGACAAGAGGGGCAGGCTTTGACAATAAACCGGTTGGCCATGTTCCTCGGTTAGGTCACTCTTTTCAGCTTCAGATTCAACAGACTTTGGAGGGAGGCTTTTCTTTCCTTGATAAGAAGATAACTTACTCAAATTTCCCCTCTCCTTGCTCTTTACCTTATCTTTCCTTCGATGTCTGTCCCCCCTCCGTTTGTCTTTTTGCCTATCTGTTATGATCTCCTTTTTACTCTGGATCTTAAGCCAAGATGGCTAAATCAGATTATAGGCCCACTCAAGACAAAGCATAATCGACCATACTCATGTATTGGGGGATGCGAGTACAAGGGAACAAATTCTATCATTCTCAGCAACAGAAACACCATACAGAAAAACCAAATTATCATTACATCCACATGTATACATGCTAAAAAACTACAAGGAATACTCTCTACTCGTATTCAAGAAGAAGATCTGCCCAGAAGTTCAACAGTTGAATACCAATATATTTGAATTAAGAGCTTTTACCCCAATTATTCAACACCATTTTCCTGCACACAACGCTTTGAAACAAGATTATTTGTAAAATTTCAAATTTGAATCTTAGAACAGAACTCTGAAAAACAAGATGCAGTAGACGAGTTAAAACAAGATGCATATGAGAACGTGATAGTCATTAGAAACCCAAAAAGAACACAGTGAAGAAAATGAACTTCTCTTCACCAAGCTAACAGATAAAACTTGGCGTCAAGTATGAAACAACTCACATATCAACAATAAGATCACCATTCAAAACCCCGTGTTTTATATGTTAGAAACACTGGCATCCACCTAAAGCACCACCACCCATTTTTTGGCCTCAGGAACCTCATTATTACATAGACAAATTAACAACCGAAAGCATTCATCATCCTAGACTATAACTAGGAAGTCATGTTAATTCCGTCAAGATTAGGACTAGGGATTGTATTTACAACTGGTAAACTCGCCATAAACACGAAAGAACAGTTAACCCAAGATGCATATGAGTACATGATAGTCATTAGAAACCCACAAAGAACACAGTGTAGAAATTGAAATTCTCTTCACCAAGCTAACTGATAAAACTTGGGCGCCAAACATGAAACAACTCGCATAGCAACACTAACATCACCATTCAAAACCCCGTGTTATGTAAGTTAGAAGCACTGGAATCCACCTAAAGCACCCACCACCCATTTTTTGGCTTCAGGAACCTCACTATTACATAGACAAATTAACAACCATCTAGGAGGTCATGTTATCCCAATCGATAGGGCTAGGGATTGTATTGACAACTAATAAACTCGCCATAAACGCAAAAGAACCGAACTAGTTCAACGAACCTTAATCGATTCGTTCACTGTCCCAAACTGGGTTCCGTCCCTCGACCAACCAGGAGGTGGATAAGGAAAGCAACGTGACATAGCTTAAGATTAAGCACGAGAATCGGGTCCGCGACACTGATTCCTCAAACTTGCGAGAACAAATCAAAGCTTGCCCTTAATTGACAATACGATATTAAACTCCTTAATACAACCTTAAGCCTTTGTCACTTCTTAACTGAATCGGAAAACCCGAGAGAGACAGAAACCCTGCGGCTAGGGTTTTCGACACAGAGAGAAGCTTATAACAGCACAGAGAGCTAAACCTAACCTAAGATTTGTAATACAATTTTAATGCGCTGCGATGAGGTATATATAACGCGTGGGATTGGCGTTCTGACCGACCTAGTAAAGTCGGTTCCGTACGCGCTTTTCTTTCTGCTTTCGCCAAAGTGCCCTTATTCAGATTTCAATATTAATTTCGTTACTGAGCACTTTTTGTCTTGTGATTTTGTTCAAATGACGGGGGTTTAATTGGTAAAGACGAATTTGGTAGGCCCCACTCTGGATACAGCTGGCGAATAGCGGGAATCCGATCAGAAGACAAATCTGCAATAGCAATTGGGCCCGCCCGTCTCTATGACTTGGAGGGTGCCCTAGTTCGTGTTGCACCAGATAAACGCCTATTGAATAAATAAAAGAAAAAAATTCAAAATTGTCAAAGATTCAAAATTTGAAACTTTTTAAATATATTATTCAATTATTTTAAAGTTTTAATTTATTAATTTAAAATTAATTATTATAATTTTAAATAAAATCTAATTAATATACATATTTATAAATATCAGGTCAAATAATTAAGAAAAACAGTGTTTTGATTTAAGTTATATAATTTTTGTAAAATAGGTAATAAATTTAAATTTTTAAAAGATTAGACATTGAATTACAAAATTTAAATATTTTTTAATTTGTATTTTTAAATTATAAAAATATAAATTTTCAAATTATTTTTAAAAATATTTAAATCTGTTAAAAAAGTTTAAACCTTTCTTTAACTCACTAAAAACCATAGTTAATGATGGCTCATGTTCCATGTTTATGTTTGACTCTCTTATTTATAAACTCTAATAAAACATTCCTTGTTTTTATTATAATTTATTTTATCATTGATCATTACGTTGCATTAAAAACTCGATTGGTCTTTGATATACCATCATGGAGAGGACAATTTTGGCCCAATCTGACCTAACTTAGCCTTTTTTGAGTCCAGTTAGATAGGTTAAGGGTAGGTTACAGGTCGACTATGGTCTGCCTGCGAGGGCCAAAATTACGTCGTTTCGATTTTTTTATTTAAAAAATTAGTGAACGGGCTGGGCCGGTCCGACCAGTCCGTTGCCTGACGGGCCACAGGGCCGACCACAGGTCGATCAGACCGCGGGTCGGCCTATGCCGACCCGAGCGAGCCACAAGCGACGCGCGGCCCGCCATGACCGAGGCTAGGCTGGGCTGGGCTGCCTTCGACCTGGGCCCAACCTAGCCCATTGCCTAGACTGATCAAATAAAAGCGTATAAATAATGGCAGAAGTAACTCTTCGTATAGACAAATATATAAATAACTTATTGGAGTTTAAATTAGATTAATCCTTTACGACCATAAAGTTAAAGGTTCGAATTACAGAAACAGCCCCTTTATAAAAGTACAAAAAAAGGCTGCCTATAATTGTTATCCTCTTTTGTACTCTCGCAAAATAGGAAACCTTGTACATTAGAATTTGTTGACTTTTTAGAGTTCAATTTTGGTTTAGCTTAACATTAATTTCACTTTGACTAATTATTTAATATTATCTCCTTTATTTTTATGCTTAAATATGAAAATTAATGTTTATTTTATTTTAGGAGATAAAAAGTAGAGATTACATCAAATTAGGACCCTATTGATAATAATAACAAATGTTAGATAAAGTCAAGATATTGTTATAGTGGATAAAGTTGATTACTTGAAGAGTTGGAGTTTAACCGGAAGACTTCGCCTTATCCTTATCATAAAGGAGTTTGATTTTGAATTCATTGTAGATAAACATCTTTACAAATTAGAGTTAGATTATGATTAGATTAGAAAACCCTACAAAAGGGATGTTTCTAACAACAAAAAAGGATTTTCTCTTTTTACGTTTTTAACAACTCTTAGTCTTTCTTCTATATTTTTTATTTGAGCAAAAGACATGTGTGGCTAAACTTGTCGTTTTGATTCAAGGGGATTTAATACTCTAATTATAACATTGTGAGGTTTTGTGTTCTCAACTTTTATTCACGTTTTAATTCAAGTATTTTTTGTTTTGAGTTATCATTCTTCATGAATGATTGATATTTGATTAATCTGATAATTTAGTTTAATACTGATCATTCTATTGCTATTTAGGAATTCAGTGATCCATAATTGTCACGAAGGAATGATACAAGTAACAAATAGGTTATTTATGAATTTCTATATTTAACTTATGATAAACAAAAAAGTTAAATTGAATAATTGTAGTTATTTCGATTATTTAATTTAAGATTTAGTCTTTTTCACGGTGTTTATTTCTATCATTTATTTGATATGAAACGCTATCACCCCCTCTTCAATAGATGGTAAGTTTTTGTTTGAATGTTGGGTTTGAACCAATTAATTTAAAAAATTTTGAAATTTGTTACAACTATCCTAATATGTTTTAAACTAACTGCTTGAATCGTGAAAATATTTTTTTCATATCAATGATTAATATTATAATTAGATGAGATATTTCCCTTGAATCGGAGTTTGATAATCTTGACTTTCTCAAATTTAAATTCAGTTTATTTAATATGTTTTCGTCTTACTTTTGGTTAATCAATTTCTCAATCAAAAACCTCCTGTTTAATTTTGTTGCTTGAAATTAAGAAATTAGTGTTCAGTTCTCTACAAATTTGACCTGGTTCTACGACTACTACAAAAAGTTTGAACAGTATTATTTTGGGGGCTTCGACAACCCGACCATCTATTCAAAGTGAGTTACACTTTATTAAACTCTAACCAAATTGTTAGATAAGTCTTAACCTTTTACGGATTAAGGTTTGTTTCCAAAATAATATGAAAACTCTCCTTATTGATATGCACTATTAACTTATTGGATTTATGCAATATTTAGTAAAATTTTACTAGCTGTTGTTCAAATTTACGGTGAATGTAATCCAACTAATATTAATACCCTTACATAAAAGAGTTGTTTTCCTTAAATTGAAATATGTTCACAAGCTTTAGTGTCTTACTTTTGTTACGTAATGACTGTCATTGCTTTTCTTATAATTGATTTAGATTACATACAATATTTTTCTTAATTGCATCTTTATATTTATTAATATGTATAATTTTAATTATTTACAGTATATATTACACTTTAATGTATTTCAAACAAGATTAATAATATTATAAACTGAAACAAAGTTAAATTTTTATTAATTCTTAATAATTGAATCGTAAACATATTTTTTAAATTAAGCATACGAGAATGTTTTAGATTTAATAAATGATTTAAATATTAATTAAATAGAAATTTTGTAGTTAATATTTTATTAAAAATTAAGTAATCATATTAAATTATGATATTTTTAGTATATAATTTTTTTCTTTGATTACTTCAAAAAAAATTCTTCCATTGTTTTTTTAATACACATTAGGTATCCCAGTTTCGCCAAACTAATCATAAGCCCCTAAGACACCACAGAGTCTTGAAAGAGGTAAATTTGGAATCCCAAGGTCCCTTAGGTTCTTACGTAGCCTGTACACTTCTTCACACAAGGAGTCTTCACATACTGATTGGTCAGCTGCTGATTGATCACTGCTTTCTAATCAGCATCAGATTCTCATAATCCCCACGTTCCCAGTAGTTCCAAACTCTCACATTGTCATTGGAAGCAAGACGTTCACAATTGATCCGACCAAGGAACATTCTCAGGAGGCTAGAGGATCATCTATAGGGAAAATTCCCCCTCTCTCTCCTTTTGTCACTTGAACTCAAAACTTTATACAAAGGAGAGACGTAAATGAGGAGTTGAAACTTATTGGGCCACTACTACTTGTCAAAAATTATTTCCATTGTTAGTGAGAGAGGCTGCGGTTTTAGCTTTAACTTGCCAAACTTTTTATTTATCGAATCTCAACTTTTAGACCTTAAAGTTTCAAAAAGTTTAAATTGGACTTTAATATTTTTAAAATATTCTAAATAGATAAAAGTTTTAGTGGGAGTAAATTTCTCATTGGTTAAATGATACGTTAATATTATCGTAATATTATTTTTTTCTTAAAATAGAAAGTCAATATCATTGATGGAAATATATAACAATAAGTTAGACTGACAGATTTATGTATAAAATAGATTGACTACCATATGGCAATAAAAATTATTTTTTAATTAATTAAAAACTAATTATATAATATTAAAATTTATTTTTATTTAAAAAATAAAAATAACACTATATCGTTATTAACATAATATTTAACTAATAGATAGTTATTTTGTCAAATTATTCGTATATTTAAATTTTATTTTGTATGTTCTGAACATGTTAACTATTAATATGAACATTTTAAAATGTTAGACTTTAAATTATATTTTATTGTAATCTTATCCGAAATATAACATATATAATCTCAATCGCCGAAAAAATAGTACAGTAGTCTAAAATATGGACTAGGTGAAGGAGTTCGGGTTAGTAACCGACAATTCACGTCGGCTTTCATCTTGGATCTGGACGCAAAAGCAGTCACGCCGTATAAGGTGGGACTTAATTGCAAGGTCGAGTGAGACTCGAGAGTGTGCTCATATTACAATGTAAGCTTAACAATAAATGAAACATGGGAGGCATTCATAGGGGTAACCATCCCAAGCCAAAGGCATTGTCTTGTTCGTAAATTGAAATTTATAAAAGGAAAATTTAAAAATGAATTTAGGGGGTGCTTGTTTGGAGGGTATAAAAAAAGAGGAATGGGTGTGGAATGAAAGATGAATTTGGTAAAGAGATATGATTATAGGGTTATTATTTTGATTACCCACTTTTGGGTAATACCCCATTCCTCTCCTAATCTAGAGGGATGGGTATCATTGTTATAAAGGAATGGGTTAATTAATTATATCATAATTAATTAAAATATAATTAATTAATTAAAATATAATTAATTAATTAAAATATAATTAATTTTTAACTAAATACAAAATAATTAATTAAAATATAATTCATTCATTAATTAAAATATTGTAATTAATTAATTAATTAAAATATA
>JAOQMS010000002.1:578362-588785 GCA_027563885.1 Erythroxylum longipes | reverse complement strand
TATTCATTAATTATACTATTGTAATTAATATAATTATTCATTAATTAATTAAACTATTGTAATTAATATAATTCATTCATTCATTAAAATATTGTAATTAATTAATTAATTAAAATATAATTAATTACAATATAATTAATTAAAATATTATTATTAATTAATTAATTGATTACATTATAATTAACAAAAAAATAATTAATTAGTTACAATATAATTAATTAAAATATAATTCATTAATTAAAGTATTATAATTAATTAAATATTGAATTACGATATTTTAATCTCAATATTTTTTACGAACCAACCATTACCGACCAACGGTAATGGTAATCATTTCTTATTCTTAACCAACCATCATAATTATAGTGATAATATTCATTCTCATTCCTCAGTATATTCATTCGTATTCCTATTATTATTCTCCCATGCGAACTAACCGCCCCTTTAGTACGCACAAGAAACTAATACATTGGATGAAACTCTCACATTGCTACTGCCAAGACTTGAAACTAAAACCTTACACTCAACAACCTCCTGAAGACCAATTAAGCTACCCGTGCGGGCGCCTATGTTGAAATATCTAAAACCATGTAATGCCGTTGAAATTCAAAATTTTGTGAATGCCTGTCGTAGATAGTCTTGATTCCGAAATAAAATTAGGTCTGTTTCATCTCTTTACTTTTTAAAAATAAAAATAATATCATTTTAATAAAACTTTAATTAATTCAGGTCAACCGATTGACTTCAAATTAAATTAAATTAAACAGGTTTTGCTCATCCTAATCTTAGTATTTACATTAGATCATATGAGGTTAGTGATTCTAAGTCTTTAATTTGAATTTGAAAAAAGTATTAAACTTGATCTAAATTTAATTTTACTTTATTAATTTATTGATAAAATGTGATTTTCTAATTTTAAAAATTGTTTAATTTTAATTAAACTAAACTAAATTTAATTTTAGATCAAATTATGACTAATTTTTTGCCCTTTAAATAAAATTGATATTCTTTGTAGGTGAAAAAAAATTAATATGTAAACTAATATTTTAAATTATGTACCTTGTGGTTAAGGGTAATAATTATAATAAAGTGTAAAATTGCTATTGGATTAGTCGGTACCACCTCTATAAGAGATATAGTGTCATGTCATGTATTGGGTCTTAAATTAACCCATACATGAAGAAAGCGTGCCGAACTATAAATAAGAGTTTGTATCACATAAAAAGAAATATAACCTTAAGTATGTATATAAGCCTAATGAGTTACTCCTTATATACTAATTAATTTTAGAATAAATCATCGTTTGAAGTTGAATTAAATTTTTTCTCTCTCAATTATTATATGTTTGGAACATGTGGCTACAGGAAAAAGGGAATATAAGATTTAAAGTGTCGAAAAATAGATAAACATTGTGTCACATCCTCCTAATTTAAGGTAATTAAATCTTTTGTGTCCATAACCTTGTGTAAACTGTGTTCCAGATTATCTTATTCGTACAAATATGTAAGAAAAAAAAAAGTGTGAATGGAATGTGGTGAAACATGATTGACACGTAATGCACATAATTGAGGGCTTATTTAAGTCCTCTTTGTACTCTACACTTTACATAATGGCCGTTGTGATTGGTTTGTTAGAATTGGCAAAAAGTCAAGCTGGAGCCCTGACATTGAAGTCTTGTGGTCGGGACGTGCCTATCATGTTGATAAGTCGCAAAGCATGACTAAAGGACAGGAACGGAAGGTTGGTCCATTGATTCAACCAAAATTAACGGGTTAATTTGATTGAATTTTATGACAAGTCCAGATTTAGAAACACTCGTCAATATCATTTGAATAGTCTAATTTTTCAAAATGATATTGTTTTAATTTATTTTTTATTAAAATAACATGGTTTTAATTTTAATTGATCGGATAAATAAAATAATATATATTATTTAACTATATTTATAATTAGCTAAATAAAATATTATTAGATGTTAATTTTTGAATCAACATAAATTGAAGGTTAAATTTGAGTTAAAGTACGTGGGAACTTGCCTGATCTTTTTAATATGTTCGGTTCTCCCTGAGAGAGTTAGAGGGGAAACGAACCAAAGAAGTTCTCTCGGAACGAGTTTGAGGAGAGAACTTCCAAAGATAAGCCCTCTCGATGAGAATTTGGGAGGGTAACGAATTAAAGAAAAGCCCTCCCGAGAAGATTTTGGAAAGATAACGTCCCTTTTATAGATAATAATATAATATCTTGTTTCATATTGTTTTTATTACACTTTCAGTGATCAAAAGATTTTGCAAATTTGACATTTCTAAATAAGTAAATTAACTCTTATGCTTATTAAAAGAAACCTATGGTGTAGCTTATGTTAATTATTAAACAAATAACAATAATAATAACGACACCTAATATGAATCTCGATATATATTAATCAAACCAAATTTCAAATAAGCGCATTGACCTAACTTCTAAATAAGTGCGTTAAATTTTTTTAATCTTAATTATATATTAAATTATGCGTCTAATAATTTCAACTTATATTTTAATAAATAATATTCAAAATTTTATTATTACATATGTTTTTCAATTAAAGTTATATTTAATTTCAAATTAATCTATTTTTGATCTAAAAGTATTCAAATTTTTTGTTCATTAAAATTTAATTTCATAAAATTGGTTTTATTTGGTATAAATGAATTAATTTAAGTTAAAATAATATTATGAAACTAATTGACTAAATTAAAATAAGTCGTGTTCAAAACGGCGATGGATTTGGTAGTGTAGAGACAAAATACAATTATTGGAAGTTAAGCAAACGAAAATATATCTTATGCTGCAAGCGATTCGGATAAGTTGGCAGTACACGTGGCATCAATCGCGCCCCTGATCATACACTTTGCATTAAGTGGCGGGTCCTACGTGAATCATGAACAAGTCGGGTTCGGGTTGTAATAAGCTGAAGATGGCTGGATGGTGCAGCGCGGCAAGCCAAACAGAGGTTGAGTAACTTAATCCTCTGTGTTTATGTTTATAATTTAAGTCCTATCTAGATAGATTTTAATTAATAGAATGGAAAAGAATATAATGAAATGGAATGGAACGATTTATAATAAAATAGAATGTAATATGGTGAAAAGTTATTTGAGAGGTAAGGAAGAATTCATAATATAATGTAGTAAAATGTTTTTTTTAAAATAAATGAAATGTAATATATAATAAATGGCTATTATATCCCTTACATTAAAATGGTTGTTGTAGGATATTTAATGCTACGATTTTAAAACAAAAATTATGTCAAATTAAAAAGTCACAATTGTGACTTTAATAATAAAAAACAAAAAATTTAATAATAATTATTTTATTATTAATTATATATAATTTATTATTAATTATATAAAAATATTATTATTAAATATTTAATAAATTTTATTATATTATATTCTATATTATTTATATTTAAAAATAATTTATTTATATTTTATTTATATAAAAATAATTAATATTATGATAAGGAAAAATAATTGGTATTGCGAGAAATAATTAATATTGTGGAAAAAAACTAATAAATATGTAAAAATGTATTGGTTGTTATTAGAATAAAGAGAAATAATTGATATTAAGAAAAATTGTTGAGGTTATATTAGATAGTATATATTTATTAATTTACGTTTCATTCTAAATCTTTCGAATCAGAAGTTTCTTATTTTTACTGTTTAAAATAAAACGTAATATAACATGAAACCTTCACTTTGATCTTATTCTATTCCATTTCATTATAAATCTTTCTTTAAAACGATAAAATTGTGTTACTAACTGTCAACCAAACACAGCCTAGGAAAGCCTCTCCCAGCCAATTATTCCTGTCCTTCTCTCTCCGGTCACTTCTCTTTAGAGTTTAGAAACCCAAAAAGAAAGTTCCGGACAATAGAAAACCATAATCCTTCGTGCTGCTCCGAGGAACGGTTGATCAGATCAGCTATGCACCAAGGAGATTATTCATCATATTATCAATATCATCTTCCAAACCCTAACCCTAATCCTAACAACCCCAATCCGATCGATCCGCACCAGAGCTCCTACGCATCAGCGCCACCCTTCACCACCAATTACGGCGGCTCCGATTATCCCCCAAGTTATCCTCCATTCATTCAGAATTCCGATCCCGTTTATGCTCCGACGACCACCACAAGTGCCCCTCCGCCTCCGAACCCTAATAATCTCCAATCGTCCTTTAATGTAGCGTCCCAGCCACCGCCATCTCAATCGCAGTCAGGTTTTCCTCCCTACGATTCACATGGGCACTACCAGTCTTCAACCCCTCAGCAACCCTTCTACCCCCCATACGATCAACATCAGACGGCTCCAAGTTACGCTCCTGCTCCACCTGCATCCAACCCAATTGCATCAAATCCCAGCCCTATCACAACTCCAACATACTCTTCCATGTACAATGCACCGTTCAATCCGGTAGGGTCGGGTTTTCCACCTGCTTATGATACTAATTACGAGAAGTACGATCAGGGTGTTGGGTATTTTGACGACAAATACGGGGGCCTTGGTCGGAGCAGATCCGATTTGGGTTCGGATCCTTATGGTAAGCGACCAGAGAGCCGGTACGATTTGGGTTTGGGTCGTGACGATGGGTATGGAGATGGGATTTATGCGTATCAAGGTGGTAAAGTGGAGCCTTATGGAGCAAGAGGGACAGCTCCAAAATCGTCGACGTGGTCTGGGTTTGATGACTATGGAAGAGCTATTAGCTTTCCCTCTACGAAAGACTCGTATTCAAGTTCTGTTGCAGGGTCTCCTAAGATTGTTAGAGCTGTGCCCAAAGCAGAGACGCAACAAGATGTCAAAAGCGCGTTCCAAAAATTCAGGGTTAAGTTGCTTGCTGAAAGTGTGGGGCAGAGCACCATGGACGTTCTTTGCCAGGTAGGATGGTGTATATGACATACGAAACAGAAAGCACTTGTGCATTTGTCCCGTATTCTCAATATCTATTTGGTTGGATTCGTTTTAACTTTGAAGTTATATTGCACCCCGTTGAATGGATAATGACTCTTTTTTAGGTGTTTATGAACAATTCTGGTATATGTAGAATATAGAAGGATGGCTCTAAATATGTTCTTATGTATAATAACTAATAAGAGTGAATGTGCGAAGGGTTGATTGTATAAAATGTTACACGAATTTTCATGCTTCTAATCCATCTATAATTATGCTCGATGGGATTTCTGCAATTTTTATCATGGTTTGAAGTGAAGATCTTTGAATTGCAACTTTCCTGACATGAGTCATGATTTTGTTTCATCTCTGTGTAGATTGGTTTGGATGGAATCCGCATGCTTGATCCTGGTACAGGGCGGACTTTGAGAATATATCCTCTCGAGAATATCACAAGATGTGAAGTAGATATTCTGACTCTTAGATTCCTTAGTTTGTCCCATTTTGGGTGCGTTTGTTCCTCTTAATTTTTGGCTCAGTATTGGTGTCAATATTTTTAAAATGTAGGTAGCCGATTCATCTACTTTGGCAATTTGGTCCAAGAGCTCTGTGGATATAGAGCCAAGACGTATCAGATTGCAATCAAATAGTTATACAACAAATACCCTTCTTGATACTGTGACAGCTGCAACTGTGCAGGTTGGTTGGCCATGAAGATTTAATGTTCTACATGTTTTACATGGATGTCATATATTTTTTTTTAAGATTCTAAGCTTTCAATCATGTCATACTTGCAATATTATATAAAAAAAAAAGCTGTGACATTTCATATTTATGGTACGTATCAATTGTGGAATGAAATTGATCTTCTGGCACCAAAACGTGAGTGGGTTTACCAACCTCACTATCTTTTTCATTGTGGGCTCCTTTTATTCTAGTAGGCTACACATTTCTTGAGATTCTTTTATTGTGTGGGATTTTAGGGACTGTTATGAACATTTTGTCCATCATTCATATTATTTCTGATACGATGATCAAGTTAAAGAGAGTTGATTTGCTGTCCTATCACCTGTTTATGTTTACTTTTTCATTTGTGCAAGTGAAGCATCTTCTCTTCTCTTTACTTGAAATGCAGCTCAAGGAGATGGGTGGATCAAGCAGGCCTTCAGATTTGCCAAGGACAATTGAACAGCCTACTGAGAAGAAAAAAGGATTCGGTGATTGGATGAACTTGATGAAGCCAAGCAATGAGGAGAAGGATCATTGGGTAATTCAAAGCTGTTTCAAAAGTATTTGTTTCAATGATTATTTTTTGAGAAATTCAACTTCTTAGTAATTTTTGGGCCAATAATTCTCTTGTCCTTATTCTGGAGTAAAGAGCAGGTTGTTATGGGGGATTGCAGATGGAGAAGGGGTTTATAACGGCTGATGTTTAATTTGTGACCTAGAAATCATTTGTCGTACTTATATGATATTTTATGCATAGGTCCCTGATGAAGCTGTTTCCAAGTGTACAGGATGCGGCACTGATTTTGGGGCTTTTGTGCGCAAGGTAAATTGATGTTTCATGGCTGAGAAACCTCATAATTTATCTCTCTTTTGTTGTAAACTTATGGCAACATTTTCCTACATTTCTCAGCACCACTGCAGAAACTGTGGAGACATTTTCTGTGACAAGTGTACTCATGGAAGAATTGCTCTTACTGCTGATGAGAACTCACAGCCTGTTAGAGTTTGTGACCGCTGCATGGTATGTACCGTAGATTTGTGTGTGTGTCATTTTCATTTTTCATTTCTCATTTCTTTTCATAGGACAGGTTATCTTTTTTGCAGCCCCATGTGAACTACAGTGGTTCATAAGAAATCAGCTCAGAACTGTTTGTGTCTAAAACATTCTTTTTTGCTGTCATTTCTGATGATTCAGTTGAATTAGTTGTGTAGATAGTGTCACAATGAATGGTGATGAAACTCATTCTTTGATCAAATTGTGGTGCATGATAAATCAGCTATGAGAACTATTCGTGTTTATTTAGTTGAATTTCTTGATGTATTCTTGACTAAAATTTTTTCTTCTTGTGAATTTCAATGACTAAAGCGACTTAGTTGTGTAGATAGTATCACAATGAATGGTGATGGGACTCATACTTTGATCACATTACCACACAGGATCTTAAATTTAGGCTCTTTATCTGTGTACTGTTCTCTATGCAAGTTAGGCTTTTAATTAACCAGGATTTTTGTGGTCTAGGGACGTGAAGTTTAATTACCTAAGACCTTAAATTTCTATCCTAAAAGCTTTTTATCTGCAGAATTTATGATTTTATAAATTCCCCAATTTCATTGTCTTTCAGGCAGAAGTGACTCAGAGGCTGAACAATGCCAAAGAAGCTGCCAGTAAACCTGCTGCATTGCGTAGTCACGCTGATCTTGCCAAGAAGCTTCAAGTAACACTAGATCTCCTGCTCTACCTGTCTGATAGAATCTGTTTTGGTTTCAGTCTCACTTTTCTACTCGTTTTTAATGCTTGATCATGATTGACAGGAGGAAATGGAAAAGAATCGAAAGGCATCATCAGGTAATTGCTTGTTTGAACTTGATCTACATCTTCTTGATAGGTGGAACCTATGTTTGTTTGTGATTCAGTCTGATGATTAAGCCTGTCACCTTTTGATTAAACTAGAATCTGCCTAACTTCGAATCATTTGCTTTATAGGATCCAAGTCAGATGGATCTGGGAGGCGAATGAAGGAAGTTGCTTGCCCAACTTGCACTGTCCATTTACAGGTTTGAAACTCCTGCTTATCACTTTCCAGACGGTTAGGATTTTCACGTCTTGTGTTTGGTTGATACTTGACAGTGTGATTTCTCCTCTGTAGGTCCAAGTTCCCAGCTCAGGGTCTGAGACCATCGAGTGTGGAGTATGTCAGCACCCATTTCTCGTAAGTGCTCATTGATGTCTAGCCCTAATCCGTCCTACTACGCACCATTACTTTCCAGTGGGCTTTTCGGATTTGGTGTGGATTGCTTGGAGTTTCTTATGTAGAACCTTCACAGCGCATTTAATATTGTATAGAAATTAATTATCTTCGTCAACTCTAACTCACAATATACTGTTAAATACTGCTTCCCGAACTGTAATTTGAGTAAGAATTTACAATTTGGCTGTGATCAAATAAAGGATTGTTCATTTGTCAATTGGAGTGGCCATCTTTGGAAGTAATTGTTCAACTTGAGCCATTTCTTAGTTGCATATAAGTTAACCGTTTTGTGTTAGAATTCAAGTAGTTCTTTGTGAAAGTGCATTCGACATTATTTACAGTACGTTCAGTTGGGACTGACGTACGATATGGGAGTTTTAGAACTTCTTTTGGACAGGATTCTATTACCCAACAAAGACTACCCTCTTCTAGCATGAAATATTCCGTCTTCTGGTCGGATTACGTTTAGAAAGAAACAAGTGAATTTTTAAGCTCCAGAAGAGATGCGGGCATGAAAGGGGCTGTACAAGCATGAAAGGGGCTGTACAAGCATGAAATGTTCGTCTTCTGGTCGGATTACGTTTAGAAAGAACCAAGCGAAGTTTTTAAGCTCAAGAAGAGATACGGGCATGGAAGGGGCTGTACAGCTTCGGCAGCACTTGAGTTTACTTTTTCTTTGGTAGATGCAGTATTTAATTATTTGAAATTGATGGCTCCTCCGATTTTTCCTCCAAGTAACAATCAATTCCAGCTGAAGAACTGGGTATTAATGAAATGTCACATGTCTGGACCCAACAATGAAACCTCATCGTACGAGACCAGTAGCCGCCTCCTTTTCGGTTTGTTCAGGTTACAGCAAACCTGGACACCTAGATTTCTTTGGTAGAAGTAAAAATGGTAGATTAGCTTAGGCCAAGTCAAAATTAGTCGGTTGGATTTGAAGTTGACGTCTATTAATGACAATTAAGGTGTGCTTGTTTAGTGGGTATGGAAAAAGAAGAATAAGTATGGAATGAAAGATTGAGTTTGGTAAAGGAATATGATTATAGGATTATTATTTTGATTACTCACTTTTGAGTAATATCCCATTTCTCTCATAATCTAGAGGAATGAGTATCATTGTTCAAGAGGAATGGGTTAATTAAAATATTATTAATTAATTAAAATATTATTAATAATTAATTAACTATAATATAATTAATTAAAATATTGTAATTAATTAATTAAAATGTAATTATTTATTAAATAAAATATTGTAATTATCCAAAATGTAATTAATTAATTAAAATATAATAAATTGCAATATAATTAATTAAAATTAATAACGAGATTTTAATTAATCAATATATTGTAATTGACTAATTACAATGTAATTAATTAATTAATTAATTAAATAAATAAATAAAATATAATAAATATTTATTTTTAAATTTTTTTACAATCCAACCATTGTTAATGGTAATGATAATCATTTCTTCCTCTTAACCAACTATCATAATTATAATGATAATATCCATTCCTATTCCTCTCTATATTCATTTCCATCTTTATTACCATTCCTTTGTGCGAACCAACCGTTCCCTTAGTAAATTTTAATGAGTTTATATTTGAATTCAAGTTAATAACCCTTGAAAAGAAAGATGAAATGATATAATCTAACTTAACGTCTCAGCTGCTTGATTGCTTTCCAAGTATCGATGAAGAGCAAATTGAATAAACTCCAAGCACATGTATCTGCTTCTTTGCTTCTCTGGACAAGTTCTCCCTTTCTTTAAAGAACAAATTCAGGCTAATCCTTTATGGTATATAACCTTAAGATATTTTGTGATGCAGTTGTTTGCTGATCTTTGTCTGAATTAAGGCCAGCATAAAGCCGTCTTCCACAAGGATGCTTGAAACATACAAATCATCTTATTCAAACCTGTATTTAGCTGACTGACCGACGGCGGTTGGAAGTTTGATTTTGTTCTGTGACGGTGATTTTATACATAGTTGGTGGTTACACGATGTGTTTCTCATCGTGAAAACTCTTAAATTTGCAATGAGCCTACAGGCTCATACGAGAAGGAAAGTTAGACAATACACAAGTCCAAGTGAGATTCCATCTTAAAATTAATTGACAATAGCACTACAACAAAATTGCATATTAGCGTCGGAATATTTCCGACGCCCAAAAATCCGTCGCCAATTACTGACGGAATGTCCCCAATCTATCTGAAAATAAAATGTTTTACCGACGGAAACAAAATCCGTCGGCAATACTGTAAGAAAAAATTTAGCGCAAAATCTCCGACAGAAACTAGCTACGCCAAAGGTGTCGGCGACGGGAAAAAATGCGGGAATCGTTCCTGCAATTTAATTGCTTCGCCATTTACCGACGGTATATCACTCCGTCGGTATTTAGCTTCCATTTACCGATGACAAACCCTCCATTGGTAAATGTTCGATTAATATACCGACGGAAAATCTTTTCTGTCGGTAAATTGCTAACAGACGTGGTCGTGTCAATA
>JAOQMS010000002.1:541981-558203 GCA_027563885.1 Erythroxylum longipes | reverse complement strand
ATTAACTACAATATAATTAATTAAAAATAATTCATTTATTGATTAAAATATTGTAATTAATTAATTAATTAAAATATAATAAATTGCAATATTATTAATTAATTAAAATATTATATAATTAATTAATTAAAATATTATTAATTAATTGGTTACAATATAATTAATTAAAATTAATTACAATGTTTTAATTAATGAATATATTGTAATTGATTAATTATAATATAATTAATTAATTAATCAAAATATGATAAATTTTTATTTTTAATATTTTTAAAAACCAACCACTGTCAATGGTAATGGTAATCATTTTTTCCTCTTAACCAACCATTATAATTAAAATGATAATATTCATTCTCATTTTTTACTATATTCATTATCATTCTTATTACCATTTTTCATTGCGAACCATCTGTCCCTAAAATAATGTCGCAGAAAACTTGTTTTCGTGGCCGTTATTGCAAGCTTTAGTTATAAAGCATAAACATAATTTTTTACCTCAAAAACTTTTCATGGCCCACCATTTGCTTTTAATTACGTATTCTGGACAAACATGAATTCCGGAGAATCTTGTACTTGTAGGGCCCACTGGGATAGCTTGAATTCTAAAACACGGAAGCTTATATTTTGTACGGCCTCATTAAAAAGTTTTAAGTTTATACTTGGAAATAATAAATTGTTTGGTCACCGACAAATGGAAGTGAACAAAGGCAGTGTTAAATGCTTCCGTACTTACACGCCTTTTCGCCTGGGTATATTGTATTTACATTATAGTACATATTTATTTTGTATTTATATATAAAAAGTCATAAATATTTCAGCTTTGATAAATTAGCCCAATTTTATCAAATTGCATGATTTAAATCATTGTTTGATTTTAAATTCATGTATATATTTATTTTTATGCAAATATATGATATTGATGCATGATTAATAAATTTTAAAGGATTATATGGAACCTTTATTATTCATATTTTATATAAAATGAGGTGTCTTGTGACCAAAACAATTTTAATTAGTTGAAGATTAGCCATGACATCTTTAATTAAGAAAATTTATATATTACGTGTTATGGATCACATATAGTAAAATGACACAAATTGTCATTAATCATATTCAAATATAATAAATTTTATCCCACATGAAGATTTATTATATTTACATGGTTAATTAGGATGGAATAGTAAATTATCTTTTTTCATAATTTACTCATAGGTATTAAGAAAAGGAACATAATTTGATAGTTTCATCATAAAGGTTATGTATGAATCTTTTAATTAAAACTTCGCCCACAGGCAGTTTTAATTGTTATATGATTCACATTTGAAATATAATTGCATGTTTTAACATTGATAAAATATGATACATGTTTCTTTGCTTCAACAAATTTAGTAACATAAACATGTTTATTTGAATTTTATGCAGTTATTCAACCTGTTAATTTTCTGATATTCAAAGTAATATTCCCGAATTGAATGGTGATAACTATAAAATATGGAAAGAGAGGATTCTCCTCCAATTAGGGTGCATGGACATTAAAAGATGAACTATCTGCACCTACTGAAACTAGCACTCAGGCTGAAATTGCTCTTTATGAACGTTGAGAGCAATCTAATTGCCTTAACATGATGTACATAAAGACCAAAATCTATGCTAGTATTCGTGGTTCTATTGGAGAGTGTGATCATGTTAGGAATTTATTGAAGGCCATTGATGAATAGTTTGAGTCTTCAGATAAGGCCCTAGCCAGCACCTTAATGACCAAGTTATTATCAATGAAGCACACAAGTTTTAAAGTTGTGCATGAGCACATCATGCGAATGAGGGATATTGCGGCTCAGATAAAGTCTCTTGAGGTTAAGATGTCCGAGTCTTTCCTTATGCATTACATACTTAATTCCCTTCCACCTCCATATGGACCCTTTAAAAATTTCTTACAACACACATAAGGATAAATGATCTATCAATGAACTGCTGACCATGTGTGTTCAAGAGAAAGGAAGGTTGATAATGAAATTGGGTGAAAGTGCACATATGGCCAGAGAAGGAAGGAATAGAGGGCAAGCCAAACAAAAGGGAAAGGGTAAAATACCAGTCCATACTGGCATATAAAGAAGGATTATGCCAAATTTAAGGCTTGGCTTATAAAGAAAGGTATTTCAATCTCACTTGTTTGTTATGAATCTAATAAGGTTGATGTTTGTCATAACAATTGGTGGAATGATTATGGTTCTAGAATCCATATTTCTAAATAC
Source organism: Erythroxylum longipes (assembly GCA_027563885.1). NCBI lineage: Eukaryota > Viridiplantae > Streptophyta > Magnoliopsida > Malpighiales > Erythroxylaceae > Erythroxylum > Erythroxylum longipes. The sequence goes on along the minus strand of JAOQMS010000002.1, from coordinate 555,951 downwards.
CTTGCAGGGTTTTCTAAACCACAAGAAACTAATGGGCAGTGAACAGTGCATCTATTCAGACAACAAGATGCGTTCATATGTGGAAGTCATTGGGACATGCAAATTAGTTTTGAATTATGGTTTTGTTTTCAATTTGGAAAGAACATTTTATATTCCAAGTTTCTCTAGAAATTTTATTTCAGTTTCAAGACTTGTACCTTTGGGATATTGCTTTAACTTTTTAAATACATTATTTGGTTTATATCATGGATCTAATCTTGTTAGGAATGGCACAATGATTGATGGTCTTTTTCAAATTAATTTGCAAGAAAATGATTTTCACAATACAATGCATGTCCATAATAATGCTAGTATCAAAAGATGTGTTATGAATGAACAATCCTTTATGTTATAGCACCAAAGATTGGGACATATTTCCCTTGAAAGAATTAAAAGATTAGTGAATGATGGAGTACTTAATACTTTGGATTTTACTGACTTAGATGTTTGTGTGGACTGCATAGAAGGAAAGCAGATCAATATGAAAAAGAAAGGTGCCAAAAGGAGTTCAGACATATTAGAGATCATACATATAGACATTAGTAGTCCAGAAATGGACTCGTATGGTCAGAAATACTTTATCTCATTTATAGATGATTATTCAAGATATATGTACCTCTACTTGCTTCATAACAAGAATGAAGCATTAGATGCCTTTAAGGTATTTAAAACAGAAGTAGATAGACAATGCGGTAAGCAAATAAAGACTATGAGATCAGATAGAGGTTGAGAATTTTATGGTAGATACACTGAGGATGGACAAACACCTAGTCCATTTTTGAAGTTTCTTGATAAGCATGGGATAGTAGCTCAACACACCATACCTGGGTCTCCAAACCAAAATGGTGTAACATAAAAAAGAAACCAAACATTATTAGTCATGGTGCGGAGTATGCTTAGCAACTCCAAACTTCCTAAATCCTTATGGACTGAAGCTCTTAAAACAACAGTGTATATATTAAACTGAGTTCTAACCAAAGTTGTTTCAAAAACATCATTTGAGTTATGGAAAGGTTGGAAACCAAGTTTGTGACTGCATTTGGGATGCCCGTTTGAAGTAAGAGTTAATAATCCATAAGAAAAGTAACTGGATCTGACGACTATAAGTGGATATTTCATTGGATATGTTGAAAGGTCCAAAGGGTATATATTTTATTGTCCATCTCATAGTACTAGGTTTATGGAATCAAGAAATGCAAAGTTTCCTGAAAATGACTTGATCAGTGGGAGTGATCAATCTCAAGACTTAGTTTTTGAGAAGGATCATTGTGAAATACAAACTCCTCCTTCAAGTAATAGATTAATTGTCATTCATAGCATCCCTCAAAGTCAAACAGGTGTTGAACAACCAATCATTGAAGTTCCATAAGCTGCTGATGACAATCTAGTAGATCCGATTGTTCAGCAATCACCTAAGGTTGTTGAGTAACCAGTTGTACAAGCTCCTCCACAGGAGGGCGCTAATACAACATTAAAAAGATTAACTAGAGAGAAGAAATCAGCAATACCTATTGATTACATTATGTATTTACAAGAAGATGACTATAATATTAGAGCCGAAAATGACCCTGAGACATTTTCATAAGCCATGAGTTGTAATGAATCTCAATTGTGATACCATGCCATGGTAGATGAGATAAATTCTATAGCATCTAACAAAGATCTTGTCGAGTTGCCTAATGGTGCAAAGGCCATTGGATGTAAATGGGTCTTCAAGACAAAAAGGGACTCAATAGGCAACATTGAAAGATATAAAGCTAGACTTGTTGCCAAAAGATTTACTTAACAAGAAGGAATCGATTACACATAGACCTTTTCACTTATATCTAGGAAGGATTTCTTACGAGTAATTATGACATTAGTTGCCCATTTTGATCTAGAATTACATCAAATGGATGTGAAATCAACGTTCCTAAATAGAGAACCAGAGGAAGAGGTTTGTATGAAACAACCGGAAGGATTCTCCTATGGTGATAGTGAGCATTTGGTGCGTAAGCTTAAGAAATCCATATATAGATTGAAACAAGCCTCCTATCAATGGTATTTGAAATTCCATGATATAATCTCTTCATATGGTTTTGTAGAGAATATCATGGATCAATGCATATATTAGAAAGTTAGTGGGAGTAAGATTTGTTTCCTTGTTCTATATATGGATGATATTCTACTTGCCACTATTGGTTTGCTATATGAGGTGAAACAATTTCTTTCTAAGAATTTTGATATGAAGGATATGGGTGAGGTATCTTATGTCATTGGCATTAAGATCCATAGGGACAGCCCTCAATACATTTTAGGTTTATCCCAAGAAACCTATATCTATAAGGTCTTAGAGAGATTTCGAATAAAAGATTGTTCATCGAGTATAACATCTATTGTGAAGGGTGATAGGTTTAATTTGAACCAGTGCTCAAAAAATGAGCTTGAAAGGAAATAAATGAAAAACACCCCCATATGCTTCTACAGTAGGAAGCCTAATGTATGCTTAGGTTTGTATAAGACTTGACATTGCATTTGTTGTTGGAATGTTGGGAAGATGTCAGAGTAACCCTAGTATAGACCACTGGAGAGCTGCCAAAAAGTGATGAGGTACCTTCAAGGGACCAAAGATTATATGCTTATGTATAGAGGAACTGACAATCTTGAAGTAGTTAGCTACTCGGATTTAGACTTTACTGGTTATTTTGATTCACAAAAGTCAACATCTGGATATGTGTTTATGTTTGCCAGTGGAGCCGTATGTTGGAGGAGTTCAAAGCAGACTTTGACTACTACTTCTACCATAGAGGCTGAGTTCGTTTCTTGTTTGAAGGCTACCTCACATGGTGTATAGTTGAAGAGTTTCATTTATGGGCTTAGAATTGTAGATTCCATTTCTAAGTCATTAAGAATGAACTGTGATAATTTAGCTGTAGTTTTCTTAGCCAACAACAACAAGAGTGGTAGTTGAAGTAAACACATCGACATAAAGTATTTGGCCATTAGGGAACGTGTCAAAGAGAACAAAGTGGTCATTAAACATATTAGCACTAAATTAATGATTGCTGATCCTTTAACAAAAGACATGCTACTAAAGAGTTTTAAGGATCATATTGCTAGAATAGGACTCGGTTCCATTATGTGATTTATTATATGTAATTTCACGAAACTCTTATTAATTTTGTTGTTTTCCCATTCTGGTGTACACATTTTTATTTTGAGAATAACAATTACTATACACCTAAAATAAACATAAAGGTTTATTCATCCAGTTAAAGTGGAATACGAAATATGATACATCGTGATACATGGAAGACAATACTCACATTTAGAGGACTTATTGCCATGATTCATGCATTTGGTTTTTTTCATTACGTAGAGGTTTCATGACTCTTAGCTTACATCTACAACCTAAGTGGGAGACTATTGTCCGTTGGTTACCCAATAGTTTCACCATTTTTGATGGGTCGTGTCTGTTGCCTTTCTTTTTGAATCTTCACGTCTGTCCACTACTAACCATCTCCTTCTATTATTTTGATGAAAGATAATAGGAAGTATAAAATTTGTGAAAAGGTACTGAGTCCCTAAGTTTTAGCTTTTTTCTACACACACCATCTGATTGCATTTACTAAAAGTTTAGAAGAGCCCTCACATCCATTTAAATCTAAATATCAATGGCAGGAGCTATGTGATTAAAATTCCACATTTCTATTTTTATTGTAATAGACACATATATGGTTGATTTTCATGTATATCATCTTCATCATGTAGAGAGATCATGTCTCTTAACTTCGAAATTATTTCTTTAGGAGCCGATCCATGGAGGGCATTATTCAGCTCGTCAATGATTTGGCCAAGAGACAACAAGTGAGTGTGTAACAAATCGGTGACTTGTCCTTATTTAGCTTGGAAGAAAACTTTGTGAACTTCTTATTCCAAAGAATTGAACCTTATCGAGAGATTGTCTTCCCAGATGTTCAACTTCAAATCCTCAAGCTTGGCCTCAGCGGTGAGGAGGCTTGAAGTAAGTGGATCCTCTTTATTGACAATAAGTTTCATTTCTTGAAGCAACCGTCCATGCAAAGCTGTCATAGACCTCTCTGTATTTCTTTGAATTGTAATGTTCTTCCACTTCTGAAGCTTCAGACACCCACTCAAACGCAGACTAAACACTAAGGAAGGAATCCTTAATGACTTAGTCCTTTGGCAAGTAACAGACAAAACAAATTCCACAAGTTTGGATTCTTTTTATGCTTCCTCTTTATTAAACAAATACGACAACCAATAAAACTCCTAACTATTGTATCTTAATAGCTAAGTTGTCCTGCGAGAACATAAATAATGTTAGAAGTATATGGACTAATATAATCAAAACATTAATTCCATATTCACAACCATTAATTGAATTGCCTAATGTATATTTAATAACTATAATGAGATGGTTAATAATTTACTAATTATATTTGAGGCACATGATAGTACCCTAATAACTATAGCTTGGCCTATTAAATCATAATTCATCACAATTATGAAATGACACAATTAGCCTCATTCTACCCCTTAGGATAGAACATGTTATAAATATAAAATATAGTGAGAATGTGTGTTGTTGTCGTGGATGCGTGTGGTGATAGCTCAACGAAGGGTCTTCGACCATAAGCTCTCTTTACACATGTTTGTTGAATATTGATAGGTTGTGGTCTTTTGAATGGAGACAATGAATTAAGATACTATACCTAACATTGGAGGTATGTACATTTATTGTCTAGTTAATGCTACAAATAGAATGTGGATCTTGGTATTGTGGTTATTGTTAAATGCATTTATGAATAACAATTGTTATTAAAGCTTCATGGTCATTTGATTTTAGGGCTTGTATTTGGGTATAAACCCGTTTTTTTTCAAATATATTTTTTGGCATGAATGATCTCGAAATGATGCATTAAATATGTAGAAACTGTTGTTGGTTATTGTTATTGACTTTTAACTTTGTTTTAGGCAAATGAATCTCAATTTTGGTTGAGAATTTTTGAAAATTTTCGGGGTTCATTAATGGCTGAAATGGGATAGAAGCTTTAGACTTTTGGACTATTTTTGGCTGAAGTGGGTATTAGAAATCCATAGAGCATGAAAAATGGAAGAAAACCCCTCAAGTCTTATCAGAAATGGGTAGCCGGAGGCCAAGTTTCAGTGGGTCGGACCCACATGCCTGTAGGTCGACTTGCGTGCCGGACTGAAGGTCAGGGACGACCTATACGGTGTCGTCCCAGACCCCTGATATAATAATAAATAAAAATTATTAACAAAAAAATTTGTACAATAATGCATGGGGGCGTATGAAAGGTTATTTTTGGACCATTTTTTCATCATTTTCCTTCATTTTTTTATTCTATCTTTTCATATATTTATGCACAAGATTAATCAGTGATTTTTTTCTTATAATTTTAATTGTTTTAAATCTTATTGTGGCATAAATATTATTATTTGTTGACAATAGTGAATGCTTATTTTTACTTGTCGTAAAATTAAGCATGTGAAACTATTTGTGATGAGGAACTTTTAAATATTAATATATGTTTAAATTTTGTGTTTTTCCTCTAAAATAACATTAAGATCCATATGGGTAATTAATTGTCCTGTCGATAATCACTATTTAGCAGGATGCTTAATATGGTGAAGAAATTTTACTGAAATTTTATGAACCGCACAATTTTTCTATCATTTCGATAGTACAATGATGATTTGGTTGTAATATTTAATAAATTGTTCTTACCTGTGAATGAGTTCTATATTTGTTTAAGGAACTCTAGCATGAATGATATAATTAATTTTGAGAAAAAGAGCACAAATTGCATGATTCTATTTTAACATGCTTATCATGGTTATTACTCTTAGTTGTCATTCAACTTTAAGCAATTCGAGAGTCTATGCCATCTTGACGCTGAATGGAATGAACCACAAGCAGTGGGTTGAATCTCTCATGATGAATTTGACTATCATGTGAATGGACTTGGCCTTAAGAATTGATGCAACCCTCTGATGATGCTACTGAGAAGGATAAGAAATCCTATGAGGAGTGGGAATACACTAATCAATACTGCTTGATGATTATGAGGTATCACATGGATGAATCCATTCTTGATAGTATTCTCGAGGCTGATAGTGCAAAGGATTTTCTTGCTACCATTAAGAAGAAGTATAAGAAGTTCTCAAAGAACAAGAAGAATGAGTACTTGAACATGTTTCATCACACCATTTACAATGGTGCAAGTGACATTAGAGCTCACATCAACAAGCTCATGGGTTGTTACCATAAGCTTAAGGCTATGGATATGGACCTTGGTGAGGATTACATGGTATGGTTTGTGATGAGGACTCTTTCTTCCAAATTTGATTTGATTAGATAAAGTTATAATGCTCAGAAAGAGTAATGGATTGTTGAGGAGATGACTGTTATTCTTGCCAAGGAAGAGGATGACATGAAAAAAGCAAGGGCAAGAAGCATCTCCATGATGACAAACCACAACAATTCTCAAAAAAGAAAGTTCACTTCTAATAACTCAAGTGACCAAAAGCTTTTCAAGAAGAAAGTTGTTAGTCTTAAAGGAAGTGGATAGGCAGGCTCATCTTCTATTAGTCAGAAGAACAAATTTTTCAAAGGGAAATGCAACTTTTGTTAGAACTTTAGGCACAAGAAAGCTGATTACCGAAAGCTCAAAGCTCATATAGAGAAGAAAGGTAATTGTCTTGTGATGGTTTGTTTAGAGTCCAATATTATTGAAGAACCCTCAAATACTTGGTGGTTAGATATTGAAGCAATAATTCAAGTTACGAATTCCTTACAGAAATAGACAAGTTGAAGAAGGCCTATTAATTCTGAGCAGCATATGTACATGGGAGATGATACCAAAGTCCAAGTTAAATTTTTTAGGACAGTTAGACTACAGTTGAATATATGACATCTTTTGGACTTACATGATGTCGCTTATTTACCCTCTATTAGGAGAAATTTAATTTCTGTATCTATTTTGGATAGACTAGGTTATAGTCTTCTTTTTGGAACTGGAAAATTGACTTTGTATCGAGACTCTCTTTTAGTTTGAAATGGAATTTTATTTGAAAATTTATACAAACTTGTGTTGAATGATGTTGTTACTTTTGCTTCTTCCTCTTCTCTTAATACTATTGTTGGTACTAAACGTATAAGGTTAGATTTAAAATCTTCTATGTTATGGCACAAATGTTTAGGCCATATTTCTAGAGACATAATAGAGAGGTTGGTAAAAGATGGTGTACTTTAGGATCTTGATTTTTCAGATTTCACTACCTGAGTTGATTGTATTAAAGGAAAGTTGACCGCCAGGGTTAGAAAAAACAAAACAAACAAGTGCTCAGAATTGTTGAAGTTGATTCATACTGATATATGTGGATCATTTATTCCATCTTCTATGGGTGGTTATAAATACTTCATCACTTTTATTGATCATTTTTCCCGGTACGGTTATGTGGATCTCATTCGTGAAAAATCTAAATCTTTGGATGCGTTTAAGATTTTTAAGATAAATGTTGAGCTTCAAAAGGGGAAGAAAATTAAGGAAGTTAATTCTGATAGAGTTAGAGTATTATGGGTGTTATGATGAGAGTAGAAGGAATCCAGGGCTAGATATTTGCAAGAATGTGGTATTGAAGCAATATACAATGCCAAGAACACCTTAACATAATGGAATCGCTGAAAGAATAAACCACACACTTCTTGATATGTTACGATGTATGTTAATTCATTCTAGTTTACCAGAATTTTTGTGGGGTGAGGCGTTAAAGATAGCCATTTATATCTTGAATCAAGGACTTAGCAAGTCAATCCTAAAGCCTCCATATAAGTTATAGTCAAGTAAGAAACCAAGCTTGCACCGTTTTCATGTTTGGGGATGCAAAGCAGAAGTAAGGCCTTATAATCCACAATCTAATAAGCTTGATCTGAAAACTATTAGTGGCTACACCATTATATGAAGGGGTTTTAAATTCTATTGTCCATCTCACATGACCAAAATCATAAAATTAGATAGAGCTATCTATTTTGAAGATGAATTTGGTTCAAGTTAAGAGTCAAGAGAAGTTGTATTAAGGGAAGAATGTATTCTAATCTCTATACCTGTCACTTCCGATCCTACTAATGACCTTATAGTTGAACAAATTCCAGTAGAATCTCATGATAAACCTTAGAATCAAGCACAGGATGAAGTCATTGAAACTAGGGATGATGAAGTTGTTGTGAGGAGGTCCCAAAGAACACACATACTTGCCATTCCTGATGACTATATTGTCTATTTGCAAGAACATGAGTTTGATGTGGGAGATAGTACTGAATCAATCAATTATCAAGAAGCCATGAATAGTCCTCAATCTACATTATTGAAGAATGCAATGGAAGATGAGTTGAGTTCCATGTCACAAAATGGAGTTTGGGAGTTAGTTGAACTACCTAAAGGTTGTAAACCCATTGGGTGCAAGTGGGTTTACAAAATCAAACATGACTCAAGTGGACAAGTAGAAAGTTATAAGGCTAGACTTATCACTAAAGGTTATTGCCATAGAGAAGGGATAGATTTCAAAGAAACCTTCTCACCAGTTTCTACCAAAGATTCACTGCGAATTATCATGACTATAGTTGCTCATTTTGATTTGAAACTCAATCACATGAATGTGAGGACCACCTTCTTGAATGGAGATCTGTATAAAGATGTTTATATGACTTAATCAGTTGGTTTCGAGATGACTGGTAAAGAACACATGGTTTGCAAGCTTAAGAAGTCTATCTATGGGTTAAAACAAGCATCAAGGCAGTGGTATCTCAAGTTTGATATGGTTTTCAATGCAAATGGCTTCAAGGAGAATGTAGTTGATCAATGTATATATATGAAATTCAGTGGGAGTAGTTTCATTTTTCTGGTACTGTATGTTTATGACATTCTACTTGCTTCTAATGATACTGATCTATTATTTGAGACAAAATAACTATTATTTAGCCATTTTGATATAAAGAATCTTGGTAAGGCCTCTTATGTACTCGGAATTTAGATTCTCTGAGATAGAGCTAATGAGATTCTTCGATTGTCTCAAAAAACTTACGTTGATCAGATCTTGAAAAGATTCAATATGCATCATTGTTCTCCTAGAAAGGCACGAATAGTGAAGGGTGATAAATTGACCATAAAATGATAAAAAGAGAAATGAAATGAAAGTTGTTCCTTATGCGTCACTTGTAGACAGTTTGATGTATGCTCAAGTAGACACATACCCTGATATTGCTTTTGTTGTAGGCATGTTAGGAAGATACTTAAGTGATCCTGGACTTATCCATTGGAAAGCAGCTAAGAAAGTCATAAAGTATCTTCAGGGTAGTAAGGATCATATGTTGACTTATCGACGAACTGACACTCTTGATATAGTTGAGTTCAGTTATGCTAATTATGCAAGATGTGTGTGGATGATAAAAAGTCCACTTCATGATACATCTATATGATGGTTAGAGGAGTTGTATCGTGGAAAAGTATCAAACAGACACTCACAGCGTCCTCTATAATGGAGGCAGAGTATATGACGTGTTATGAGGCATCTTGTCCAGCAATATAGTTACAAAATTTCATTTTAGCATTAGATATTGTAGATTTTATTTTGAGTCCACTGAAATTGTATTGTGATAACTCCACAACTGTAGCTTTCTCTAAGAACTCTAGAAGTACTTCTTGCTTAAAGCATGTTGATATAAAGTATTATTTTGTTAAAGAGAAAGTCGATGAATCCCTCATTACTGTTGAGTATACGCCTACAGCTAGCATGTTAGCAAATCCACTTACAAAAGGCTCACCTATATGTGTGTTTGTAGAATACGTCTCCCGCATAAGATTGTTAAGAACCTAGCTTGATAAGATTAGTGGGAGTTTGTTATTTTGTATTGAACATGTTAGTACTTTGTACGGATTGCTTATGACTTATATATGAAACATGCATAATGATATTTACAGTTATTTCTTATTGATATTCACATATATATGTTGATGTATATATATATATAGTTTGACGAAATGACAGGTTCAAAAGGAGACAAATGCATAGTCTCAGTTGTTGTACTGCTTGCATATTGTTTTAATGGTTATTTTTGTTTTTGAATATCTCCAGGGCCTACTCATATGTGGTAAATATATCTTGTCGATATGATATTGCATATGATTTATTTGATTGCCTTTGGATGATAGACGTTGGTATGGTGGTTTGATTATATTGTCCAAGTGGGAGAATGTTAAAAGTATATGGACTAATATAATCACAACATTAATTCCATATTCACAACCATTAATTGAATTGCCTAATGTATGTTTAATAACCATAATGTGATGGTTAATAATTTACTAATTGCATTTGAAGTACATGGTAGTACCATAATAACTATAAGTTGGCCTATTAAATCATACTTTATCACAATTAGGAAATGACCCAATTAGCCTTATTCTACCCATTAGGGTAGAACATGTTATAAATACAACATATGGTGAGAATGTGTGTTGTTACCGTGGATGAGTGTGGTGATAGTTTAACAAGGGGTCTTCTACTATAAGCTCTGTCTTGCATATGATTGTTGAATATTGATAGGTTATGGCCTTTTGAATGGAGAAAATGAATCAAGATATTGTGCGCAATATTACAGGTATGTACATTTATTAAGTATATAATACTAAGGACGAACGGGATGGACGAACACGAAATTCTATCCTGCCGTCCAAATGATTCGACGGCTCCTGTCTTTTTTTTTTCAGGTTTTCGTAGTTATTATTCACAACCGTTACTTCTTAAACCTAACGACTCCCATTCTTTTAGGTTTTGTGTCATCGTCACGGCTATGAGTTATTATTCACAATTGTGACTTCTGCCCCTATTATTATTAAAAAAACAAAAAGATTGTCACTTGTGACACACACACGCACACAGAGATATATATTAAAATTAAATATCGTCAAAAATTTTTAGTTGATTAAAAGTTTCTTATATCATTAATAAACAAATTTATTTACTGATTAATTATAATATGTTATGTATATATGTACATATGCACGACTGTGACTTAAAAAGTCACAACTATGATTAGTAATAATAATAATAATGCCCTTTAGTTACGAAATAATACTTTACAAAGTTTATTCAATGACTCATAACAAAAATTATAACTGACAATTCAGAACCTGATTAATAATAATAATAATAATAATAATAATAATAATAATATCAATTAATTACAAAATAATTATTTAATTCATTAATTAAATGATAATTAGTTGATTGGTTAATTATAATATAGTAGTATGTACATATGCACGGCTGTGACTTGTTAAGTCACAGCCATGATTAGTAATAATAATAATAATGCCTATTAACGCCGTCCAAATAATTCGACGACTCTTGTTTTTTTTAAAGGTTTTCGTAGTTATTATTCACAGTTGTTACTTCTTAAATCTGACGGCTCCCACTCTTTTAGGTTTCGTGTCATCATCACGGCAGTGAGTTATTATTCACAACTGTGACTTCTGCCCTTATTATTATTAAAAAAAACAAAGACATGTCACCTGTGACACACACACACACATATATATATATTAAAATTAAATATCGTTAAAAAATTTTAGTTGATTAAAAGTTTCTTATATCATTGATAAACAAATTTATTTACTGATTAATTATAATATATTATGTATATATGTACATGTGGACAACTGTAACTTAACAAGTCACAGCCGTGATTAGTGATAATAATAATAATGCCCATTAATTACAAAATAATACTTTACAAATTTTATTCAATTATTCATAACAAAAATTATAACTTGATAATTCAGAACCTGATTAACAATAGCAGCAGCAGCAGCAGCAACAACAACAACAACAACAACAACAAGAATAATAATAATAATAATAATAATAATATCAATTAATCAAAAATAATTAATTAATTCATTAATTAAATGATAATTAATTGATTGGTTAATTATAATATAGTATGTACATATGCACGGCTGTGACTTAACAAGTCACATCCGTGATTAGTAATAATAATAATAATAATGCCCATTAATTAATCGATTAATTTAACTTTACTTAATAGGATAATTAATTAAATTATATTTTAATTTAAAATAATTACACAGTTAATTAAAAAAATTTATTTACTGATTATATAAAGAACTCATTAATTCTTTGCACATTTATTTTCTTTTTTATAGTTTAAATTAAATATTGATTAAAAGTTTCTTATATCATTAATGAATAAATTTATTTACTCATCGTCACGCCTGTGACTTATTACTCACAATCTTGATTTCTTAACTTTTATTTCTTTTTTATCTCTTTCTTTATTTCTCTTATATCATACATATGCATGGTTGTGACGTTTTCGTCACAACCGTGTGTTTTGTTATTTATTAATTTTTACTGTTATGTTGTGAGTTTTTTTAATCTTTTTTGTGTATTTATGTAACTGCTAGCACTAATTCTATATATTATATAGAGCCAAAGGTGTGCGTTTTAATATTTACTTAATATTATTAATTATTAATTATAATTATTATAGTTAAATATTATTAATTGTTAGTCACGAATTATTCACTTTATATTATGCATGCACGATTGTGACTTATTGGTCACAACCGTGGTTTTTTTATAGTGTAATTTTATTGTTATGTTTATGTTGTTCTTAATTATAAATTATTATTAATTTATTTATTCCATTCACTTTTAAACATCCCACCGTCCCTTTCATCCGACCGCTCGGATTCTTTAACCCATCGTCATGCCTATGACTTATTAGTCACAACCGTAACTTCTTAACTTTTATTTCTTTTTTCTTTCTTTCTTAACTCTTATCATAGACATGCACGGTTGTGACTTATTCCTCGTGTTTGACTATTTATTAATTTTTATTGTTATTTTGTGACTTTATTATTTGTGTAACCGCTATTAAATATTTATTATAATTATTAATTATTAATTATCAATTATCAATTGTTAGTCACCATTGTAACTTATAATAATAATAATAATTTATTATTATTTATTCACTTTATATTATGCATGCACGGTTGTGAATTATTGGTTACAACCGTCCGTTTTATTTATTAATTTTTATGGTTATGTTTATGTTATTCTTAATTATAAATTATTATTAATTTATTTATTCCATTAACTTTTAAATATAAATGCTGACATAAATCTTCGCTAATCAATTGGCAGCCGCCCAAATCTCAAACGTAATAAAAATTTTCAATAAATTTTCCTTATTTATGCGTTAGTAAATGAAAACCTATCAACCCAACTAATCAATAAATCAATCTCTTTTGTCCAGCAATTATTATTATTAATTATTGATTATTTACTTTATATTATGCATGCACGGTTGTGTCTTAGCCGTATGTTTTATTTATTAATTTTTATTGTTACGTTTATGTTATTCTTATTTATAAATTATTATAAATTTATTTATTATATTAACTTTAAAAAAATGTTGAGAGAAATCACTAATCAAGTGTGATACGCGTTAATAAATTTTAGCAATAAATTTTCCTTTCTGTGACATTAAATGAAAACCTATCGACCCAAATAAATGAATCTGTTTTGTCCGTCTCCTCCTTAACTCTTGTAGGCTGCGTTTGGATCTGCGGTGTGATGGGGATAAGTACTTATTCACCGCAGTTTTCAAACGCAGTCACATGTTTTGATTTGTGGTAAACAATCAAAGATTGGAGAAAAGTGCGGTGCCACCGCAGAAATCAATAAGCAGAAAGAGGGTTGCGGTAGGAAACTGCTTCTGCGATTGAAATTTTACTTTCCATTAATAACCTTCACTATAAGTATTATTTTCTATTATACTCTTAATTAATATGACTAATAATATATTTTTATGAAAT
>JAOQMS010000002.1:529875-541881 GCA_027563885.1 Erythroxylum longipes | reverse complement strand
AATATTAAAATAAATTTAAATAAAAATTTTATTTTTAATTTTTATTTAATGTATAATTATTATTAGTAATAAAATATTTATTTTATTTTTAAAAATTAAAATTATAATAAAAGCTAAACTAATCAACAAATTTAAAAATATTTGATAAAAATTTTAAAAATTTTGATTTTTTTGAAAATTTAAAATTAAAAATTTTGCAATTTACTCCATAGATTTTTTAATTTTTCTGGTATTGGTCAGTATTTAGCTGGTATTTATAATACCGGCCAGTACCAACTGGTATTGACCGGTACCGACTAGTATTTAAACCCGGTACTAAAATTAATATTCTAGTATCATTTTCTGGCCGGTACGGTACCGGACGGTATGGTACGGAATTCATAATACTGGGTTGAACCCATGTTGAACTTGTGGCATATATTGGAACTATCAGGTCAAGTGATTACGCCTGTGCTATTACTTGAACTCAAGAATTATGCTTGTAATGTTACTAAAGATAATAACCTTGTGCAACTGCTATTACTGAAGATAATAATCTTGTGCAAATAATAACCATTTGATATTTCTTGTCTTTATTGTTTAAGCAAATCTCTGTAACTAATAGAGATTATTTCGGTTATCTGGAATCTTTTACAATATTGTATGTCAAACTTTCTCTTCTTTAATACACAACCATAGACGAATTCCAATAGGGCACAAACTCAAATTGAACCCTTTTATTCAATATTGGATTCACCAATGAAAATATATTTTTTATAAGAATTATTGACTAATTATTTGTTGTTTATTTTATTATAATAAATTTTCTCGAGGAAAATTTTGGAAGCTCCTTTATCCTTTGAATTTGATTTTACATGTTACTTTAATAACTGGTAAAACAGGCTCTTTTATATGTGTTCATAAGAATTAAAGATTGTTTTCGTGTGTTTTTAGTATTAAGAAAACTAATTTATACTAATAACATTAAAGTATATAATGAAATATATATTAACAGATCAGAGTTTGTTTTACTAATTATGGAATCACATGCACCTATAAAGCTAAATCTAAGCTATAAAAGGAGTTCCAAGAAACCAATGAAAGCTACATGATTTCTCAATACAATTTACGTATGAGTGTTGTAAACTATGCCCGCATCATACCATACCTCTTCTATGGGACTGCCTTACAGCCTATGAAACCTAGTCGCTTGCAGCCCCTCTTGCAGGTGCCTTGGCCTTCTGCAGTCCTGCTTCAATATCAATAGAATTAGGAGTAGGAGGGAACAGAACTAGATCGCTAGAAACTGGTACTGAAATTGAAAGACTTTCAAGCTCACTTCTGAAAATCGGGGGAAGCAAATTCTTTTTCTGAGTTCGTCTATGTCAACAACTCCTTACCACAGACATTACAAGGATATGCATACCTATTATGCCAATCAATGTATGACAACTCAACAACTATATATATATATAATCTAACCTCAAATTTACTACAGAAATTTATGGAATCAAGGGGTTTAGCGATTATCTTTCATGAGTTCGAGAGTCGAGACTCTTTAGTATTATTACGAATGGAATAAAGTTTATATAATTGTCAATAATGCATTTGAGTATAATAGTAGAAGCTACTAATAATTACTATTAGAGTAAGGTTAATTATTAGAATTCAAATTCCCAAAAGTGTCACACGAGGAGACTCTTGATTCAGTAATCCGCACTTCATACTTAGTGCTCGGCATTTACAATACAAAAATATGTGTAATGATAAGTCTTATACATATGGTAAGATTTAGAATTATTAATTTGTATATAATAATTTGTAAATTATATTTAAAAAATTATTAAATGATGTAACAATTAAAAGTGAGGTGAAGGGCTTAAATCAGCTGGTGATAATAGCTTTGTTGTCACAAGTTACCGTCAAAGGTTCCTCCTACCTACTCCTACGCTACGCGTAAGCATCACGCCACGAAATTCGGGGCCCTGACAAACGACGGATTTTACGATTTCGCTTTCGGCAGAAGTTAACATTTTGGTAGAAAGCCTGAGATTAATTACTAACTAAGGGGGCGTTTGGTTTGAAGGTTCGAAAATAAAGGAATGGAATAATAGTAAAATATAGTATTTGTTTTGAGTTTTTCAATCTTAGAGGAATAGATTTATTCTATTAAATTTTTGGTAGGTATTGAGTTTTCATTCCAATCTAAATTTTTATCACGTTTATTTTTTACTCTTTTATTCCTAGCCTTTACCATCCTCTTTACTTCCTTATCGCCTCTCAATTCCTTACGATCTCCCATTGTGCCTTATCGCGTCTCATCAATGAAAAAAATTGCGATAAAATTTCTTGACAAAACTGATTAATTTTTTTTACTGTAAGTTAAACATATGGAGATAACCCCAATAAATATATGAAGGATAAATTATTTTTATTTTTATTGAGGGTAAAAATGGTATTATATTATCTTTCATTCTCATTAATGCAACAAATCAAACAACATTATTGATATTAATACAGAAACCCAAGTTACAAACCAAACATCATTTTTTTATTTTTCATACCCATTCCCATCCCCTTCTACTATTATACCCATATCCATAGTCAACCTCACCCTCAAACCAAATGCCCCATAAAACTTTTAGGCTTAAGGTATGGTCAATCCAAGCCATGATCATTGACCTTGAGCTAGGTAGGGTTAGATAGGGTTGAACTCAGGCCCAAATGTTATCTCTAATTCTAACAACATAAATGATTATTGAAGATTTTTTCTTCTATTTATTCATTAAAAGTATATACACTTAAGTATATGTAACTGTATCACTAATTTAGCCTACATATCATACTGACAATCAACTAAATTTAAGGGATTGTTTTGTATAGTTAAAAATTAACCTTTAATTAGGCCTAGCAATCAAGTTTGGACTCGATCCGTCTTGAAGTCAACAGGTTAGGCTCGATTTGACTAGATCTTGTGCTTGATTTTTAAAAAAAAATCGGGCCTTAGGTTGGGGCTACCTAGACCCAACTTGACTCGAGACCTGACAAATATAAGAGAAATAATGTCATTTTTTATCTTTTAATTTAAAATTTATATAAAATCTAGTCTAGTTATGGCGAGTCGAGCAACCCAACCCGTTGCCACGCTTACTTTCAATGGTGAATATATTACAGCTCATAATTGATTTCTATTAGTATAAAGGACATTCTAAAGCTTCTATACCAAGATATTACATTCCATCATCTACCTTCCCGGGTAATCGATAATGGGAGTTGAACTAATGAAGAATGCCTCCTTTTCTTGATCTAGCAGTCAAAGTATTGTATGGATTGTTGATAAAATAGACTATGAAGAGTGGGAAGCTGAACAATGTATAAATTTTTGGCGAGACTAATTATTGTCCTCATCTCTAAGTTATACGATTAGTTCTCTGGTGAGAGTGCCTAATAAGAAAGCCAAAGTAAATGAGTCGATTGACAAGAAAAAAAAACTAAAAACTTGGTTCGATCCTATTTTCCCTTGACGGGAGATGAGGAGTTTTACACCTAATTAGTAATTATCCATATTAATAATCATTATTCATTATTAATAAAATTTACGTAATATTATATATGAAATATTTATTTTACTCTTTCGTATAAATAATTAAATGAAATGCATAAATCAATACAATAATGAATTTTTTAAATTTATTTATTAATTGCAAAGAAAAAATAAACTAATTTTTAATTATTTATATATAACAAATTAAAAATAAAAATGACCAATATTTATTAGTATTATTATTTGGTAAATAAAAATAATAAAATATTTAATTAATTGTTATATTAAACTAATAAATATAATAAAATTTAATTTTAATGTAAAGTTAATTTTACAATAATATGTTTCACATAATTTGTGAATTCTCAATAATATTTTCTGTCATAATTGGTCCTGTAGAATGCTATATAGAAATAGGGTTTGCTTATATATTCAATTGTACAAATAGGGCATATACTTATGCCTATATGCATAGCTGTACACGTACTTAAAGGAGGAATAATAGGAGAGTATTTATGTGGTAAGATACAATCAAAACATAACTAGATCTTATCTTATCTTTTAACCATATATTCTCTATCACTCTCCCTCAAATTGAGTGGGTTCCTTATAAGAGTCAACTTGTCCCTCAGAGAACGAAAACGATCATTAGAAGTGGCTTTGTAAGAATGTCCGCAAATTGATCTAAGGTGGGTGCTGGTACAGTCTTAGACCCATAATAGCCCATTGCGAGACTCCACGAAACGCCATAACCCACACTAACCAGAAGCAACAGTAGCGTCTTCCATCTATGCGTGCATCATTCCCTTGCTCAACATTTATGTATAAATTGTACATATTTTTCCTTCTTATCATTCATTAGTTACAAAGTTTGTTACAACTACTTGTAAAGTTTATACCTCATGTATATATATACCTCACAAACGATCAAAATGAGTATGAGAAATTCATCATCTCTTCATCATCTTTTATACTGCATCACTAAAATCTCGGTATGGTATCAGAGTAAAATCTAATCCCTTTCAAACTTTAATACCCAAAACAAATTAAACCCACAAAAATGACACAAACCTCGGGAGATTCAAGCCAAATCAACCCTCAGACCATGGATCTCGAGAAGAAATTGAAGTAAAGGCATACGCAGCTACCGCTGCTGATACTCTAGGGTGTGTCATGGTCACCACACCACTATGAAAATAAATATTTGGCGTGGGGCAGATCTATGATCATAGCCCTCAAATCCAAGAACAAATTAGGTTTTGTTAATGGTGAAATCCAGAAACCCGAAGATGACGCCGCTCAAGCTCGACGATGGGTAACAGTAGACAACCTGGTAATAGCATGGTTGCGGAACTCACTGAATAAGGAAATCGTGAACTCCTTCACAGTAGTCACTATAGCACAGGATCTCTGGGAGGAGTTGAAAATGAGGTATGGAGAAAGTAGTGGTCCTCACTTGTACCATATTGCACAGGAAATCAACAACTTGCGTTAAGGTAACAACTCTGTTACAACCTATTTCACGAAATTAAAGAGCCTATGGAACGATATTTGATTGTTTGATGCCATACAAAACCTATTTCTGTGAAGCTGCACAATACAATCTGTGTGTTGTGAATAGTAATAGATTAATGTAAGTTTTACTGGGATTGAGGGAAGAGTATGCAAACGTGGTGAGCCAGATAATGTTTTTAGACTCGCTGCCTCAGGTGAACAAGGCATATTTTATGGTTTTAACAGTTAAAAACTAGAAAACGGTGAATATCGAACAAAATAGTCTAAACCAAATGTCTGTGGCATTGCTTGGTAATTCAGCTAACGGTAAAAAAACGATAGGGAAGGAAGGAAATAATAAGCGATCAGGTTCGAAGAAAGAATATAATTTGTGTGATCATTTTCATGAATGTGGGCATACTAAGGATACGTGCTTTCTTTGACACGGCGTGGCAGATTGGTACAAAGAATTGCAAAGAAAAAAAGGTAAAGGAAGCTATGTTGGGAATGTCATGGAAACTCCTATTAATGATAACATACATGGGGAGCTGAAACAGAATAACCCAGAAGTCGACATGGTGAGCTTGGCCAAACAGGTCCAAGAGTTAACGTTGATGGTGAAGGGAAAGCAAGGGGAAACAACAAATCATGTGGCTTTCAACACATTTGCCGGTAATCATCCTAAACTTATTAACTGTAGTGAGCGCAAATATGATAACGATTCGTGGATTATAGACTCAGGCGCCTCTGCGAATATGAGTCTAAACATGTCCATATTTACATATTATATCACACAAAACACCAGACCCTGTGACCCTACCAAATGGCTCCATAAACATGACAGAACACCTGGGAAGAGTCGACCTCACTCCGACTTTGACTCTTGAAGATGTGCTACACATCTCGTCCTTTCACCACAACTTGCTTTTGGTAAATAAAATGGCCACATAGAACAAAATTGCTGTTGTTTTCATTGAAAATTACGTATTCTTGTAGGACCTGCGTGATAATTACGTCGTGGAGAAGTGCGAAGCAATGAGCGGTGTCTACAAGCTATCCAATGAACATTTACTTCCTCCTAAAAGCCTAAAAGGTCCATCTTTGCAGTTTTACATGAGCAACTTCGTTAGTAATCATGTATCATATGAATTTACATTATGGTACAATCGATTCGGACTCTACTAACAAATTATCTCATTTACCAAATGAGTTTGTTAAAGTTCCTAGTAATTACATGTGTGAATTGTGCCCTTTAGCCAAACAAGAAAGAAAACCCTTTCCCCAACATACAATTATTGTTACCTCTACTTTCGAACTAGTTCATGTCGATCTTTGGGGCCCATATCGAACTCCAAACATTGACGGATCATTTTATTTTTTGACCATTGTTGACAAGTTTTCGAAGGCCACTTGGGCCTATCTTTTGAGTAGTAAAGATCAAGTCCACCTAACCTTAAAATTTTTTATTGACATGATTCAAACTTAATTTCGTTTACCCATCCTAAGTTTTAGAACCGACAATGGTACCGAATTTACCAACAAATCATGCCAAATTTTATTCCTCTCAAAAGGAATCATACACCACCGAACTTGCCCTTACACCCCACAACAAAATGGTGTTATCGAAAGAAAACACAAACACCTTCTCCAAATCACCCATGCTCTGCTTTTTCAAGCCAACTTACTAAAAGAATTTTAGGGGGAAGCTTACTTACCTCCACCTATATCCTCAACCGTTTACCATCAAAATTCATTTCATGGAAAACTCCATTTGAAATACTGTACAACAAAACACCTATATACGACAATCTCTGTACATTTGGTTGCCTATGTTTTTCAACAAACACTAAACCACACAAGGAAAAACTTGAACCCTGTGCCACATGTTGTTTGTTCCTAGGATACGTGTCCGAATGCAAAGGTTTTAAAATTATGGACCTCTCTACAAAACAAATACATATTTCCCGCAATGTTGTGTTCCACGAACATACCTTCCCCTACTCCCTCTCTGAAACTAGTGCCCCATAATTTTTTGAACCTGCTCTTGTTATTTTTCCACCAAATACACCTAATTTTGATTTCAGACCCTTATCACTCTACCAAACAATTCCTTCTCCTCAACCCAGCACACCCCATAACATTCCTACACCACCTGGGCCTGTTCATGTTACTCCTAATTTCACCCCTGACCCACTTGCCCAACCATTAGCCCAACCCTCTTCCCTCAACCCTCCCCCCACTTCTCAAACCATCATTTCCCAACAGCCTGCCACAACTTTCCCTACACGAATTAGTACCAGACCTAAATCCTATCCAAAATACCTTGATGACTACGAGACAACGCTCCACACTACTCATCACGCTACAATGTCCTCATCCCAGGTCATTTCTCAACCCTTTCCTCTTTTATCTTCTTATGATATTGTTTTGAGCCCCCATTATTTAGCTTTCATGGAAAATATGTCTATAGAACACGAACCGTTGTCATATTCTGCTGCTAAAGATAATCCATTGTGGGTGACTCCTATGAACGAAGAGCTCTCTGCTCTGGAACAGAACTGCACCTAGTTTTTTTTGCTAATTTACCAAAGGGTAAGTGGGCTTTACAAATAAAGTGGGTTTTTAGACTTAAACGTCGAATGGATGGTTCCATTGAGCGACGTAAAGCCCAGTTAGCGGTCGAAGGTTTTAGCCAATGGGTCGGTATTGATTATTCCGACGTCTTCTCTCCGATGGCTAAATTAACAACCATCCTGGTTTTTTTAGCCACTGCTGCCGCAAAAAGCTGGCCGGTGCATCACTGTGATATTGATATTAATAATGCCTATCTCCATGGCTATATCGATGAGGATATCTACATTGCTCCACTTCCTGGTTACACACGAGCACCTCCCGGTAAGGTTTGTAAACTGGATAAGTCACTGTATGGGCTAAAGCAAGTTAGTCGACAGTGGAACAAACAAATCACCGCTAAATTTTTGGCCTTCAGGTTCTCGCAATCTGCTTCTGATTCTTGTTTGTTCATTATGGGTACCGATCAACATTTCACTGCACTACTACTTTATGTTGATGATATTTTATTAATGGGACCGTCTGACCACCTTCTTCTGGATGTGAAATGTTTTCTGGACAGGCAATTTACAATCATGGACCTTGGTTACGTCCATTACTTTATTGGTGTCGAAATAGCCCGTTTAACCATTTGACATGCTTCTCTCTAAGTAGAAATACATCCAGGAAATTCTCCATGAAGTTGACATCTAACCTCTCAAGCTTGCCCAAGTGCCCCTCCCCCCAGGCACTAAACTGTCCGTTGACTCTGGCCCATTATTCGACAACCAAGCTAAATACCGTCGCTTGGTCGGTCAGCTTCTATACTTATCTTTTACTGACCGGATGTTGCTTTTGCAGTACAACAACTCACTCGGTTCACAAGTTCCCCTTGCACACAACATTGGGCTGCCTTAACTCATGTCTTACGTTACTTACACTCTACTGCAGATATGAAACTTTTTGACCCTGCAAACTCATCTCTGTTTTTGAAAGCATATTCCGATTCTGATTGGGCTGGGTGCATATCCTCACATAAATCTATTACAGGCTATTGTATCACTTTAGGTTTTGCCTTGGTCTTGTGGAAAACCAAGAAATAGAGGACCGTTAGTCGCTCTTCCACTGAGGCTGAATATTAAAGTATGGCATCTACCCTCTGTGAACTACGGTGGTTATCTTATATCCTTACTGATCTTCAAATTCCCCTGCATCCGCCTATTCCTCTCCACTATGATAACTTGGCTGCCATTCACATCTCCGCCAATCCTGTTTTTCACGAACGCACCAAACATCTTGAAATTGACTGTCACTTGGTTCGCAATGCTGTTTCAGAGGGTTTCATTGCTACACCACATGTCCCTTCCGCATTTCATTTAGCTGATTGCTTCACAAAAGCCTTGTCTGTTCCTAAATTCCGCGATGCTATTTCCAAGTTGAGCCTCCTTCTTTCGGCTCCACCTTGAGGGAGGGCTGCTAGTACAACCTCAGAACCACAACAACCCACTGCGAGACTCCACGAAACGCCATAACCCACACTAACTAGAAGCAACAGTAACATCTTCCACATATGCGTGCTTCATTCCCTTGCTCAACATTTCTGTACAAATTGTACATATTTTTCCTTCTCATCATTAGTTAGTTACAAAGTTTGTTACAGCCACCTGTAATGTTTATACCTCATGTATATATATACCTCACAAACAATCAAAATGAGTACTAGAAATTCATCATCTCTTCATCATCTTTTATACTACATCACTAAAATCTTGGCAGTGGGAATGTAGCAAACCCATAATTGTCTATTATATACTTTTTCTTGAACAAAATGGAAATCAATTTCCAAATGCTTTGTATGAGAATGGAAAACTGGATTGGTTGGGAGGTAGGTTGCACTCAAATTGTCACACCAAAGAGTTGGAATGATACAAAGAGGAATATCAATATCATGAAGTAACATGCCAATCGATGTCAGTTCGGATGTTATAGTTGCAAGGGATCAATATTCCGCCTCCGTTTCTTCACATCCTCTTTTGCTTATGAGATACCCAAGAAATAAGGTTGGAGCCACAAAAATAGCAAATCCAGATATGGATCTCCAATCATCTTAATCACCCCCTAATGCGCATCATTAAAACCATGACCTGGAAATCATCAGATTTGCAAAGGAAAATACCATAATGAACAGTCAAATGCAAGTAGTATAAAATATGCTTAACTGCCTGCCTATGAATCATAGTCAGAGTGTGCAAATGTTGGGACACCTTATTAACTGCATAAGAATATCCAGAAGTGTAATTATTAGATACTGCAACCCCCCGCAACACTTCAATATGTTGTGCCATCCAACAGAGGATACAATCTAACAATCTCAACTAGGCCTAAGTACAAGCAGGTTTAAAATGTAAATTTGTAGTCCTACATTTGAGCCTGTTTTAATAAATCTTGGGTATATTTGTGTTTAGACAAATGTAAGGAGTCATTCTTCCAATAAAGCTCAAGACCAATAAAATAAGCAGCATTTCCTAAATTCTTAATGAAAAATTGACCTTCCAAAGAGTGAATGAGGTATTGAACATGACTTGGCAAATTTCCCATAACCAAAATGTCATCCATATAAATTAGACGAAATAGCAAGGTTGTCCCTGTGCGATAAATATAAAGAGATGTGTCGACCTTTGAACAAATGAAGCCAAAATGCAATAAAGCCTCTGTCAAATGTTTATTCCACATATGGGAGAATTGTTTCAAACCATAAATTAACTTTTTCAACGTACAAGCATAGTCAGGATGCACGGGATCAACAAAGCTTCACAGTTGAGACATTTGCCATAGCGGTACGTTACTGAGAAGACTTGGCCACTCAACTATAACAAGTTGGATCAGCATCATCTAGTTGAGAAGTAACATTTTCAACTTTCGCTTGTCAATTTGAGCATGGGCAACCATGTGATGTGTTTTAGATGGATTGACTGGAGGAAGAGAGGGAAAAATAGAGCTCGGTGAAAATTGAGGGTTGGTCGATTGATTAGCGAGTAGAGAGTCCGCATTAAGGTCGTGGGATTGGTTGGGGCTATATGGACGTCATAGTAAGTAGTGGTGGAATTGCTGAAAAATGATTTTTGGAGCTTGGACATTATAATTGGTTAATCATGAACTCGAGAAGCCATCAACACCAGATACGAAAACACCTACTCATCAAAAACCACACGATGTGAGATGAAAATTTTTCCGAAGAGAGGATCCAAGCATTTATAGCCTCTATGGAGGCGATTATAACCAAAGGAAAACACAGTGACAAGAACGATTGCTAAATTTATTAGAAGTATAAGGATGTAACCAGGAAAAACAAAGCATCCAAAAATATGTAAAGACGAATAGTCAGGAGTGTCACCAAATAACTTATGATATGGATTGTCAAATTGCAAAATAGGTGTAAGTAGGCGATTAGCATTCGGCGTACCCATTTTAGTCGGGCGTGTAGGGGTAAGAAACTTGGTGAGAAATCCCATTATTTGTTAATTAATAATGTAAGGCTTGAAATTCCCTTCCCCAATCGAATTCAAAAGTTTATATAGGTCGGCCAAAGTGTTTTTCAACAAGGGAGCAAAACTTAATAAATTTACAAAGCACCTTAGATTTATACTTTGAGAAATAAATCCAACAATACTTGGTGTAATGATCATACAATAAAATATAATAGGAAAAAATTATCAAATGAAGTAAGAGGTGCAGGACCTTATAAATTCGAACAAATAAGATCTAATGGTCCAGTAACTTGAAAATTGTAACGAATAAATGGTAATTTATGACTCTTATAACAGCACCACCACAAAGAGATGAATCATGTTTATTTTAAGTTGGAAGATTATTTAAAGATAACACTTTCTGAACTATAGCAAAGATTGGGTCCACTGAGAGACTGAAGAAAAATGCCTCCAAATTGGCGGTGAGGTGGATAGTGACATGGAGTATAATTCGTCCTTACTCCGGTTTTGATACAGTACCTTCTGAGTTTTTGAGTCCTTTATCACAAAGGAATCGTTAAAAAATTCAATAAAAAGATTATATTATTATCAGTAAAAAACCGAACTGTAATTAAATTGTAATTAGAGGAAGGCACATGTAAAACTTGATTAAGTCGAAAACAATGATTAGGTGTATGAACAAGAGAATTACCAATAGGGAGCCGAGATCCATTACCTAAAGTAACTTCCTCCTGGCCAAAATATTTAGAATGAAGCGACAGGTTTCCCAAATCGGACGTGAGATGATGAGTAGCTCCCGTGTGCATAATCCAGGGTTGAGTTGAAGTGGAGGCAGTAGTGTGATGGGATGTAGGAACAATATTAGTGGGGGTTAATTTGGATTATTAGGAGAGAATGGTTGCATACGAGCTGTATTTGGCGATAGTTGTTGCTGATTATAGGAAGAACGAG
>JAOQMS010000002.1:498073-522126 GCA_027563885.1 Erythroxylum longipes | reverse complement strand
GTCAAAAGGGCCCGGGTTATAGTGATGATTTCTCTGGAAACACACTTTCTCTAGAAAAATTGCTATATCTAGGAAGTATTACTGACTGGCTTTCAGCAATTGCTGTCCCAGTTGGAGCTCAATTCTGGGATTTTGGAATTACAACAAATTCCTCCAAGGTAGTTATATGTAAAGCTGTTCGTTATATAAATTTTTCTCTAATGTTTGTCCACTCTTGTATTGTAAGGCATTAGAATCACTAACAGGATGTCAGCTAAACTTGGTTGGATCATTCAGAAGCAACTAACATGCCTGCTTTTTACTTTGGAATCTAACTGATCTTAAGAAAACCCTTTTAGCATCTTCATTCTTCAGAAATGCATATCAGTCAACCGCGTTATTGAACATTGTGATGTTTCCAGTATGGTTAGCTGACCGATGTTTAATGTTTCTCTTATCTGGCAGAGAAAGCGCCTATGTAATCATGCCTCTGTCGGGCCTCCTCTTTTGAACGAGCATAATGGTAGCGCTGTTGGCGTGTCAGTGAGGAAATCAAACATCATGGCTTCAATGGCTCATTCTGTTTCTGTTCCGAGAATGCAGCCAACTGATATCACACATGGAAATTGCTTCAACTCTTTCGGCCAAATTATCTTGCAACTTCCTGTAGGGATAAAGCTTTCACTTTCAGGTCTCCACCAAGTACGTAAATCAAGAAGTCCGCATTTAAGTTTTGGAGCTCTCATCTTTCCTGTAGACTTTCTTCAACATTTTAAAGCTTCTGACACATCTGGTGGACCATCTGTTCCAACACTGGGAATTGACACTCATGAAAGGGTGTCAAGTGGGTCCATTTCTTTGAAGCTGGAGAAAAATTTTGACGAGTATACCGGAATCGACGGTTGGATTGAGATGAAAAATTGTAATTACAGGCAAGTCCAATGGGCTGTCAACGTGTTTGATGAATCAGAGGATGAATTTGGATGGGGTTTGAGTCTTAGTGGGATGACTGAAACTCCTAACAGATTGAGTCGTATTCAGGCTGAAACTTACTTAAAGTTGAATATGTCCAAAAAATTCAACTTGAAACCTGGTGTTACTTATGCAATCGATGGTAATGCCATACTATTTGGCCTCACACTTCAGTCTCATTGGACCTTCTGAAGGTTGTGACATGAAAATTCTTTTCATCTGTATGGTCTATGTGATTCATTGATCACTGTCACAGCTGCGAATTCTTTTGGTTCTGACTGGGCAAGTCAAGCAAGGTTACTTACTGACGACTCTTTATCTTCTTGTGCTCCTAACCTCATCGATCCCTAATCTTGGGTATTCTGAACTCATAATTTATGCATGATAAGCAAAGTCTTAGTAGGAACAGCAAAAGGATTGGGACCAAGATCAACCCGAAGTCAACAGAACAAGTTCAGCCAATCCGAACCGAATGGCCTGAGTCGATACTGCAAAAAGACGTCGTTTTAGAAAAAAAAGATTAAAATCAGAATAACATCATTTGGACGTCTGAATCCGGTTGGATCAAGACTGAGTTTCAGACTGAATTCGGGTTTAGTCCTAGTCCGATGCCATATCTAAGTCTTAGAAATCAAACTAAAAATGTTTCTTTTATTTAAATGTCGTTTTACCGATCATGGATCCGTCATTTGCCCACAAGTGAAAGTGGCATGATTAGTCATGGAAGCTTTGTGTTATGGATACTTCAGATAGTCACACAATTTCAACAGCAATCAGTTTTTCTAGTTCAAATTGTGTGAAGGGATAAAAGTTTCAAAATATAAATTATCATTTCAAAATATTTATTTTTAATTTTTAAAATTACATATATAATTTTTTAAAAGAAATTGGAATATATAAATTTTTTAGACAAGTCTTAAAGTTACAGTGGAGGTGTGAAGAATCAAACAAAGAAAATAAATTATTAACAAACACCTAAACCCAACTTCCGACCTTATCTGTCTTTAAAAGCAGTTGGGTTGCACCGTCTCTAGATCAAACAGAACAAAGAACAAGCATGTCGAACACCAGAAAGATCACTCTGAAGAGCTCCGACGGCGAGACCTTCGAGGTCGACGAGGCGGTGGCGCTCGAATCTCAGACAATAAAGCACATGATCGAAGATGACTGCGCTGACAACGGCATCCCTCTCCCCAATGTCACCAGCAAGATCCTTTCTAAGGTCATCGAGTATTGTAAGAAGCATGTGGAGACTCCTAAGTCTGACGATCGCTCCTCCTCGTCCTCCGTTGACGAAGAACTGAAGGGTTGGGATGCCGAGTTTGTCAAAGTTGATCAGGCTACCCTCTTCGATCTTATCCTGGTTCGTTCGATTTATTTGTTTTTTCTTTGTTGTTTTTTCCTTTTTCTTTTCCGATTCGAATATTGAATTTAGATGTTGATTTGGTGAACTGCGTGTTAGGGTTTGTTATCTTGTTTTGTTCTCGGTCTGATTGTTGAGGGGTTTCAGCTTGATTTAGTAAATTGTGTGGTGTTTGATCCTCTTTTGGTTATTAGGGAGCATTGCTATGAGAATATGGTAATCAGCTTGTAAGGTTCTTAGGTATAGTGATTTTACTACTTTCTTTTTTTTTTGGAAAAAAAAGAAAATGTTAAGTTTTCTCTAATTAGTTGTAAGATGAATTGGTTGGATTAGGGATGAGAACTCATTTTGTTGAATTAGGAAGTTTCAATCTTGTCACCTGTAGCCTATGGGACCTAGCCTTGAAAGTACAACAACAAAACCCTAGAAGTTCAAGCGTTACGTGAGATGCACTGCTATTGGCTTTGTTCATCGAATGTGTTCTAAGTTAGTCATTTGAAGGCGGTGCTTGAACAACTTCTCTGCATTTTGAGCTTTATTGTCTCAACTTTAGAGGCAATTTAAGAAATCTTTTGGAGAGTTGTTGATTTACTTGCTCTTTATAGGTTTGGACCAATATGGTTGAATTTGGAAGTGAATTTTTGGAAACTGGTTTAAAATTTAATATTTGTATACTATGCTTATCTTATATCTGTTAAAAAGCTAGCGTCTTTGATCCGCCTTGATATGCTTATGTTTAGCTATGCTTTTGGGCATCTCATTGAAATTTGAAAGTTGTATGTTTAACGCTTATCTTTGTATTTTTGAACTTGTTTCTTTGATTGGCCTGATGTGGTTAAGTTCGGGCCTAGTTTTGGGTATCTCATTGAACTTTAACAGCTGTTTATTAAATGATTGTTTTTATATCAGTTAATTAACATGCTTCTATGATTGGTTGAGATATGGTTAAGTATGTGGCTAATTTTTTGGTATCTCATTGAACTTCCTGCGTTCTATATATTAAATGCTTATTTTTGTCTTTATTACTTAACTTGCTTCTATTTTAGTTTTTATTACCTAACTTGCTTCTTTGATCGACCCTGATATGGTTAAGTTCAGCAGTGATCTTTTGGTGTCTTCTTGAACTTTAAAGAGTAATATATTAAACTCTGATTTTAACTTTTTGAGCAACAGACCAGAGATGATAGATATTATCATATAACCTTACAGAAGTAACGGAATAAAAGAAAAGTTATATTGCTTCCTCATATGAATCCCCTATGCATGGTGGGTTCAAGTTGGAAGAAGCCACATGAAATGCCATCCACTGTTTGATGAATGGTAAAATGTCTTCCAGATAAATGCAGTTGAGGTTTCCCTTACATCACTTTAGAGAAAACGGAAATGGATCTGGCAACTATGCAAAGGCAAAGTTTCCCTGCTTTCTTTTTCTGAGACCACTTACCTCCAAACTTGCTCTGACATAAGTACTAATGTCTGTGAATTGATACTCCTAAAATCTTTCTGCTATTATGATTGCTACCTGGGGCATAACTTGTGTGCTGTGGAGGATTATAATGTAATGGATCTCAAACAATCACTTCCAGTGATGGTTAAGTAATCACTTCCCTAAATCGAAGCCTGCGTGCAGCTGTCGAAACTAAGGGGCAAGGGCATGCTGAGAGCATGAGCTTCTTGCAATAGGGATTAAGAGGCCTGAATCTTATTTGTTGTTTAGTTTGTGCAGCTTTCCGCACTCCCTTATTTTGTGCGTATATGAGTCCGATGGGTGGAACACAAAGCAATATATTAATGCAGTATTATGCAGCCATGGCTTTGGCTTTTGTATGCGTGATTAGAATGAAAGGTGTCACACCGATTGCAACTTTTCCTTGCTTTCAGGCTGCAAATTATCTGAACATAAAGAGTTTGCTGGATCTCACTTGTCAGACGGTTGCGGATATGATCAAGGGCAAAACTCCCGAGGAGATCCGCAAGACTTTCAACATCAAGAATGATTTTACACCTGAAGAAGAGGATGAGGTTCGCCGAGAGAACCAGTGGGCCTTTGAGTAAGTCATGGGAAAGAACATTTGTGATATCTTCTAGTTACTTATTTTATCTTTTGTACTTGGCTGTTCCGGGTTACTGTAATGCAAACAATTTGTTATTTTGCTTTCAAGATGTTCCCATACCTAAACACTGACCTTGCATCATGTAATATGATAAGTACGCTGTTCGTTTATGGTACCGTGCTTTTAAATTATGTTGTGGGAACCTCAATAACTTGCTGTGCTTGGCTTTTCATGATCCTCCACTAAAAAAGGTCTCCAAAGTGGAATGATCTATGCCAATCTTGCGTTAGGAAACTCCTATGAATGTAGATTACCTTAAGAAACTTGCCGAGGAAACTGACAAAAGCGAGCATTTAGAAGCGGACATACACTTGGGAAGGAGTTGAGATATGAAGCCTGATAATATGTTTGGACTTTACAATAGGCCTCCACGGTTGCCTATAAATATGGTTAATTCTCCTAGTGTAATGTTGTTGAAAAATATTTACAGTGAAATAAAAAAAACCCTAATTACATGTGGACGTAGCTAAATATTAGTGACGTGTGTGTATATTTTTCGCACTTGTTCTTTGATTATTATAATTGATCGTTCGTAAAAGTAGCAATGGTCCAAACGGAAAACATTTCAGGTTCGGACTAGGGTTGGAGTTTGGTCAAACATAATTTAGTTCATTTGTTTCGAATGATTATGTGTCTTGAACTCGGTTAAATGGAACTTGATTCATTCCTTTGATAGGAATAAGCATTTAGAAGTGGAAATACACTCGCAAAGGAGTGCCAATGGTCAGGATGGAAAAAAATTCAGGCTCTAATTCGGGTTTGAGTCTGGTCAAACATGATTTGGTCCATTCATTTCGAGTGACTCTGTTTGAGCTCGAGCTTGAACCTGCCTAAATCAAACTTGATTCATGAAGCTTTTTTTTTCTGTTGTTGGCCACTTTGCACACTTTGGCAAGCATGTTTCAGATTATTTCTTTGCCTACTTCACTGAGGCAACAAGGATTAGCTTAATTACGTTTCGTGCAATGTGTGTGTCTTTAAAACTTCACTTCCAAGTTTACTTTTATCTAACCACTCGCACCGCTTACAACAAATGGAATCCGAACTTTGTAATTTCCATTACTCCATGTGATTGACCCGAAAGTATCTGCCTCGGTTGATTTCGCAGAGAAGGTTACTTGGTAACTCAATTTTTGACCATTCGTAATAAATCGCAGCTGAACAGGGGCCACCTTGACTTGTAGCGTTTGAGACATCAACACGATGGTCGGAGTGTACGTTGTATCACCATCTCCACCGACATTTGTTAGAGTTCTTGTCACGTCCCTACTCTGTTTTGCCTTGAGATTTGAAACAGATATAGAAGGGTAGTTGATGTTTGATATCAGATCAACGCTAGACTGTTTGGGACAAGCGAAGCCATCCGGAAGAGTATTTGAGATTACTTTTATTGACGATGTATTGTACCCATAATAGCAAAGGTAGTTTAAGTAGTCTAGAGTTGTGGTCTCGTAGACCAGCCCTGGATTCAGTGGCCCTGTTGTGCTCATCTCTCCCGCCCCAATATCATAAGGAGAGGCTATGGCCCCTGATTCTGTTCTTATCTGGCCTTTGATGTTGTTTGTTTGAGAAGCTGTCAGAGTCCAAGAACAGAAGGTGATTATATGTTTCCTGAGAATCGGAATCTTCAATAGTTGAATAGAATATGACGGTTAAAACACCAACCTGTAGTCATGATTGCTGATTTGATTGCAGATGGAGTCCACGTTGGGTTTTGAGATTTTACCTCTGCAGCGATTCCTGAGGCATGTGGGGTTGCCATGGAAGTTCCTGACATCACGTTGTACAATGGAAAATCTCTTCCTTTAGGAGTCATGCTTTTATCGCCGCCTCTCCAAGCTGCGAGTATGTTTACTCCTGGAGCTACAATGTCAGGCTGATATTCCATGAATAAAGTTAGTAACTTTGTGAGATACTCCTGAAAGTAAGAAGATAGCCATTAAACGAATCAATCAATGAGTAAAAAAGGCTTGCCTTGAGGATGTTCCTAGAGCTGGAAGATGGACCTCTTGATGAGAAGTATGCAACAGCAGGTGCTGGTTTGTATTTTTCCTTTGCGACCGTGGGTAATATAGTTGCTACTGGATTTCTAGGAAAACACGAGACTTTAATCAGATTCAAGTTATTTCACAGAAAAGGAAGAATTCAAGAGAAGTCTTTAGTTTGTGATCTTACTGGGTTGAATTTATGTAGGTGACGATCTGAGTAGCATCCTTTGAGCTGATCACAGTCATTGGAAATTCTAAGAAGTTGGATGCTACTCCCCTTGTATGGTCGTCAGCCAAAATCAAGCCAATCCCTCCCAGATCTTGTATTGCCATCTGCCTTATGCTCATTAACAAGTCAACAGTACGTGAACACAGAACAATCTGCCCTTTGATTTTATCCTGGTCCAAAGAACCTGGAGTGCAGTTACTGTAACGATAGTTAAAGAGGAAGGGTCAGTGAATTTCACAAATTAACGAGCTCCTGACAGAGAACATATGTGTTCCATACCTTGCATCTTGGTCACTTGCATTAGCTTTCTTGGCAAACTTGGCATATGTTAATGGATAAGATGGTTTTTTCTGGATATCGGCGAAATTTATTGCTTCACCCTGAATCGAGTACGAAAAAATCATTTTCTTCCTTGAAATGTTCTTGTGGAAATAACCAAAGTGAATTAGGAAGTTCAGGGCCTGCACAGGTACTAAGAGCAAGTCTAGCAGTGCTAGACCCACAAGGTGATAACATGAAAAAATTACCTTGATTACTTTGTTTCCACCCAGTACAACGTTAGACTCAAAACTTCTGTCAATTGTAGTAGCACCAACAGTCATAATCCAGGGTGCAGCATTCACAACAGTTCCTGAAGCAGGCCCATCATTTCCTGCAGAGCATATTACTATGATTCCATTCTGAACAGCATGGAATGATCCTATAGCAATTGGATCTTTCTGCAGTTCAGGAATGAATGAAGATGAAGCACCGAGTGAAATGGATAGAACATCTACACCGTCTGCTATTGCTTCATCAAATGCAGCCAATATATTAGACCCTAAGCATCCATCCGGTTCGCATACTCGATAGGAAGCAATCCTGGATGAAGGAGATCCGCCTTTTGCTGTTCCTGCAGCTAGACCATAGTAAGATGCACCTTGTACAACTGCTCCTGCTGCTGTTGAAGCTACATGAGTTCCATGCCCAATAAAATCTCTTGGTGAAAAGAATTCATCATCATCCTCATCAGGACCCTCGGTAAAATATTTCGCTCCTATTAGTTTTCTGTCAATATGAGGTCATTAGTATCAATTTAAAAGAAAACAATTGACAAACAGGAATTCTTATGTCAAAAAGCTGACAAGCTTTTCCCACATTACATGAATTATACATCTCTTGACGCTATTCGGTCTTTACATGGCAAGATTATAAGATCGGACTTCCCTGACACTTGAGTATTTTTGAATGTTTGAACATACGAAATAGTTTATACTTCAGATTCCTTGGAAGAACAGTACTTACCTGTTACAGTTGGATGTGTTGAACTCTTGCCCTGACTTGCAGCTTCCTTTCCAGCGAGATGGAATTGGCCCCATATCCTTGTCACTGAAACTCTCTGATTCAGGCGAAATACCTAAATTGTTTCCAAGCAATTTGGATTAAACATTATTATCAGAGCCTAAATCGGCAGTCCAAGTGAGTAAAGTTATTGCACCTGAGTCCAAGGTTCCAATGATAGTATCATATCCACGAGAGGAAGACCTAGAGGACTCTGACTTGGGGTTTGACTCGATTTCTACATCAGTTTGGTACTTCAAGAAATCCCATGAACGAGTTGTGTGGAGTTGGAAAACAGGATCAGGAAAAACTGACACAACTCCAGGTTTCTGTGCAATTTGTTGTGCCTCTGCTGCTGATAAACGAGCAGCAAACCCTGATATTCCATGCCTATAACTGCGAATTATGGAATTGGAATTGTTTTTCCTGCATCAAAACATCTCCAAGTGACTTTTGTGGTATGTTATTAAAGAACAAAGAACAAGACAACAACGTTGGTGAAAAAGAATTACCGTCTTAAAAGCAAGCTCAGGACTCCTGCACGATCACTCCTGAAAGAAGCAGTGCCTGGAAAGGCAGCCCCCATGTAAATGATGTAAACATCATCATTTTCTGATCGTCCACTCACCTTCAGCAACAACCATGGCAGGAGAAGATAGAACAGAAATAATACAGACTGATATCCCATGCTGTTTCCACAAATCCAAAGATCTCCTGCTTTACTTGTGCATGAACTTCTCCTGTCAACCAAATGAATTTATACTGCTAACTACTAAGATGGTGCTGGTATGTGTGTGTTGGCAATTGCACAATGTGCTCTATTTATTCACCCAAAGTGCGTTATTCCTCATCTTTTGGCCACTAACAGGTGGGTAGATCTGGTCGTGGTAGTGGCTCTGGTGGTGGTGATATGAAGGAAAGTGCAATTACATATGGAGATTGGTATAAAGATTTATAGAGTTCGTGCACTATATTAGTGTACGTATCAACGTCTGCACCAAAATCTAGGCAAGAAAAGCAGCCATTCCACTCAGATGACAAGCATTTGCTGTTCCAATCTGCTTTCCTTTATGTACAAAAGCGATTTTTATACTCACTATCACGATCACCTGTGATAATGGTCTCTCTGAAATGAAAAGAAAATCGTAAGTTTGTCGAGGATTGTAAAAGTTATATGCTATGATGTCACTAGGCCGGGTCGGGTCCGGATTCCGGGTCATGGTAACTTGTAGCTCGATAGGTCAGGATGGGTCTACACATAACCTAACTTATAATCTGACGAGCTATAGGCAGGCCAGGTTTTAAAAAAACTTCCAAAACAACGTCACTGTTAACAAAATATTGTTTTTGAAATAACAGTCGGCCACTAGCCGGGTGACTATGTTCAGTTTGTAACCCACCCATAACTTGGTCAATCCGAGTTAAATTTGCGCCAAACCGGGCCTTTTTAATATCAGAAGCTATGAACCGTAATTCGTAGTAATAATCATAATATTGCGGATACAATGGTTTTATCGTATTGATAATTGTCAAAAGTGATGAATGTTCACGTTATGATAAAATATTTAAACAGATGGTCTAATTGATGGCAGAGTTGAGTTCAAAGGTCTTAACTCTGAATCCTTATTGAATAACTAAATTTTGTTTTGATGACTTAGATAGTAACAAATCTATAACCAAGATATGTTCCGACTCTATTAAATTTAATTCAATGGTTCGTTAATATTTTAAAAATCGAACCAGTTCATCTGATTTAACAGTAAAAATCTTAAACTAGCTAACCAAGTTTTCAGCTTGATTTTTAATTTTTTAATTTAGTTTAATTTAACAACCTCTGTTGTTAATCAGCCAATTTTCATAAACTAATCAATTTTTATAAAATAAACTAAACCGATCAAATTTTTTAACAGATTTTTTTCAATTAAATTTAAAAAATTTTTATTGGTAAGAATAGTATTCTTAAATTATTTTCTAAATTATTTAATTTTATTCAATCTTTAAGACAGTCTAGTACCAATTAAATATTTTAAACCTTAAATTTTTTATTTTATCAATTTAACTTTCAGTTCAATTTTTAAAATATTATAAAATACATAATTACTAGTGTATAATAAAAGATAATTTATGTGAATATTACCAAACAGAAATGGAGATAAGCATTTTTTTAGTAAATTATTAATGATTTGCAATTTGCAAACATGCACAAAAGCTAACGAAAGATCCCAATGAGAAGAAAAAGAACACTGGGTCGTCAGGTATAATTTAATGCAAATAATTCAAAGTTGATAAGAACAGCAACCATTGTTGACCTTCAAAGATCATATTCACACACTCACTTTTTAACTTATTTCATCACATCAGTTGTTCTCATGCTGGAAGACAGAAGGAAGCTTTGGCTAACCAGTGAGTGTTAGTACTTGGGGTAGGACTGAAATCAAGCCATCAGCCATCAAGTTTGATCTTAAGTGCGCCACCAAGTCCTTTGCTCCCTTGGGCTAAGGATAACACCTTTAAGAATGAGAAAAAGCACTCCCTTTGGATTGGAGCATCTTGTTTGCATTAAGATGTTCCAACCTATTCCAGTTATCTAATCCACACATTTATGTGGACCTCTCATAAATATGTAGATAAGATTTAATAAAATAGAGTAAAAATTAGTTAACTG
The DNA here is from genome assembly GCA_027563885.1 of Erythroxylum longipes. Classification (NCBI taxonomy): domain Eukaryota; kingdom Viridiplantae; phylum Streptophyta; class Magnoliopsida; order Malpighiales; family Erythroxylaceae; genus Erythroxylum; species Erythroxylum longipes. The sequence goes on along the minus strand of JAOQMS010000002.1, from coordinate 511,496 downwards.
AAACAAAAAAAATCTAAAGTTCTTTTGTGTTACATGACTTCTTGCATAATCAATAAGTTAGCCATGAATTGATGAGTGTAAAGAAAAGACTTACATTTTAGCAAATGTCATAGACCCGAGTCACTTACCAATTTAGATCGAAATTAATTTTAAGTCATTTATTCATTAATAATGTATTTATAAGCCATTTAGTATACTTTCAAAAATAATTATTGTAAATTTTTTATTAACTAAAGTTTTTATGCAAAGGTGAAGTCTTGCTTGCGTCAATGTTAATATACTCTTCTTCAATAATTTTATGTTACTCTGTCCTAACCATTCATTTATGTGTGAATTTTATATAAATGAATAGTTAGAATAAAGTAACAAATAGTTGAACTTGGTTCAGAAGATTTGAGTTGTCAAATTGTTCGTGCAATCAAGACCTTTTTTTTTTGCGTTATTGTTGAATGTAACATCCAATCATTACTACATATCATTGACTACGAGGGCATCTAACGTTGACAAAGTCAACGCGCTAAGTTGCATTTCAACTTTTTTTTCCTGGTTTGAATGGTCAAGGAATCGTAGTCCACAAAAAGGGCTGTAATTTTGTTATTATTATTATTATTTATTTTCCTATTATTATCATTATCATTATTATTATTAATTTTTTCTTCTTCTTCTTAATATTATTATTATTATTATTATTATTATTTTCTATTGTTATTATCACTATTATTATTATTATTATAACTAACTATAAAAAATTTTCAACAAATAACTCTATTCTTGAAATAGCTAAAGATTTAGTTACTCTTAAAAGTTAAGAAATACTTAATCTTAAAATTAAATATGTTGACATTTTTATCCAACGAAATAAAGAATTATTTAAATTTTAAGAATATATCAAGAATAGAATTCTTATTCATATGAACCAAACATGCCATAAGTCCTATCACAAAATCAAATCTCTTGTTTTGATTACAGTATTTCTATTATATTTTATTATATTTCATCAACACATTTACGTATATTTACGTAAATCCCATATAAATGTATAAATAAAATTTAATAAAAAAGAATTAAAAAAATGGATATACTGATGGCTGAAATTCATAGAGGTTACATTATCAAGTCACAAGCTAAGTACGGCATTAGTTTCGTTCCCAATGTTTGAGGATTAAACCCTAAGATTTGCTTTTTTATAACCTGAAAATTTTATTTTTTCGTTTGGGAAACAAAAAGTGTTAATTTTATTTAAAAATTATTTGAAAATCGAACTGAACTATACAATGACTATAAATTAAATTTATTATTTAATTTTATATTAAATATTCAATAGTCTATTCAACAATTAAAGGGAAGAAACCCTTAAAAGATAGTGAGGTTTCCGTGGAAAATATATTATGTATAATGACTCAATAAAACTCCCTAAACTTCGTGTCAATGTGCTCCATTTTCACTTATGGCAATCGGGTCGGGTCTAGCAAAGACGCTGCTGAGCAATGTGGGCTTTTTGTCGAGAGTATCGTTCATCGTTTACTTTGAAAGACACCTCGGTTTAGTTCTCAATGATCTATGTGACCGTGTCAGCACAAGCTTACACTTTGAGAAGCCCAAAAGAGAATTCAATGAGAAACAAGAAACCAATCCATCCACCTTCTCTTGTTTAAGCTTCAATAGCCTTCTTCAACCCCAACTTGCATTGACCAAAACCTATCGAACGACCCTTCTTGTTTCATCGGACTCTAATCTAATACAACTTGCAAGTTGATGGCCACTAAATTCAAACATAGATGTCTAATTACCAATTCTTGACAATGTTTACCTCAATTCAAACACATACATACATACATATAGAATTAATATGGCTAAGCAACTCCAGCAAAAGCTGAAGCATTTGTAAGGTTTACTTTCCTACCTGATAGTAAGTTACTGTGTTTATTGAAAATTTTATTTTATAACACATCTAAAAAAGATAGTATAGTAAGTACAGATTTTTTTATTAAAAACCAGGTATTACTAATAAAAATTAAGAAATTACCGATATTATCAATAATTTCTTAGTCAAATATAATTTTTTTAATTGAAAAATCTAGAATTACTATCTTTTTAGATATATTGTAAAATAATGTTTCAATAAACATAATATCTTACTAATAGATAATAAAGCAAATCTTTGAAGTCGCTCAGCTTTCTGTTCCGATTATTCTATTTTAACCTTATTCTATTAAATCTCATCCATGCATTTATATAAAATTAACGTAAATGTATGAATAAAATTTAATAAAACATAATAAAAATACTATAAGAAAAACATAAGATATTATACCAACCATTACCAAATGCTAAATTCCCACAAGTGAGTGCCATTTTGAGGGAGATAAAGGAGGGCCAAACAAAAGACGAAAAGACAAAGGTTCAATTACTAGCTGTTGCAATTTCGAGTACAAGAAAATCAGATGCTTTCCTGATGTTGAATTTCAGGGTACAATTAGTGGCCCACTGATCACGTGAACATTGAAACTAAACCACTACTCTGGTCTCTAGTCTCCAGTCTCCGCCCATTCCAAACAAACCATCCATCCTCCTTTGGACCTAAATGGTCACCTACTACATATGTCAATCTAAGTGCTAGAATTCTAATTAGTGTCATGATTGAAGATAATATGTCGTCTAACCTTAAAAAGACAATGTCAATCTCTTACTATAAAAGTTTGTCTGTATCCACTAATAGAAACAATAAGTGATAACAACTTTTCCTTTCAGCAATCTAAATTTCTTCAGTATACTTAAATCAGCATAGGCGCCCAGACTGACTGAATCCCAAATTGGGTGTGAAGCCCTCGTTGTTCTAACTAATCAGTAGTCTAATTTTCCTCTTTTTTGAGAATTACCAAACACACCTTTTGAATAGAAACAAAACGACACCTAAATTATACAAGTTTTTGTTTCGAAAGTTGTCAAATAGATACTTAGAACGTGTACAACTTGTTTAAGACAAGAGTAAAGAAGGTACAGATTCCCAGAATAATGGTCCACAGAGAAAGAATGGGTACTATTCTACATTTGAACCACCTCTCTCTTTCCATTAATGTAAATGTGGACTGGACCGAAGGGTACCAAGTAATAAACACAAGGATGTTGTCAGCTCTGAAATAAGTAAACTTTTGACAAATATAATATTGGGTTGAATCATATTAAGACTAAACAGTCAAAGAATATTAAGTGGAGAATATAATAATATCCACTTGCTTGTCATGGAACACAATGATACTAATCGTGAGAAAAGGTGAAAAGAGTAAGTAAGCTTAACAGTTGCTTGTGACATGGATATAATAAAGCTTAAAACAAAGTCCGACCTTTACCATGTACTTAAAATAGGCAAACAAAACCAGTAAAAATGCTGTTTCAGTCGAGGGAAAGGAGATAAAGAAAAGGTTCCATGGTGGAGAAGACAAGAATGGACACAAAGACAAGACGTTGATAGGATAAGATAAAGAAAGAGAAGGAAACTAATCTCCCAACCTTGGGATCCAACAACACTTTGTCCTTTCTTCTCTGGTCTCTGGAAAAAAAGGTTGATGGAGATGTATCTGGAAAAATATCAAGCCATGCCATAAATTCAATCTATTCATGGGAAATTTGGAAGTTTGTAGTGACGAAAGAGGAAAGGAAAATTTTAATAAAAAAACTAATCCTTACTTCTCAAAATGGAGCTGTTGATGTTCGATAGAGAGTATGTTTTTTAGGAAGCTGAGCAGTAGCTGCCAAAAACTGCAATAGCGGCAATTCACAAGCATAACAATCATTTCTAAGCAATAAAATGTCTTGGTTAAGGAAAAGAAATAGATCAGATAAGGAAAACAAATCATAAAGCACTATTCCCCCCACTAGTATTAGTAACCTTTTCTTGCTGTCTTCTAAGTTTCGCATTCTCTTCCAGTAAATGAGCAACTTCAAGTTCTAATTCACTAGTGTAAGCCTGCAAACGTTTTCAAAAAGAAAAATGAGACCAACAACATTTTAGCGGCATGTCATGATCAAAACTTTAACACGATTTGTTGCATGAATCTTTACTGAATGGTGTCGATGAGAAAGAGGGACAGAAATATTCCTGCTTTCTAGCTCTGGACCGAGCAGCCGATTCTCTGTTCTTGATCATCCGTTTATGTCTCCGATCACCAGAATTATCACCATTTTCGAAAGCCCGTTTCTTGCAACAGGAACAGAAGGACAAAGCACCCAAACCATCTAAAGAACAATCCAAAGCAGAATCAAAAGAGGCTGTACAAACAACTTCAGGGACTATAGGGTTCGCTATAGTCCTCCCAGTACTTTTAAGAAACTCAAGATCAGCCCCAGATTTCAAGCTCAAAACAGTGGCTGGACATGGAGGCTCCGAACAACCCAAGAAATCTGAACCCTGGTTCGACGAGAGCTTAACAGAAGCAACCATCGACGGCTGTTCCAAAGGTTCCAAAGGCTTTGCCAAGAAATCCTGAAGAATGATACCAGGAGAAGAACTGTTAGTGTGTGTCCTTGTGGAGTAGTAGTTATTGGTGTGATCTTGTAGAGAAGCCAAGTTTATGTCTTCCCAAACTTCTTCCATGGATTTTCTGCTTGATGACGTTATTCCTGAAGATTGAGAGAACGGTGGAAGATTCACACATGCAGATGTTGAATATGAAGGTGAACAACAGATTCTGTTGTTGCTATGTTCCGTCCCCGAAGAAGATGGTAGCATGTTTCCAGGCCTCAAGGATGTGAAATCCAAGTAGGAAAATGGAAGCTAGGGATAACTAATGATTCATTGTGGCTGCAATAATATGTACTATGTATTCAATTCCTTGGAACTAACCCTGAATTAACTTTAGTTTTAAACGAAAACTTCTGCATCTGCTCTTGAAAAAAAAGCTTGAAAAAGGTCAAAAGAAAAAGGAACCACACTACGTTACTAACCTGGGAAAATATCTAACTCAACATTCTTATGCAACTATTGACTAACTATTTGTGTGGTTATTGTCTCTGTAAAGCTTAAACTGCGTAGCAATTGATTAACTACCTGTCCGCATTATAGGAAACAGGAAAAAAGTTAAAACTTCACATAAGTTAGAGAAACTTCACAACTACTTGCACACTGATCGTTTCAGTTTTAAGAAAATACAAAGCATGAGCCCCTAAGTATCCTTTGTGGAATAGAGATTACCACTGCAGGGTCTACATAATAGAACTGAGGACCACGCCAAGCACGAGAATCAAACGTGGAGAATAGTATCTCAAAAGAAACGTCTGCTTCATGAATCTCGTTATGGTCAACTTCATAACAAAATCATTTTATAAAGATAAATTCCTATTCAAACTTCAAACTTCAAACCGTACCTTCAAACAAATTCACTAAACACAAAATATATGAAATTCTATTGTATGCTGTTTTCTTGTGAGATTAAATATATTTTGATTTTGAATAGTGAGAAGAAGCAAAACAAAAAGGGATTATCACTTAACAGCTAGGAAATTAAATGTTCAATCGTACCATAGAGTCTGACGTTTTTCACCTTATCTTAAGGTACGCTAGATTCTCCGCTAATCTGAGCGAAGATCTTGCGAATATATCCAGCCTCTATTCACTGCAATGGCCATAATAAGAAGTGGAAGAGTCAGAAGGTGTCTTGTCAAATGACGTGTGATACAAGCAGCTGGCAAGCTGCTGGCAGGAGCTCCCTATGTTTTTCATAGATTTCCCACGATTAAAAAATCCAAAAACCATAATCACTTTGCAGTCAGATTTCATCGCCACGGATATGAATTCTTACTGGAATCATATTTACCGATATCGTGCACTCAGAACAGAGAGTTCATTAAACTTAAAACTAAGACACCAACTCAAGAAAGACCAACCAAGATTAGATTCGGACGACTCTTTACTTTCCATGTAGGGTCTAGCCCACAAGAGCACATCTAATCAACAGAACTCAGACCCAACTTTTCTATGCATATGATATCATGCAAGATCCAATTCTCACGGGAGAACTGATATGTGACTATGTCCTGTAAACCATATTTCTAGGAAGACGCATCGTAAGGAGATAGAGGAAGCCATTAATCATTTCAAAAGCTCACAAATAAAGGGGTTCTTTAAGGAGATGAACGCTCCGTAGCATGAAGGATGGACAAAAAAAAATACGAGGGAGGAAAAGAACAAGAAAAATAAATCATTCAAACCGAGGATCAATCTTTATACAAAAACATATATAAACCTTACAAATCAAGGCGAGACAATAGCCTATTCTTTTTGTCTTTTGTTTTTCTCTTTGCTGATAAAAGGTTATGTTTCTTATTTTGTTTTCTCTTATGCTCCTCATCAGCCCCTGTCAAAAACAGCTATAGCAATTTGACAAATAATTAATAATGCTCCTTCCATAGAAGCCTTTCATTCATTTCTGATAACAGATGCTCCAGGCAGAAAGATGGTGCTCTTGAATTAACAGCGACAAGTCTCTCATATTAATATCCTCCTTCGATATATTACTAACCACCACGTCACCTCCGTGATTGATCCTCTGACTGTGGGGATGAGTAGGTCGCCGTACCATCTTGATTAGAGTTCTGAACATCATCAACTGCAATCTTTTGCAAGGAAGTTGACAGCATATCATAACTTGAATCGCCGGTAGATTGGTTAGGTATCCATTTCATCCAATCATTACGCCTTCTCACTTTATCCTCCTGAATCAAATCTTTTATGATTCAGTAATTATACAAAGGGTCATTCAATACCTTTCAATACTATGGTCTTAAACTTAACCGAATGGAAACGAGGGTACCTGTACTTCCAAAACAGTGGATGTCCGTAACGATTCCAATATTAACTGAAGATCAACAGTCATACTCTTAACCTACAAAACAAGGGCGAAGAACATACTTGACTTGCAAGCAAATTACAGATTTATATATTCTCCGCCAACTATTAATTTCGATAAGGTAAGCATAAGAAAGAACTAAACAGAACATACCACATGCTAACTTGTTTATTACTGCTTAAAATGGAGATAATAAGTACTTGAAACCCACATACATATTAGATGGAACCATACCCAAAACTCACTTTCTAGGACTCAATGTCGTACCTTTAAGATCATTAGTTCATCCACCAAAAAATTGATTTGATTGGTTACAGCCAGATACTTTCAATCTAAAGGTATTAATATAATTGGCATTTTTAAGAGCAAATTTTCTCAATCCTACCCAAGAGGTGAAGGGCAGCCCGTAAATGTCCACATACTTAGCTGAGTGCTGCAATTATCGTAGCTTTATTACTTCCTATAGACATAAAGAACCTAATCAATTAAGTGGTCCTACTCAATATACAGATTGGGATAAACTGACACTAAACCATCGCATAGTGAAGACTGAAACTCAAAACTCAAATAAACCGCAGGAGACCTACTTGAATATGAGAAAAGGGTTCAAAAACTACAAAGGTTTCAAGCAATTAGACAAACTTAGTATGAAATGGTTAAAAATGCAATTTTCCAATCTGCGTGCAAAATGCATTGGACATAACATACAACCGGGGAACAGAAATAATTTGCCTTTTTAAGTAAAAAAATCTTATAAAGAAAAGGGAAAAGGCATATACATACACATACATAGATACATATACATGTGAAATATATTCTTCCACAATCAAATCTCACATTTAAGGCACAAAGTTGGGTAATGGCTTGTTAGCTTATGCAAACTGTAGTCTTCTCTTCTACTGCAAACCGCATTTACAAAGAGAAAGATTTAAAATAGCATGCCCATCTCCTAACCTGGTTTTCCTTCTGGTTTTTGCGTCTATACTAGCATAGTAAACTTTAAAACCAGAAAACCTGATATGCATCTGCATCTCAAGGATGGTACCTAGCCATATCTCTCAACCAGATAACATTTTCATTAATTAGATTTTTGGATAAAGGGAAAATTAGAACAAGGCCAAAGATAATCTTGCTCTAGATTGTAAGTCCTAGAAAAGCAGTAGCTTCTGCATAAGAAAATGAGAACCGTGAAGAAACAATAATGCATAATGCAGGTCAGCAAGAAATAATTCCTCATATTCAGACAAAAAGCTTGATTAGGTCAGAAACTTTCCAAGAAGTACTTACACACCATGTCACTAAATCTCTCATGGAAGAATAATTGAAAGAATCATGAAAACTTCCCTTCAAGAACCATATCTGTTATTCCTATTGATGATGAAGGAAGATATCTTAACTGCAAATTGAAGAAAAATCCTTTTTCCTGTACTATCCCAACTTTTTGTGCTAGGGGTAAGAGACGATATAGTGGGATTGTTCACAGATAAAGAAGTAAAGAAACATTTGAGGTGAAAAAGAAACAAGCTGCAGCTGCTTTACAATCAAGAAAACGAAACTGACAACCGCATAAATAATATAAAATACAATATGAACAACTGAAAGCAAAGAAAAAAGAAGTTCAGCAGAAGAAATTGGTCAAGGCTCAGAAATTTGTTGTCTAATTGGAGGTATGATACAGTAAGCTTATATATGTATAGCATGTTGAGGAACATCAAAAAAGAAAAAATAACTGAAAGTTTAGAAGCGTAATTGTCAGCTAAAACTCAGAATTCAAGGTCAAGTGAAGCATACATCCAGAGACATTACTACGCTAGAATGCTTCTAATCATTTGTAGTCTGATATCATAAATACCTGATTATATCTTTTCTGTTATCCAAATCAATTTAAATTGAAGAATTTCAGATAATTCTTCAAGAAAACTAGTTCCCAATTAAGGTAGGATAATACAGTCAAACAGATATTCTGACAAAAATTTGAGTTTTCAATCTAACTTAGATGCTTATCGAAGCAGGGAAATTCACTTTAGGAGGAATAAAGAGTGAGAATAAATACGATTAGTCACCCCAGACCCTACATATCAGCGGGATTTCTTATTGAAACGTTATTGTTGTTTTGTAATAAACATGACTAGTCGCCATTAACTTAAATTTTCTCAACAGAAAAGGTCCCAATTCTCAAGCTCATTCATCAATTCACTTACCCTGTTAAAGTCCGCTATTAAAGTAATCGGGACCCAGCCCTGTTCATCCATGTTTGACTTCAAAAATTCATCTCTAACTAAATTAGCGTCACTGAAAAAAAAACATTAATGCTGTAGTTAGCAATAAGATTTTCACTATATTACAAGGGATGAATAAAGTATAACGAAAGACCCAATAATATAAGAAATAATGAATAAAGAAAACAAGCACCCAATAATACCTGAAATAGTATTCTATCTGATTAACTAGCATAACCTGCAAGTTAACATCTGAACCAGGCATCATCACTGCAGGCACTGGGGACTGATGGAATACTGGCATAACAGCAAGCGGATCCATAGGGTATGTAGGGACATAGTAAATACCTGAAAAGAATAGAAGAGTTACAAGAGCAGAACCATCAATTCCATATACGAGCTTAAGGAGTTACATAAGACAAAAGAAAAGGAACAGAAGAAACGCTTACTCGGTGGCAAGGCATTTACAAAAGTTGGGACATGAGGGGGAGCAGCAAATGTGGCTGCATTTGGTGGATGCCCGGTAAAGCCCCTAGAAGGACCTCTTTGTGGCTGAACACGACCATCCCTAGCATTACCATATCGTCCTCGATCATGATCACGCCTGCCACCAAAACTGTTATGGTAGGTACCTTCTCCTCGAGGTCCAGTACTGTTTCTCCGAGAAGAGTGCCGGTGGTCATTCACCACAGATGACTGAGGTACATAGCCCGCAACATTTCTAGGTTCCCAGTGGTTGGCCCTGTATGGAGGTTCTCTTGGAGATTGATCAGGCAATGCTGCTACCATGTTATAACCACCAGGAGGTATTGGAAATAAAGGGTATGGTGGAAGTGGAGGTGGTGTAGGAGGTGGAGGGTGGTTGAAGCCACTTTGCAAGCTATTGCTACCTCCACCACCATTCCCAACACGCCTCATGGACCTTTGTCGAACTGGTAACATATGGCTTTGGGCGGAATTGGATTTTACATTATTAGTAGCTACCTTCTGCGGTGAATTTGGGATTACAGGCACCTGTCCAAACATGCAAGTCCAATTAAGTTCCTAGTTTCATAGTGAGAAAACTATTCGAACAGTGTGACTAAATTCAGTTTACGACTAAAAACATAAATATTCAGTTTATGACTAAAAACATAAATACTTCCTACACTAACTAGCTAATACTTCATTTTCTTTTTCTATACAAAAAAATAAATAAATAGCAATAAAACCTGAGAATCAGGTGGTGATGATACATCAGAACTAGTCTTCGCAGAAGACTCAGCGAGTGAAATTTGTGGTGATTTCGGAGAAGGTTTAGTAGATTCCGATAAAGCAGGCCATGAAGTAGCTCCCATGACTGGTCTTATCTCAGTATTTACACCATTTGACGGCCTATTCCAAGCCGGCTTCTTCGGTTTGCCGGCATTGTCGTTATTTCCGTCGGAGCTCTCAGAATTACCGGCCGCCGCGGCCGAAGACGAAGACGTCGTCTTACTAGGAGAAGAACAATCAGAAAAAGGCGATGGTTCCGGCTTTAGAGACGACAATGATGGTGGCGGAGACGACGACGGAGACAGACTAACGGTAGGGGTCGTTTCGTGTTCTCCTCTCACGACTTGTGCCCAAGCAGACGGCAAGTTTCTCCGTTTCTGAGGACTGTTTACACCGTCACTATCGCAGGAGACTCCGGAGGCGCGTGGAGATTGTTTGTCTTGTGAGGGTGTGGCAGTCATGGCCAGCTAGGGTTTTCGAGAAATTTCTCACAAAATAATGAATATGATCAAAGTAAACTCGGAACCATGACGGAGCACAAAATAATAACAATAATACTAATTACCTATTAATCAACTAGAAGAACATGTTAATCGATTAGAAATGAGAGCATTAGGAGTTTGTTCGAAGAATGTACGAATCTAAGTTGCACACGTAAACTTCACGCTCCGCTGCCGAACTGCAACGCCACCACCTCTCTCGGTCTCTCTCTTTCTCTGTCTCTATTGTCTCTGTCCTTTTTGTTTCGATCCCTTTATTTCCCGGGGGTGGAAAGGAAGATGCAAGAAATTTGTTGGGGTTTTGTATGAATTTACATTAATGGCCCTAATTTCCTCTTACGCCCTTTGTCCAATAGCTTGTTCTAGTTTACGATATTGCCCTTTGAATTTTAAAGATATTTTAATTTATTAATAATGATTAATGATATGCATTATTCATGGGTTCTAATAACACCAAAGAAATTACGATTAATTATACTTTGTTTTCTAAATGCCGTCATTTTTAAGTAATTGTATTTATAAGGATTTATTTAATATATTAAATCATATTATTTAAATAAACATCTACTATAATTAATATCCATATGTTTATATGATTTACCTTCGTGTTAGTAACTGATACGAGTTTAAAGATGATAATAAATCGAATCAGACTGTGGTCTAGGTTTGAAATTTATAACTGTTTATAACTCTAAAATTTTTGACTCAAGCCCGAATTCAATAGAGTCCAATTAAATATATTAAATATTAAAAAAAAAATGATATCATTTTATTAAAATTTTCAAGTTTCGTGCTGATCAAACTCGAAAAAATCAAAAAGAAAAATCAACCTTGACTTGAATTGAACCTATTAACTTTGGGTTAGAGCGAGTATTACATTGCATGAGTTTTTAAAAATATTTTAAAAACTAGATCGGAAGTTAAACTAGTAAAATAAGATATTGAAGGTTTAAATAGTTCAATCGGTATTAAACCGTTATAAAACTAACAAAAAAATTAAATAAAATTAAAGTATTTGAAATATAATTGAAAGAGATTATTTTTACTTATCGAAGAATTTGAAGTTTATTTAAAAAATATATCATTAAATAAAAATTAATTGATTTATTTTAGTTTATAAGAACTTGTTAATTTACAAAAATTAACAGTTTAATTAACAAATCGATCGATTTTTAATAACAATAATTATTAAAGTAAATTTAACCAAAAAGTCAAAAATCAAATCGATAAAATTGATTGAGTTTTTTTTATGGTTAGCTTTTTTAGGTGTTGGTTTCTGAAATAAATATTAGTGAGGACATGCTTAGGGCATGATTAATATCTCGGTACGTACATAAGTATCCCATGAAGCCTTGCTCATGGTGTGTTTCAAGTCTGACATGACTTTAAAATTAATATAAAAACAAAAAAAAGAAACATTTGACGTTACATATGCAGTTACATATGCAATTACGTAATAGGAAACAGCTTTGACTTCTGAGATTTGTTATACGACCACGGGAATTTAATGAAAATGAAAGCATGGCATTTAGATAAATGGTTAATATATTAATCTCAATGACGTTTATTATAAATTTAATAAGTAATTAAGTACATAACCGAATTAGGTAATTTAAATGATTTATTTTATAATTAAGAAATCAAAATTTACAAAGTTTGGGCTAAAAGTCCATAAAACAAAACATATGGTTTCAGTTTGTCTGAGCCTTTTGCTGAAAGGCCCAATGGCCCAAGGGCCCAAGAGAAGCAAATCACTTTTTGGAAACAACAAGATGTGAAGATATCAAAGGAAGTGACAGAATCGTACGTTAACATTTGGTTTGGTCTTGCCGAACAGTGGCTTATACGGTGGTGGCTCAGCTTCTGGGAGCAATATGTGGCGTTACGACTTACGAAGTACATCTTCAATGCACAAAGAAGCGGGAACAAAATCTTCTGTCCTAGGATACCTATTCTTTCTATCTCCGTAAAATTTCATCTACTCAATTTTGTTACTCTTCTTCCGATATATGAATGAGATGGATTGTGGACCAGGAGTAACAGATTTTCATGAATAGAAGATCTGTTCCCAAAGAAGTGGCATTTATTAGAATGGTAAATGCCGACCCGACTTACAAAATCCGATTCAATTCTAATTCAAAATTTGTTCAAAACATCTTAAAACATTTCCATTTTTTTGCTTGAGTTGGACCGAATGATGTCATTTTTAAAATTACAATTAGGTTACCGGTCGGGTTGGGTCAGTCTGCGTTCGGCCCAATCTCGACTTATGGCCCGATCGGACGTATCACTTTTAATTTGTAACCCAATCGTAATTCGGTTAATTCGGGCCAAAATTGAATCAGGCCGACCAAAATTAACATCTCTAATTTTGACTTGGTTTTGGGACTAGGTTTGCAATTTTTAGAGTACACGTGCCTCTGCCATAAACGGGTTAAAGATTTAAATTTAATAAATTAAGTTTAATTTGAATTATTCTACTATTAAAATTTTAGGATCATTTACCGCTGAGCCCAACAAGTAAAACGCCAACGACATAGCCCGGACCTGGGGCCTGTGAGACTTCCATTTCTGCTTGCTTGCTTTTGTGTGATTATGTTTTTAC
>JAOQMS010000002.1:455091-475629 GCA_027563885.1 Erythroxylum longipes | reverse complement strand
TGATTCACAAAAAGTTAAAAATTGAAAAGAGGGTCTTTCGAAAATCAGTGTCTGTTACAATGAACTTGAAGGTTTGGCTGCTTATGTAATTGTCTTTTAATAATCTCAATCTCTCGCTGGGAAAGCTGTGTCTGAAGGCATCAGAGTGTTACACGTAAGATGAACAGATCGTGTAAAGGACGTTAACGTGTGCCAAATGCCAATAGCCATTTTGAGGCGGTCATAGCTGCCAACTTGGAGCTTACTCTTATGCTTCTTTTCCTCTTAACCTCTCTTTCAAGCCAAATAGCCTCCTTTATTTATGTACAAGAAGACACGGTTTAATCAAGTTTCAACAACCAAAAGCAAGAAATCTTTTTAAGTTCATCGTCAATTAGCGATGAGAAAACTGGTGTGGGCCAAGTTCAAATCTTCCTTTCAAAGGACAGGTCAGTATCAGAATCTGTTCTTGTCATCTGCTATTTAATTTCCTGCAATGTTTCGTAGTTTCTCTTGGATCTAGCTGGTTTTTTGAGGACGTTTCAGGAGCTCTCATATACATATGGCTGCAGTGTTCTCATCAGGTTCCTTGATACTTTGTCTTCTGGTTTCAGGCAGGATTCCAAAGGAACGAAGGAACAGCTTCAACGACGAATTAAACGTCAATGAAGAGTACAAGAAAGCTTTCAGGACAAAGTCTTACTTGGAAATGTGGACCAAAGTTCAGGGCCAGCTTAAAACAACGGATTGTGAAGGAATTGATAGAGTTTCTTTATCCTCCTCATCCTCACATGTTCCCTTCAACATTCATCTATCCGATTACTTATTCGAACCACAACAGCAAGAACACTTCAAGCAAATGATAGAAAGCTTCAGGTATCATGAACTTCTGATCGACTATTTCGAATCCAGCTTAGAGTCCTGCAACATCTGTGAGTTGCTACTTCGATGCATCCATCAAACGCGAGCTAACTACCAAAGAATCAGAAAGGTAATCAAGCTAAGCAAAAGATTGCAACATCCTGGAGAACACACAGACAAAACCTGTGGAGCAATATTCAGAGAGCTTTCTGCATTTTCATTGCTGAAGAATCCATTATCATATGTTAGCTCGTTACAGTTTCGCGAGATTCATGACAGTAACATCACGTTGCTCCACAGATTAACTTCTCGGCAGAGAAGCATCAGGAGGAGAGCAAAATTTAATCGTTTCGGCAAGAAGATTGGTGGGTATGCTCTTGTGATCTCACATACAGCACTTGTAATTGCTTTGCTAATCATCGCACTCCACAGTATGGTGGGCATTTTCGCTGCACCAGGACTATTATGTTGCTCATTGTGCTTGTTTAAGAAGAAGATGAGGTCCATCCATGGAAGATTCAAGACAAACTTGCTCGAAAAGTTTCATGCTCAGCTTGATCTTGCAGCAAAAGGAACATTCATTCTAATCAACGATTTTGATACACTGAGCGGGCTAGTGAAAAGGCTATACGACGAGATAGAACACCGGAAAGCTCTAGCCGACATGTGTGTCAGGCACAAAAAACCTGAGCTACTAAAGGAAGTTCTGAAAGAATTTCATGTGCAAGATCCATACTACTTGGAGCAGGTTCAAGAACTTGAACAGCATGTCTACTTGTGCTTCCATACCATAAATAGATCCAGGAGGCTTGTAATGCAAGAGATAATGGTAGATCAGTAGTGATTGATCTTTCAGTTACGAATGATGAAGCTCAGCTGCAACAATTTTTCTCAAAGTGACAACAGAATTAAGTTTCAAATGGCAGTTGCTTCTCAAAGTGTTAATAATCATCTACACCTAGTTGAATTCCCGCTGAAATGCGAAGGAGTCGTGATGGTACGCAGTCTTATCCTATTTAGTAGAGTGACTATTTTCGATTTATCCCAAAGAAACTATGAACAGGTGGGATTAAATAATGATTATGTCTTGTTCTCATTTCTCTAACTTGCATCTTGTACTCACATTATATACAGTATCAACCTTGATCAGTCGAGTAGCAATAACTTTTGTAGATTCTGTTGATAAATTCGAGAGAGATCTGAGTTTTGAGTTGGGTTTAAAATGTTTAATTTAATCTAATATTTGAAATTTAATTTTTTAAAAATTATAAACTTAACTTAGTTTTAAATTATTTAAATTTTAATTAGTGATCTATAGTATTTTTCATAAATTAGTGATCTATAGTATTTTTCATAAATTGTAATTATCACGATATTGGTAAAAAAATAAAAAATGCATTTTTATAAGATTTAATTTATTTAAAAATTATAATATGTTAATTTAAAATAATCCTTGTATTATCTTTATTACTCCTTTTGGAAATATTTACATTTTTATAGAAATATTGTTAAATTTTTAATAAATAATTAAGGGAATGAAAAATATTGTATTAATTATAAAAACTTTTTAAAATAATATTAAATTATACAATATCTTTCAAAAATGAGTAAAATTGTTAAAGATTAAAATAATCATTGGAGTTAACAAAAAAATTCTTTAACTTCTTCTTCTTCTTCGTATCACAATTAAATTCTAACTAATCCAATTCGAGCACGATGAATTTATAAAAATGAGGACGAAACTTTTTTACCACTTAGTTTTTCTCATTCAAAAAACTCGAACTCAAAATTAATCTTTTAATTTCTTTTTTCCTCCTTTGTATTATAATTAAATTCTAACTAATCCAATTCGAGTAAAATGAATTTACAAAAAATGATAAAATTTTCTTAACATGTAATTTTTCTCGTTTAAAATACTTGAACTCAAAATAAATTTTAACGAGAGTCAAACTCCTCGTCACTTGGACTAACAAGTAATAATTATTGGTACCAATATTATTAGATTTTTTAAAATAGGTATAGTGTCTCCACTAATAATAATTAGGCTTGAGTTAATCATTGTTAAAATGACTAAAACTAGTCATTTGAATAGTTGACCCTTATCACTTATAAACCCTTTAACATTTTCATATTCGGTCAAGATATTCTAACAAATATTTGTATAAGTTGATGTTTTCTGTTGCTTTAGGGTTCATATATACAATTCCTCTAAATGTGACATGATGCATTGTGAAATTTTATTGACTTCTTATTGATCTGCAACTGTGTATGACTAACATACAAACTGAAAACAATTACAAATCTCAAGATCTGCCCTTTACTCTTTCAATCAAATGTATAAGATCAGATATGGTGGCGGGCTGCTCCAGCAAAATTATGAGCACGCCTCAGCCGATTATAAACCCTGAAACTCTCACGTTTTGCTGATAATAGACTCCAAAAGCCAAGATCAGAACTGAACTGTACTGGAGAAACTCTGACCAAACCTCCAATTGGAAGGAACAATATCTGTGAAGACTCTGGTATTTCCATCAGTAGTTGTGACCCTGAAGGACAAAGACTGACCATTTAGATATGCATTAGATTGCCAATTAGCTCCCCAGTTCCTTGACATTGTCATCCAATCTGTTTTTGAGCCTTTTATGGACACAGATCGGATGGATCCAGCACCACCTACATTGCTTATCAGTACTAACTCGAAGTAGTCTCTTCCGTTTACAGTGAATCTAACTCCACCAGTCTTCTGGCATGGAACCCTGCATTGTTAAATCTCATGGACTTAATACATGTTGGGATGACAAAAGTGTTCGGCCTGAAGTTGGGACGTAAAGTAAGATGGGATCGGATTTTGGGTTCGGTTCGAACTTGAATTAAAAAAATTTTAAGATTTGAATTCAAACTCCGGAGTAATTTGATTAAAACCTGTAATTTTTTGACCTAAAATGTGAAAAGAATCAGAAATTTGAACTTGGTTGTGCTCGGACTTTGTTCAATACAAGTTTAGGTATGCCTCCCTAAATAACTTCCTAGAGATCCAATTTCACAGATTCTTTTGGTACATTTTTGAACCTGTATAGACTCCTATCAGAGATTGAATCCTGACAAAGGGTAAGAGGGTTATTACCTCTGGAACAAAACAGGCACGATCCCACCTCTGTAAATGCCGATCTTTTGCCAAGCAGGTTGAGCCATGTCGAAGTGTTTGAGAGGAGGGTTGCACCAGCCGCCATTGTTGTTTGGAAGAGCATAATTTGGAGGGCAGAAATTTGTTGCAGTAATGGTTACAGACGCTCCTTTGATGCACCACCTGGAGTCTGTATGGTAATCACACGTGATCCTGTAACACTCTCCACAGGAAGCTCCGTCATTGAACAAAGCTGTGCTCAAAGCAGCAGTCATAGTCCCATAACCAGTTGAATACAGGTTTCCATAACCACAAGCTCCTCCTGCAAGAATCAGTTAAAAGAATGTGATTACTAACCCAACATACAAGTCCCAGAAACGCAGGAACAATCCAATTATTACTTACCCATAGTCCCTGAAGCATCACTACCACCATAAAAAGTAGCATGAGCTTGTGTCCATCCTGAAGGAGCATAGGCCAGAACACAGGAGCATAGACACGGACCAATCAAGATCGCCAATGTCATTACCAGCTTTGCCATTTCTTTGCAAGAACTAGAACTCAGGAATCAGGATATGTTTTTTTTTTTCCACATTTATTGGCGTTTGCAAGAACGAGAACTGCTTCTATAAATAAGGTATCAGATCAGACTTCCTTAATGCAACAACCTTACATGTGACATCTGCAAGTAGATAAGAGTTACTAAATTGTTTTTCTTATTCCAATTCCAATTTAATATTGGATTGATCTCTGAGAATCCTGAACCTCATTCAATTATTCCCACGTTCTCTCCATCTATTTCTCATTACACACCCACATGCCATACCCATTAGAAGAGCCTTGAAAATTTCAGGAACTCTCTTACCAACTATTCTAATTTTTTTTCCTGAGTTTGGCTCTCTGAAACAAGGGAATATCTTGGCTTATAACAAACCATTTGCACTTCACATGGTTTTGCTTTGAATATGGTATGATCTCATTATTTTAGTTTGGTGCACATGTCTAGAACTCTAATCTTCACATTAGAGTTCTAAACACTTTTGACTCGCCATAATATGTGAAGTTGATTTCTTCTTGTGATCTACTTAGAAGGGTAACTTGGATCCATCAATGAAGTTTTTATTTTAACATGAAGACCTCACCCAAATGGGCACCGTGGATCATAGAAAATTGACAGTCAAAGAGCCTAAGCCTTTTTCTCTCACTTCTTCGATAGTGAAAGCTCATTAAAGAGTTAGGGTATCATTCAGAGTGTGCCGCAATTTATGCGTCCATGTTTATGTATTAACTCTAGTTGCTAATCCATAAGTGAAAACCAACAGGAACATAGCGTATGGTGATTCCCATCTAAGGCTTTCAGACAAATTGTCGTCATGTGACGACAACACCGTCTAGCAAAATCATGGGCGTGTCTTTGGAGTTTTCCTGGTCCTAAAATGAACGAATCTCAACTGGCCATCACATATTAACAATGTGTAAGTTGCGAGATTCTGGCCTGAAATGTGGCAACAGATAAATATTGCAATTTGGCAATCATAGGAGTATTGGATCGAGGCACAAATTGTATAAAACAGATAAACAATTAAG
The DNA here is from genome assembly GCA_027563885.1 of Erythroxylum longipes. Lineage (NCBI taxonomy): Eukaryota > Viridiplantae > Streptophyta > Magnoliopsida > Malpighiales > Erythroxylaceae > Erythroxylum > Erythroxylum longipes. The sequence goes on along the minus strand of JAOQMS010000002.1, from coordinate 470,078 downwards.
AGTCTATCAAGGGTCGAAACCAAAAGGTAACATTAGCTTAGTTCCCATGAAAATGTGGTCCAAAATCTATAGATAAGGAATATGGGTTGGTCCATTATGGGCACATATACTTTCCTCAACACTGACAAATGGCAAATTAGATGCTGTGGATACCCGTAAACGGCCGTTAAGCCCATAAAAGGTTTCAAAGAAGAAGGCATTTAGCATTTCTATTTCTCTGGTCTCTACTCTTCCTAAAATGTTTCGAGCAGCACAGACTAGAGAATGCAAAAGCATTCTGAATTAGAGTTTGGAAAATTTCAAGACTCAAGCTTAAGAAAAAATTTAGCTTCAAACTTGAAGGTTCAGCCCAGTTCAAATTGTAGGCGTTTTAGTTCAAAAACCAAAAAAAAATTGATAACATTCGAGCTGGACTCGGATATGAAAATTTTCTCTCATTGGCACCCAAAGTACAGACTAATGCTTGATATTTTCAAAGGGAAAAAAAAACATACATCTTAAATCATAATGCTCACAGCAATTTTATATGATCTTTCCAGAAACATACTTCTATTCCTAAATATGTTTAACCTGAAATGATCTTTTAGAACATCCTATAAAGAAAGTAAGAAACAGGGCATAATCAACTTCATTCACTAAAAGAATATGGGCTCAAAAACGCAGTTCGAGTAATAGCCTTTTGCTATGGTCTGAAGAATGCAGTTGTCACTCCCTAAAAAATGATTTCGGCAGCAAACCTTAAGGACCAGAAAATTAAACAGCAACCACTAAACTTTTGCATTGATATCATATACTTGAAAACAGAAAACTAACATATAAATAAAAGAATGCACTTCTAAGAAAACAAGAAGTTACAATTGTTGAGGCACCCCTTCCACACATAACAACAAAGAAAAGGGCCTTGGCCAAAAAGCCACAGGTCTCAAACTACAGAGATTAGTCTAAGGAGGTTACACATGAATATGCCCTAAAGTTAAACGTTACTAGTCGAGACTGAAAAACTAACCAAATGATAGAAAAAGATGATAGGAATGTTATTGGAGACTTTGCATCAAAGAGTTGCCTTGAGTGCATTCAGGGCAAGCCTAATAAGCATCTCATGCAGCAGCCTGGATCGGCCCATTAGATCTAAACCCACGGCCCCTTCCACGGATTCCCCTTCCACGGCCACGACCTACAAGACAACACAGTCAGTGTCCTCAAAATGTCTGCATCTATGTATATATTTCAATTATCTCATTTTTTGAGAACAGGTAAATTTGTCCGAAGTTATTCTGCATAAACAGAAATCTTGGCACACGAGACATTACACCTAAATGACACTGTTCTCATTGTGCGCACCTTATTTCATGATCATTCCCTACTTAATACTGGGGTTAAACAAAGGTAGCTCAAGATAACAAGGATCATATTAATCCATGTCATACATGGCCGTAAACCTTGTCAACCTTCAAAATATCAGACATCAATAATAGTGCACAAGAAATACCTCTTTAAATAACAGCACTTTTTCTTTAGACGAGAAAACAAAAGGCAAGGAAGTAAAGTACCACGGCCATAAGCAGGTCCCTCATAATTGTAGCCTCCATCTTGTTGCATATCCTCATAAGGCCCATTGTATCCGCCCCTACCACGGCCACGGAAACTACGTACTCTCCCTCGACCCCTACCCCTACCTCTTGCACCACCTCGATTGCGATCCCAAGCTCCATCATCATACTCTGCAGGGGCGTATCCATTCCCTGCAAGGGAAAATCTAACTGTCAGATCATTTACCAATAAAATTCCAAATTCTATATAACTAGACACTTATCAATTAAGTGCGTCATCAAATACCTAACAGATTTTCAACATACAGCAAGTAATTAAACCCATATTTATTGAACATGAATTTGTACATAAAAGCACAAGGTCAAATTCATCCCAAATATACCTCGGCTGTTTATTCTCCCTCTACCACTCCAACCCCTACCTCGACCATTTGCTGATACCTCTGCAATCCAAAAACTGCTCAGCCACATGCAAGTATCAATATTAAAAACAACGAAACAGATTACAAGTAAGTGTACCAGCTTCATAATCAAATTCTGTAGATGTCTTCACCTGGTCTGCTGGTAATGGCAGCTGATACCTGAGGGCATAGCAATTTGTCAGAAAAAAAAATCCACAACAAAAAAATAGTTCAATTATAGCCAATATATGCTTGGAAAATGAACATTCCAGTGTCACATTGATGTCTTTCTCTGAAAAAAATTCTGGAATTCTCTAATCAGACACTTCATAGCTATCACAATCATAATGTCCCAAAAAGCAGGGTCATCATAACATGAAAGCAAGAAATCAAGCTTATTTGGGAGTGAAATAGAACCTCACCCAACAGCAGATGTATTCAGTTCCTTCTTGGAAAGAATTATCGTGATCATTGACACGTGTCTTGTGGTTTCCAAACTGCAATGATTAAAGCAATAACTAAGAAAAATTCCCCACAAGCATATTTATGGAACCTTGAAGAAGCTAAATGTAGAATTTAAAATGCCAAAAGCTATTCTGAGAACTGCTCTTACGGGAGGAGGCCTTCCTCAAGGGGCTCCCATGTATCAGTTATATCTGTGGACCCAATTGATGTGATCTGATGGAGACCAACAATTCTCCTCTGCATTCAAAGACAATCGAGTGTACCATCAATTATCAAAACCCAAGAACTACACTTGTGCACTTTAAAGGATGTGAAATTGAGAAAAACCTTGATTAACTCCACAATCGTCACAGTCTTATTAATGGCTCTTCCCATTGCCTTAAACACAATTTCATTTGAACCTTTCTCCTGCAAAAACATAAAAGTGAATCAAATAACATATTCGACGAAAACCCAAACCTCCATTGTCCGTTAACAAAACAATAAAAAAAGAAGCAACCATAACCTCAATCATTCTTTTCTCCAAAGAGACAACAAAGAAGCCACAAGAAATCAAAATACAGCAACAGATATCTATTCTCAGACCGAAAAATTCCAAGCAACTTAACTTATCCAAATTTACAACCTACAACTTCTCAAACAGATCCATGTTTTGAACCTAACGTAGTAAGCTTATCAAGTCCGATAAAAACTACCGAATACACACACTCCAGACAACATTTTACTCACACGTGAAACACATTACCAACCAAAATTTCTCCAAAAAAGCAGTAATTCATAAAAAACGAAAAAAGAAAACGAAAAAAGAAGGGGAAACATACTTGAAGCAGACTCATGGCATATGAGATATAGCTGCGCATCCTTCCCTGACTAGTGATTCGAATCTCGTTTTCATCGATTGGCGTCTCCGCTTTTGGCTTCTCTACTCTCTGGTAACGATCCATCTTCTCTGCTTCGACAAACACAAAAACTAATCTCGGCGAAGGAAAATTAGGGTTTGAGTGAGTGGATGAGATCTGAGGGGAAACGAGAACGCACCTTAACAAGTTATGGAGATAACTGATAAGTTATTGCTCGGCCAAGAAAAAGAGCCCTCTTCTACGGCTTCGTTTCTTCTTTTACGCCCTAAAACTGCTTTCGGAGACGTCTCTTGCAATTTATAGTCTTTATATTTGCTTCCGAAACTACCCTAGCCAACTCTACCTACGACGTCGTTCTCGAAGACCGTTCCCTTGAGTCTAAACTTCCCTAACTAACTTCCCGTACTTTAATCGGGTTCCATCATCCGACCCGTTCCTTGCCTGCCATAAAACGGCATACGTTTCGAAATCTCCGTTATCTTTTCGTAGGTGTTTCTTATTTATCTTAGTTTTTAGATAAGGAAGTATTCTCACATGCTCATACCAATAATAATACTTATCTGAGTATTTGAATTCAAATTTTGATTATACTTTCCAAGTAAAAATAACAAAATTAGTGAGACCCTAAATAAAATTTAATATATTAAATTTACTTTAACTTATTTAAGATTTTTATTAGAATTAATTAACCAATTTATTATTTTTTATAATTTAATAAAATTAAATATGGTTTGCTTTTAACTCTAATTTTTTTAAAAACTCTTCATGTCATATTTATTTGTGAGTTTACTAAAAACAGCCTCTCTATTTTATAGGGATAAAGCTACGTACTGTCAGACCTTCTTAAATTCCGTATTGTGCGGAATTGCTAGGTGTGATAACGATGATGAAAATGATGATATGCTTTTACTAAAATTAAGAAAGCAGTCATCACTAATCTTTTATTATTTTAATTTTTGTTAAAATTACCATTTGATTTATTACTCAAACTAAGATTATGGGCCGACAAGTGGTTGGACATGTTGTTGACTTGTTCAAGCCCACTTATGACATCCTTGGACTCGAACTCAAATCTAAAACTCTGTTGTGAGGTACCAAGTATCAAGCCTGGACAAGTTAGTTGACCTGTCCAAGCCCACTTACCGGCTTCGTCGGACTGATGCATCTTACATTGCTCCAACGCCTCCAAACTGTCCTAAAGACTAAACAAGAGAAATTGAAACATAGCAAGTCTCTCTTATTAATCACCACATAATTTATGCAAGGATTCACAATTCCAGCAATTCAAAGCATAGAACAAGAGAGGAACTTGTTAAGATCGGTGAAGGCAGGTCCTTCATAACATGAAGTGCATCCCATCATCTCTTTGGCTACCCTTTGCACTGATCAACGGATCAATGATCTTTCGCCAACCGTTGTAATCTATCGTGGAGCCAGAATCAGGCAGCACAAATCCATTAACCAGGAAAGTTGGTGTGCCGTAAACACCTCTTGAAGCACTAAACTGAAGGACAAGTGAACAAGCAATGATGATTCTCTATAGAGAAGGAAAGGCAGTGCAAGATGAAGCACACAAGACTTAACAGGTCACTAGCCTAGAAAGAGTGGTAGGAACAAAAATTTAGCAGCAAAATCTGGAAATATGATCGATATATCACGGGGGAAAAGACAACTGGAACGAACAAAATGCTGATGAGTTCCCGTAGAAAAGAATGTATCTACATGACTACTAACAGAATTGTGTGCATCCGGAAAAGTTAAAAGATCAATGAAAGCATAGGAAGTACCTTGAAGGAAATCCTGGTTTTTAGATCTGTTCGCCTGTCCGTGAAGCCAGATTCAATCTCAGAATAGTATGAATTTCCGACAGTTACTGACGCAAAATCTACAATTTCTTTCACAACCGAATATCTTGACAAGTTGCGTGTATGATCGTTATAAAACCTAGCCTGCATTGATTTTGTCCAAACAGTCAATTAAAACAGCTGTAAGTACAGTACAAACATAAATCTAATAGCAGCAAAGGCCAAAGACACATATACTCCAATTTGTGATTGTAATACTACAACCTTCTAATGAATATTCAGAGAAATTTTGGCCAGAATGAGCACTAACTGCAAAATAAAGCAACTTGAATTCTATACTACAGGAAACCAAAGAGAAAGAACTCGATTTCACACGAAGCACACACACCGAATACCATGACGATTTATCGTATGGAAGATCTTGAAACCAGTCCGAGAAAAGTGAGGAATAATGCAAATATTAATCAATTAGCTGCTACAAATGTGAGAATTCCCTCTTTAAAGAAGCAAAAGCATTAGCATTACCAAAATTACGAATTTCAAGTCTGACAAAGCAATTTTGAAGAGAAACTTTAACCAACATTCGAAAATCAGAACTAACCAGATAATAAAGAACCTGTGTATCTTCCAGTTACAAAGTTTTTTTACCTGATCACTGAAGAAATGTTCCAGCAGAGGGAAAGTGTAAGAACTATTCAGTCCATTTACAATATGCAGAGCACGAGAAGCAGCAAATGCATTATCATGGTAGCTGTAGATACCAGAAAATCGATGATAGTCATTTATTAGTTCAAGGAAGATCATATCCACTCACTAAATTTAACTCGAATCCTGAACTTGAGAGAGTCAGTAAGAGAATCCACATATCACAAGAATCCAACATATAAGCATTCAAATTCAAGCTTATGAGGTCTGAAAGGACAGTGATTCACTATCTCCGACCAGAGCAAAAGAACCTTAAAAAGTTAAAATCCAGGAACATGGAAGAGAACCTAAGAATCAAAACCAACCCATGAATTAAAAAGTTGTTTTTTCTTGTATAAAACAATTCATCTTCTGAATCTTTTTAAGAATGGAAATCATCAGGAAGAGAAGAACCACAGATACTGACGGTAAGGGAAGGAGGTGAACGACGAGAGAAACGTGAGAGCCGTAGTACTGAAGAACTTCTTTTAGGGGATGCCAAGAGTCTCTGCTATCGGGACAAACAGGGTCGTAGAAGGCTTCGATTAAAATGGAGTCAGGACCACCTAAGTAACCCCTATACGCGAACCCATCGTAGGTCGCCGGTGGCAAGCTCTGGGTTGATACTTGAAGAACAAAAATTGAGGAGAAGAAAATCACAGAAGTGACGAGCACTTCTAGCTTGTGAACCATTGTTCGATCGTTTAGTCACTCAACTGTTACTTTCGTTTCAGTTACCACTAAAAACAATCCAATTGCGTGGCAAGTTACACAACCAGGTACGAGGCTCCCGGTTTTTGGTCTTCTGGAGGATGACTGGAACTTACCTTGGCTTAGAATTTACGTTCTTTGGATGAGAAAAAGATTCGGACCAGTTTCCTGTCTAGATTCATTCATTCATGAGCCGTCGTAAAAGTTTCCATTCCAGGCCTTGTCCAAGTCCAATGGGCTCTCACTAGTTTTCCATTATTCCAAGCTCTCGGTCACCTCGTTAATGGCTTTTTGTGAAGGGATAAAACATCCAAACGTGTTGATGAAATGCAATAAGTAATTTAATAATTATTTTTATTATAATTAAAAATATTTTTAATTATTAAAGCAATTTTTATTTAAAATTATATATATTTTGTATATATATATATATTCTAAAAGTTAAATTATATTTATTGATAATTATTAAATTAAAATTATTTTATTTTTAGAGTTAAATTCCTCATCTGTCTGTGTCTTCAATGTCTTCATCAAGTGTCTTTTACTATTAACAGGCAAAAGTAAGGAAAAAGGTAACGATACTTCCCAGGATCATCCAGACGAAGAAGCAAAGAATCCGTTATCGTTAAAGCTAACTCCAAGAACAAGAAGTTGGGCAAACAAAACTCCAACCTCAAGCTTACTACTTCCTACTACATAGACCAAGACATGTTCTTGTAATAAACCAAAACTTAAGTCTCTTCATTTTGCAGCTACATAGATATTTCCACACAGATGGGACTACTGTTCAGCAAAAATCGATCCCATGACATTCCTATCTATTCTTCTTCAGATTCCTCTCCACGGTCCAGCAACCAAGCTTCCGGGCACAGACAACCACCGCAGCAACATCGCCGGGATGAAACATCTCCACCGACGGCGAAGGAAAACCCGGTTCCTACTAAGGGTCGTCCTCAATCTTCGTCATCAACTTCAAGGTCACAGGCTGGTACCATTCTTGGCAAGCCTTATGTGGACATAGAGTCGATCTACGATCTTGATAAAGAACTGGGAAGAGGGCAGTTTGGAGTCACTTATCTTTGCACAGAAAAGTCAACAGGAAACAAATACGCGTGCAAATCTATATCAAAACGTAAGCTTGTGGACCAAAAGGACATTGAAGATGTTAGAAGAGAGATTTTGATAATGCAGCACCTAACAGGACAACCCAACATCGTCGAATTTAAAGGTGCTTATGAAGATAGGCAAAACGTGCATCTGGTTATGGAGCTGTGCTCTGGTGGGGAGCTTTTCGATCGAATCATTGCAAAAGGGAGTCACTCAGAACGTGAAGCTGCTAACATTATCAGGCAGATTGTGAACGTTGTTCATGTGTGTCATTTTATGGGGGTTTTGCATAGGGACTTAAAGCCTGAGAATTTCTTGCTTGCGAGTAAGCATGATGATGCTCCGCTAAAAGCCACCGATTTTGGACTATCCGTCTTCATAGAAGAAGGTTAGTTCCAATTTTCTCACTTCTGTGATCTGTCATTATTTGTTAGATTATGTTCACTTCAACTGGTATTTATGTTTTTCTCTGATTCTCTCCCTGTTTTTGATGCCTTCTTGATAGATTAACCTTAGGATTGAATCTGGGTGTGTCAATCCTTACTCTGGATCTTTTGATAATTGATAAAAACCTGAGAATTTTGGGTAGACCCCAATTCAATAGAGCAAGGTACAGGTTAACAAATTCAATTATTGACATTGTTAGTGACCAGGGAAGCACCTTTATGATCCTGCACAGTAGCATAGAACATTTGCATTTGAGTAGGGACTTTGACTCTGTAACTTGTAGATGAATTTGGTTATTCTGTTCCCAGTGGAAGTAATGATAATGTATGGTCAAAAAAACAAGAAATATCCATTTACTGGTTTACTCACCAAAGTATTTTCTTGCATCTACAACTAATTATGAGTGTCATTGTAAGATCACTGTTTTACTTTGTTGAACGAAGCGATGTATCTTTTTGGCTTCTATAAGTGGTCAATTGTCAATGAAAAATCAGTATTGGACTAGTTGAAAGATTTGATGTACCTGTGCTAGTTTTTTGAACAAAGTACCTTGATGTTTCCATTAATATGCAAATCTAGATCTTTTTGTCACTTGTCGAAGATGACTTTTATCGAACTGAATATGACATTTTAACTAACTTTCCAGGGACAGTGTACGAAGATATTGTTGGAAGTGCATACTATGTTGCCCCTGAGGTGTTAAAACGGAGCTACGGGAAGGGGATAGATGTATGGAGTGCAGGGGTCATTCTATACATTCTTCTAAGTGGGGTGCCTCCATTTTGGGCTGGTAGGTGATTGTAGTCTGTCTTTTGTTTCATTTCCTTCCAATATTACCAATAATTTGGTTTATGATGAAGGATCATCTTCTACAGATTATTAAATGAAAAATTTTCTGGTTTGGCTTGTTTTCTTCTCACATAGAAGAGTTGGTAATGTTTCTGACTGCTGTGTTTGTCAATTTCTCAATAGAGACTGAGAAAGGCATATTTGAAGCTATACGGCGAGGACGTCTTGATTTAGAAAGTTCACCGTGGCCCGAAATTTCATTGTCTGCAAAGGATCTTATCAAGAAAATGTTAACTAGGGACCCCAAAAGACGTATCACTGCTGCCCAGGCACTTGGTAAGTACAGAGCATTTCTTGAAAATTAGAACTGCAAATGTCAAATGTGTTCGTCCCCAGGAAAATATTCAGCATTGTCATGTAGTATCATCAGCCTAACGTGTGGCTCCAGTAGAAGGATCCGGAGATATTTTTCATATATGACTCCATTATATTATTTGGTTGATCCTTGATATAGATATAGGAGACACCACTTCACCTTATGAAATTTGTCAACTCCGATTCGCCCGGGCAGGAGGCAGGCAGTGTGCTTCCATCTCGCTTGCTGGCTTATAGCCTAACTACTTCAATCATTTAAGAAAATTTGCAGTTAGAAATATTGATAAGGCACTGAAAACTTGGCATCACTTCGTTTTCTAGAACATCCATGGTTGAAGGTGGATGGTGAAGCATCTGACAAACCTATAGACAGTGCTGTTCTAATCAGGATGAAACAGTTCAGAGCAATGAACAAGCTAAAGAAGCTTGCACTGATGGTGTGTTCCCACTTCTCCATTTTCTCAAAGTTATTGTTTTCTCCATCTCATTTATTACTCAAGATGCGTTTCTAATCTGAACATATACTTGGTCGAAGGTGATAGCAGAAAACCTTACAGGAGAAGAAATCAAGGGCCTAAAGCAGATGTTTCAGAACATGGACACTGATGGAAATGGTACAATCACTTATGATGAACTCAAGTCTGGATTGTTAAGACTGGGATCTAAGCTTACTGAAGCAGAAATAAAACAACTGCTGGATGCGGTAAAATCTGATGAACTCTTCTTTGATCAATGAAATTCCTGAAAGATGATCCTGTTCATATATTCTTTGCAACTTATCTGTATCTATCCCCAAGTGGATAATTTGATAATGATCAGATCGGTCTTTTGTTGTCAGGCTGATGTTGATAAGAGTGGTACTATTGATTATGTTGAATTCATCACAGCCACCATGCATCGACATAGACTCGAGAGGGAAGAACACTTGTTCCAGGCTTTCCAATTCTTTGACAAGGATGGCAGTGGGTTAGTATTGTGCTATAATCGTCTTATTCAATTGATCTATTTAATTGGATGGATTAAGCTCGAAAGAGTGTGAATTTTAAGATATAACTCATCGTCTAATATTTATTTTAGATTAATTAGTACTCATTTATTAAATCTTATCGAAATGACTCTTTAGTTATACCTAATTTAATCTATTGGTAGAAAATTGCCATGTCTTCTTGTGATTCTTCATTTCTTCTGTCTTATCCATGCCTTCAACTCGTAAAATCAAGATCAGCAGGTGTTGTATGAACAAACTCCATTAATCACTTCCCTGTAGCATCTTGCATCAACATTATTAGTTGACCAGTTTGATTTTAACCAGGTTTATCACAAGAGATGAGCTAAAACAAGCCATGTCCCAGTATGGAATGGGTGATGAAGCTACAATTGATGAAGTGATTAACGATGTTGATATTGATAAAGTAATTACTTGGATCTTACTCTCTTTCTTTTCCATGATTGCCTGATCAGTAAGATCACTAAAATCTTTCATTCATTATCAATGCAGGATGGAAAAATCAATTATGAGGAGTTCGTGGCCATGATGAGAAAAGGAACACAAGATCCCCAGGAGAAGCAAAGATAAAAGATACTAATCCCACATATTATGTAAGAATAAGCATAATTGCTACTTATGATGTATTCTGTTTGAGTCAGATTCCAATGTTATTTTCCTGTTGGATTATTACGTACACTTGACAATTTGCCTGCACATTCGAAGATTAGCGACTATAATTTATAGACAAACTTCAAATTTGTAACATTCAACTCCCAAGTAAAGCGAAAAAACTAAAGACTTCCAATTCGGATCCCCGAAGCACACTTTTAACCTGACTAATCGAGCAAAGTTAAGAGAATTGCGAAATGAAGCTGTTGGATGAGGCTCCATTTCCAAACGTGAAAGAAGAGGAACGTGAAAAAGAGCCAAGTGAATTCAACTTTCCTGAACCAATGACGGACAAAACTAAGCTCAGTTAGATCATCATTTTCTTCTGTAACATTGCTCTTTATCACCTTAAAGGAGTTGTTGTAAGATGCAGCTTTGCCAGAACTAGACCCCTGCTGCTGTTTTAACCTCCTGGTCGGTTGTTCCCTGGAAGAATCAATGATACGTAAACATTCTAAATTCAAATTGGGAAAGGACAAGCAAAAGAAAATATATCCAGCAACAATGGTGGAGCAATTTTAGCAAAATCCCGTTGAAACTCATAAACCAGCGAATTGTTAACAGCAGCTAAGTTATATTCATACAGCAAATGGGAAAACTTTTATCAGTTGTATCAAAACAAAACCTACAGACATTATTCAATAGTTTGGAGTTTCGACTAAACCTCAGTCAAAGGGCCTGCACGAATCTTCCGAGTGGGTGTTCTCATTGTCACAAACTCCTCTGCAGCTGATGGGTGAACACCCACAGTAGCATTAAAGTCAGCTTTGGTCAAGCCAGCTTTGACAGCAACTGCAAATCCCTGTATATTCATAACGACCATACGAAATTTATGACATCTCAAAACGGTTTCACAGAAAGCAAGCAAAAAGAGGTCTAAGGCGTATACCTGCACAATTTCTGGTGAATCTTCTCCACACATGTGCAATCCGAGAACTCTGTTTGTCTTTGCACATACAATTAGCTTCATGAGGACCCGGTCTGGAAGCCCTGAGAGAGTAGCCTTCAAGGGCCTGAAATTTGCAGTAAAGACATCAATGTCACCGTACTCTTTGACAGCCTGCACAATTCCGTAAAATGTAAGATAGAATAAATAGACTTCTGTCGTAGTGAATCCAAAACACAAATATTCACCTGCTCTTCAGTAAGACCAACGGTTCCAATTGGTGGTTGGGAAAACACAGCAGATGGAACAGCTCTTCTCAGAAGGACAACAAACAATCAGGTCAGATGGCTAATCTTAATATCCTAAATCTAGTAGAGATGATAACAGTAAAAACATTTTTTGGCATGAGAAACATCAAACTCTATATAGAACAAACTTCTAAAGTTGAGATGAGTCGATCTCTCCAAAAGGAGCCTATAGCAATTAAAGGTAATAATAAAACAAGTTCTAGTCGATGAACAATTGTCTAATGAAAAGATGTAGGAGATCCTTGAATGCTAGTTTAAAAGAAAGATTATGAGCAAGCCTTCTCAGCAAAATAGTAACAACTTGGTTGACTACCTATAATCAGGTTTTGTTGGCTCATTGTGAAATAAAGTTTTCGCCAATGCCCCTCCTTCCATTAAAGCAACTGGTGTCAAATTCAACCTGTTAGTAACGTCACCAACAGCCCAAATGGAAGGAACCGATGTGCGTGAGTATTCGTCAACCTGAATGTAATGGGTATTAAGCTCTTGCAGCAAAAGCATGCATATACACACACAGAGTAAAACAATATCCAAAGAACCATCAATCAGAAGTACCTCTATTGCACCACTCTCAGTCACTTTTACCCCAACCTCCTCCAATCCCAGGTGCTGAATTCAAAAGGAGTTGTTATATCAGCATATTTCCTCCAAATCATGTACAGAAGTTAATATTGAGGAAAGATGGAAAGGCTTTCACAATCTAGCGCAAGTCTTTGTAACAAAGCATTTTACTTTTCATTCAGGACGGCATGAACAGGAAACATATCTATGGAGGCGAAACATATAGCAAACCTTAGTGTTTGGCCTACGCCCAGTGGCAAACATTATGTGGGAGAAGCCCTCAACTGTTCCTTTGCTAGTCTTCAATGAAAAAGAACCATCTGCTGATTTAAGAATAGCCTGAGGCGATTCTTCTGTATGGAGTTCAATTCCTCTGAGAGAAATCTGTTCTGCTAGAAAATCTCTAATCTATAGGAACAGACAGTGTGCAAAGTCAAATTTGTGGTACAAAGACACATGTACACACATCAAGTAAGCCCTACGACTACTGATAGTTAATCACCTCTTCATCAAAGCCCCTCAACAGCTTTTTCTGCCGTATAAATACATGAACTTCACTTCCCAAACCATTGAAGATACCAGCAAACTCCAAGGCAATATACCCTCCACCAACTACAGCAATTTTCTCGGGCCTTGAGGGTAAATCAAGTGCAGCATCTGAATCTATGGCGTATTCACTCCCAGGAACATCAGGTATAAACGGTCGACCACCAGCTGAAATTAGTATATATCTAGCTGAATAAAGCTTGCCATCAACATCGACCGTATGCGGGTCTACAATCTGTAGGAATTTCACATTTCCACACCATTTCGTCAAAATCCCACCTCAATCATTCAATATCAACACGAGAGCACCCGAAAACAAGTTGTTTTTTGTATTAAAAATCTCACCTTTCCACGACCCTCGATCAGAGTAACATTAGCGTTGTGTAAAATGTTCTTATAGATACCAGTAAGCCGTTGGAGCTCGGAGTTTTTGTTAGCTATCAATGTGCTCCAATCATGGTTTGGCTCCGAATCATATTTCCATCCGAAGCCACGACTCTCATCAAAGTCATGAGAATATTTCGATGCGTAGACAAGTAGTTTCTTAGGTACGCATCCACGGAGCACACACCTGCAATTCAATCAAAATCTGAGGAACCATTACTCAATTCGCATCAAACACCTATCCAACGAAAGCCTTAAATTTCAATATATAAGATATCGGAAGCCACTCACGTGCCGCCGACGCCTCCAGTGGTCTCGGAAGATATCGTAGAAAACGGAAGCTCACAGATGGCGACACGGGCACCAAAATTAGCGGCAAACCGCGACGCCCTAACGCCGCCGCTTCCCGCACCGATTGTGAAGAGGTCGAAGTCATAGTGACCACCGAGCTCTGCGCCGTTATCGCAATCGGCGCGAGTAATAAAACGACGGCGATGGAACTGCCCCGCGGGAACAGACCGCTTACCGAGAGAGAGTGGAATTAGGGATTTGGGAAGAGAGAGAAAGGACGAAGAGAGAGGAGTTGTTACATGAAGCTTCTTGTAGAACAGAGTATGGAGAGTTGGCGAGGTTAGAGAAGTAGCCGCCATTTTCAGAGGTCGATTAGCTTCCGTTGCTTTGATAAATTTTATTTATTCATTAAAAGAGAACAAACATATACTTCGCCACGTAGGATATGAAGAGTTCTGGACCGTTCATTTGGTGGGTCCTCGCTTGATTGTTTATCATAGAACAAGATCAATCAGGTCAAAGACCCACTTTTAACTAAAAATTTAAAAAATCGAATATATTCAACCAATTTAATTGAAGAAATTTTAAACTGATCAAATTGTATTTATTTTATAATTTTATTTATTTTATTATTTAATATTTTTATTAATTGATTGATTAGTTTTATAAACTAGTTTAATTTATAAAAATTAAATTTAATTAATTAATTTTTATTTAACAATTTTTTGAAACAGTTTCTCTACTAGTTAATGGTAAGACTACGTATTATTGAATCTCTTTAGATCCTGCGTCTCAGCAAAATTTTTATTTAGGTTGCGTTTGGATCTGCGGTACAGTGAAGATAAGTACTTATTCACCGCAGTTTCCAAAGGCAGTCATATGTTTGGATATGCGGTGAACAACCGGAGGTTAGAAAAAACTACGGTGCTACCGCAGAAATCTATAAGCAGAAAGAGCATTGCGGTAGGAAAGTACTTCTGTGGTAAAAATTTTACTTTCCATTAATAACCTTCTGATAATTATTAATTTTTACTATACCCTTAACTAATAGAAAATAAGTCCAATGTAACATTTTCTTTTTACTTTAATTTAATATTTTCTTATTTATAATTTAAATTTATATGACTAATAATATATTTTATGAAATATTTTATTTACTA
>JAOQMS010000002.1:429904-443251 GCA_027563885.1 Erythroxylum longipes | reverse complement strand
TAATTTTTATTGATAATTAATTTTAATTTATTAAATATATAATCTTGAATTAGATTATTCATAATTTTTGTTAATAATTAAATAATATATATTTAAACGATAGTAAATCAGATTATGAAAAAAAAACAAAAACAAGAAACAAAAATTACTTTTTATGGTTTTCATAATTTTTGAAAACTAGAAGAAACCAAAACTAAAAACTCAAAAAAACAGGTTTCTTTACTGAATTTGAAAACAAAAACTAAAAACTAAAAATAAAAATGAAAACAAACACCCCTTAAGGATAAGGTTGTGTACTATTAAACCTTTTTAGACCCTGCATTTTAGCAGGATTTATACTAAATATTGTTGCCGTTGATATTGCTTCTCAATGTTGGAGTTTGGTAACTATTTCTTAAATTCTAATCAGTTAATAGTTAATAATTATTATTATTGTAAATAATAAAATATTTATTTTATGAAATTAAAATTTTTATTAATAAATGATAAAATAGTACCAGTAGCTGCTTTAGGAGCGTGGAAATATGATTAGGCCAATTGGCAACAACATGGAAGCTTCCTTTTCCAAAGGCTGCTTTCGCTCTTTCCTTTAGGGAAAAACAAAGCAGTCCCGAAGACGGGGCCCTTCCGTGCATTTTCTGGACCACACCTTTTTTCAAGAAGAAGAACACAATCACTAAGATCCGATCATAAATCGCTCGAGTAGTTTCCAACAAACGAAGCATTGTCGGACAGAAGAGCTTCTTTGTCGTATGCCTTCGGTTGGTTGGTTGGTTGGTTTTAGTGTTAAAAAGTTGTTCCAACACATACTTTGATTTAAATGTTTGTAAATAGACGTTGGTTTTTAGGGTTCAAATTTTTTTTTTCTAATTATGACGTTTTTATCATATTTTATTAAATTTTATCTACGTATTTTAGTAGACTTTACATAAATGTATGGATGAGATTTGATTAAAAAAAGTTCAAACAGAATAAACGAAAGAGATAATTTGACGAGATTTTTAAAGCAACTGAAACTAAAAAAATTAATTAAGAAAGAAAAAATACTTTTAATTTTTTATATCTTTTATTAATAATACTATCAAATTTAATTAATTTTCAATTTTGTATTTATTCTAATTAATCATATTATTTAATTGTTCTTCCTTTCGTGCTCCATCATTATAGTACTAAATCATGTTAGTTTAGTACTAAATTAGAAACAAACCTTACTCAGAGTATGCCATCGTTGTTCTTCGATCGATTGAATCCTTACAATTCCTCCTCAGAACAAACTCTGCTACGAAGTGTCTCTCAAGTAAGGTTTGGACGATTTCAGTATCCAAACTTATCTCGGTCTTGTACAAGTTTTTTTCCCTGGAAGTCCGTATACAAGCCCTCCATAGTCCCTGGAAAGGTAGGAACATGACCCGTCAGGGCAAGACAGGGGCCATCGGAGCATTGTCAGCTTTTCCAGGAAACGCATAAAACTTTAAAACCTGATACTTCTTGTTTTTGTTAGATAAAGTTCGTAATTATTAATTTTTAGTAAGCATTAAGTAACTTAACGGTTAAGCAATCATAGTATATTTATTACATAAATACGGTATGAATATTATATAATATTATTTAACTAATTAAAATTGAATTAAATTATCATATTAATAGTATTTAATTAGTTTATATTGATATATTTATTTATTATTTTAAAATAAGATATTAAAATTCACTATTTTTTTGATAATTTTAAAGATTATAAAATTCTTTAAAAGTTTATCAAAGTTTGCCAAAAATGTGGCTGTTGTCTACAAGTAAGTCGCTAAACAAGCCCTTTAAAAGGTAGTCGAGTTAGTAGAATGGGAAGCATGAGATCAAAAAGTTCAGTATTCAAATCGTTCTACTTATAATTTATCGATTGAGCTTATCATATAAGATTTGCTTAATACGAAGTACCTAATTAATATGATTTATAAATTATTGTATCAATTCAAACGCTTACTCAATATGTATAAGCATTCAGATGATAGTAATTACCGATTCTTCCACTTAAAAAAAAAAGAAGGGGCCGAAGGAACTATAACGTAATTCCTAATAATTCAGAAACAGCCAAATTCGGACAATATGTCGAAAATGTATTTGTGTAATCTCTACAAAGTCTCAGACTTGTACGCTTCCTTGCGTAATAACACTATGCACGCGTCCTGACTCCTGAGTGGACCCATGTGACTGATTTCTAATGGAAGTCTACATTTCTGTTGCTCAAGCTTACAAGCAAAGCATGCGATAAACAAATCACAGTCACAGCTAAGACTTCCATCCTAATTTTTTTACCTTTGAAAACGAACTGTGCCCTTTTTGTTAACACTTCCTTAAAATTTAGATTCCGATGATCAGATCAAAAACAAGAAATAAAAAGAGCAAAAGAACAGGACTTCAGGAAGCTGAAACTATGATATTCTAATATACAAATTGTATAATACAGTTGATTTGTAGTTCTATGGAGCTTACACGTCAACTTTTAATGGAACTACATGGGGCCAGGTGTACTCTTTTACTTGCATATACTATTCATCAACCAAAGGTGTCAAATTGCGGGTATAAAGAGTAGTATGCAACCACTTGACCAAACTCATTTTCTTGCTCCAACCTCTAGATATGGAGAAGAAATTGTCAGGTTTAAGCCAGCTCTTCTTCACATTCTTCCTCCACAACTTCTCCATCTTCATGGTGATTCCTGCAATCACCGACGTTACAATGGCAGCCATTTGTCCTGGAAGAGACCAATGCTCGTTAGCCATTTACTTAACTGGTTTCCAACAAGCGGTAATGTTCTTTAAAACCCCAATCCCTTCGATCCTTTATCTCAGCCTTTTGCGTTCTTGTTTATTGTCTTGGTTTGGTTTCGGTGCTAGACTAATACCAACTTCACGTCGAAAGATTACTTGCTGCTTCTGATGAACTTATGATCATGCATTAACAAAGCAGAGTTGAACTTAACCTTTAGTACTTTCTGTTCTTTGTTCAGATATGAAACTTACTGATACGGTAAATCTTGAAGCTTTTGTTTCGTTGTCTCCAAGCTTTTTTATGAGATTATAATCGAATGAAGTTTCCTAGCCGTTTCAATAATCAAGGGTTTTTGTATGTATGTGCCCTGTGGGGAAACTGACAACCGAGAAGTCGCACCACTTTTCCACTCTTTCGGTGTTGGAGTGAACTTCGAGTTTTGAAGTGCTTAGCTTAGAAAGTAATAAAAGCCCAATCCAACCCAAAAGAGACTGAAAGCTCTAATAGCGAACTCTTTTCCTTTGAAATAAAGTTGACAATGACTCGGATCAGACCTAGTTTTCGAACCTGACCGCTTGAACTTGTTTTTTAATTTCGAGTTGAATCGGGTTAAACCCTCTTCAGAACCTTACCTTTTCTTTGTTTTTCCAGTGACAGAACTCATTCATACATACCCGCTTAGGTTATATACTCAGCTATGAAGATTTTTACAAATGCACTTGATTTTCCAACACATTATAGCCTTCTTCAACTTCATAGCGTGAGCATGTCCTGTCATGTCACATTCACTTTCGTCACACTCCCTTCAATGGTTAAAAACAGGAGAGAATTGGAAGTAAAGTTGGTCCATAAGGTAGCAACTTATTGAAAAATACAGTAACGAGATCGTGGTTTGTGTCATATACATGAACTCACTAAGACTATATTTACACAACTGAAATTGACATGGTAAACAGTTCCGATTGCAAGAGTCGGATCAAAATGCGTAGATATCTACTAGTCTAACCACTACCAACTTCACTCTCTTTGCATCTTTCAACTTCTCCTGTGTCTCTGTTCTTCATTTTCAAGCGAATATGGAAGAACATCCCACGTTGAGCCATCTCTTCTTGACTGTCTTCCTCTCTGGTTTCTCAACGTACATGGTGATTCCTGCCATGACTGACGTTACTCTCTCTGCACTTTGTCCTGAAGAAGCTCAGTGCTCTCTTGCTATCTATCTCTCGGGGTTGCAAGTAACGGTACATGAAATAATCTGCTCTGTTTCTTTATCTGAGAACTTTCATCTGCATAAATTCATTAATGTCAAGCTTTTGGTCATCTTTTTTTCATGAAAGAACCATACAAAATTGTCGTTTCTCTATCAGGAAGAAGGAGAAGGTGTAAAATTTACTAAAAATCCCTCCAGGGACAGTTTCCTTTGTTCTTGTACATTGAGTTTCAAGTGGCTACGTAGTAACGGTCACTAAATCTGTCGTACTGTCTTGTCTACTTCGAAACATAAAATCTGTAGAAAATTTCCGAGTTTTAGATGTACTGAAGACCCTTCTTGTTCTTCCAAAAGGAAGCTTCCCTTTCACTATGAACTGCACACCTCAGGAACTTCCCTGTTACAAAAGTAAATGTCTAAATGATCGGACCCACCTTGACATTTTATGCAGAACTTCGATTCTCTTCAAGCCTTCATGACTTATGACTTTTACCGGTTACTATATTTTTTAACTAAACCATTGAACAAAGTAGCCATCCATGGCCTACCCTCTTAAAATTTCCTGCTTATTAGTTGAAAAGTCGCTGCTTTTTTATTTAATCTTCTAAGAAACTGGATTACTTACTGTGTTGGCTTTGATCCGAGTAATCATAGTTTCGTGGTCTGTGGGAGTTCATGTCGTGCAAGTATGTGGGATTATGAAACTTTTTACCTTAAATTTATCATGAACGTACTAAGGAATTTGTGCAGATCACAGGGGTCGGAACATTGGTAATGATGCCTTTGGTAGGATATCTTTCAGACAAGTATGGAAGGAAAGCTTTGCTTACTGTCCCATTGTGTCTTTCTGTAATTCCATCAGGTGAAAGACCCAACCAGTGAATTGGTTTTTTCAAGTTCTTGACAGTTCTTATCGGTTATTTAAGACCAAGAAAAGGTTAAAATCACATTCTCTTGACCATGCTTTAATATTATAATAAAAATTAATAACTATATTGGGAATTCTATTAAAATTATTAATAAAATTCTAAGCATTGGTTAATGTCAATGATCGAGTTTTTAAAGATAAGTCAGTGTAAAAAGCCATAGGCCACATGAAAAAAGTTGGAAAAGTAGTAAAAGAAAATGGGTTCCCCTTAAATGAGATATCAGAATCAGAACCTGGTTCAGTTCTGACCTGGAAGACATGAAATGAAGCAAACTTTTGCTCGCTAATGACCAACAAGGTTTTGAATTACGGGTTACGGCTTATGCTGCGATTATGGATTACTATGGATTACGATGTCAATACCATTTCACTGATCTAATTTCACTTGTGAATTGAATCTTGGCATACAGCAATATTGGCATACAGCAGGACTAGGAACTTTTTCTATGCATACTATGTTCTTAAGATTCTCACCGCCATGGTTTGTGAAGGAAGTGTCCAGTGCCTTGCACTTGCCTATGTGGTAATTTCTTCTTCTTCTTGTTCTTCACTAAATTCCATTCTAAACGGCCAAGAAAGCTCTCTGGTTTTGGTTTTGAACAATGATTTTCAAATTTTCAGGCTGACAATGTTCCTGAGGGCCGACGAGCCTCGGCGTTTGGAATCCTTACAGGGATTGGTTCCTGTGCTTTCGTTTGTGGAAACCTCTCCACTCGTTTCCTCTCCACTGCTTTAACTTTCCAGGTCTTTCTATCTCTGTGCTTGAGATTTTGTGCGTGTGTGTGTGTATTTTCATTTCAACGATACAGTTTAATTTGTCTTCAGGTTTCTACTACAGTGGGGGTTATAGCAATCGTGTACATGAAGATTTTCCTACCAGATTCCATGATTGACAACGATCTTTCAGTACCGATTCTTTCAAAGGGAAAGGAGAAGATTGAATCAACATGTGAAAAAGCAAGTGATTGTTGCTCGACTCAGAAGAGTATGCAAATTTTTAAACCGATTCCTTCCTTGGATGACATGCTCTGCTTGCTCAAGAGCAGGTTAGAATTCGATTTTTACTACGATTCCCGAGTCGAACTCAGATCAAGCCTCAAGAAATTAATGATACTTCTTTATCTTTTTGCAGTCTGACATTTTCACAAGCTGCCATTGTCGCATTTTTCACCAGCTTCGCACAAGTTGGCCTTCATTCGACATTGTTGGTAGTTATCTAATTTAAGAATGTAAGGGCTTAGCAGGATTAGAACTTTAATCATTGTTTCTTCTTGGTTGCAGTATTACTTAAAGGCGCAGTTTCACTTTAACAAGGATCAATTTGCTGATCTAATGGTAATTGGTGGGATTGCTGGAACTATTTCCCAGGTACGACATTTTCTTTTTCCTGGTTTGTTTCAGCTTTCATTACAGTTTTTCCTACTGCTTTTGGCACTATTAATAATGGGTATGAACCTGTTTTTCTTCATCTGAAATACTACAGCTAATCTTGATGCCGATGTTGGTTCCCCTTTTGGGAGAAGGGAAGCTTCTTTCAATAGGGCTGTTCTTTGAATGCACTCATGTAAGCACCTTTCTCCCTACTTTGTTCATAGGTTGCTACTGGTTATTTACTTGTGTTTTTTTTGATTCGATGCAGATGTTTCTTTACAGTATCGCCTGGTCCTTCTGGGTAAGTCCATTTCGTTTTGGTTCCGAGTTGGTTGAACTTCAAGTTTAAATATAGTTTTGTTAAGTCAGTTCAGATCAAAACAGTATAGTTTTACTAGAAATTCGAATTTACTAGGCTGTTGATGATGAATGCTAACATATAAACCCTGACAGGTTCCTTATGCTTCTGCTATGCTCTCCATTTTGTATGTTTTCGCACAACCATGTGTGAGTTCCTCATTCTTCTCTTCTGAGAAATTTCGTCACTGATTGTTGAATTAAAACTTCATAAATGATATATGCAGATGCGGAGCATTGTATCTAAACAAGTTGGCTCCTCTGAGCAGGTAATTTCTAAAATCAGGATAGTGAACTCAAATTCTCTAGATAATATGCAATATACTCAAGTTGCCTTCAATGCTGAAGTTTCCTGAGCTTCAAAGCAGGGATAGTAATGAGCCCACTAGGCCAAGAGATGAGTTGGGTCGGGCAGTCTAACTTTTTAATTTTTTAAAAATTTTAAAAGATGACGTCATTTTTCATTGCTAATTGGCCTGGTCGAAGGCCTAATCAAACCCAGCCCTAACCCGTTAATTTTGAGCTGAATTTGTCATTGAGATCAAAATATCTCATTTTATGCTTGAGAAAGAGTCAGGTGCGATTGCCACGTCTAGTTGAAAGTGTGTTTAAGCAAATTTATGTATTATTTTGTATTTAATACTATTAAAATAGCACTTGTTACACTAATAATTAAATTGTAAATAGCACGAATAACTAATAGCTCGTTAGGGGTGGTCGAGTTAGTAAAGTAAAGAGCATGGGGATAAAAGGTCTTGTGTTCGAATCCCTTACTTATGCTCTCTCAAATGAGCCTATCATATAGGGCTTATCTAGTGCGGAGTATCTGGTTAGCGTGATTTGCAAACTATTGAGTCAATCCGGAGGTTTACCCAGTGTGTATCCAAAAGATAGAGACTACAAGTCCTTCCATTTCAAAAAACTATATAACTAATAATTAAAGAAATCATTCTAAGAATAACGTAAATTCACTTAAATTTATCTAAAATTTTCAAAAACTTTAACGATTTAGATCAATAATTTAAAAAATCAAATGAGTTCGATCACTTTAATCATAAAAATTTAAAATAGTCAATTTTTTTGTTCAATTTACATTAATAACATTTGTTATTAAAAACCGGTTGATTAATCAGTCGACTTTTATAAATTAGAATAAAATAGTTAGTTTTTATTTAATAATTTTCTTATTTAATTAAATTTCAAGTTCTTTAACCGACAAAAATAACATTTTGTCTATAATTCTATTTTAAATTTTTTAATTTGTTTAATATTTATTGTACGTCATATTATAACATTCTAACAATGATTAAACTTTTAAAATTCAAAGCTGTTATCTTATTGCTGTAATTTTAGGTTTGATTTTTAAAATATTAGTGTTTTTATTTTTTTATTTTTACAGGGAAAGGCACAAGGATGCATCTCAGGAATTTGCTCCATTGCCAACGTTATTGCTCCATTGGCCTTCTCCCCTTTATCAGGTGAGAATAGGCACTAACACAAAAGTTACGGTCAAGCAAAGCAAAACCTAATTGATTCATCAATCTTTTCACAGCTTTATTCTTATCTGAAGAATCACCGTTCCATTTCCCTGGTTTCAGTATATTGTGCACTGCACTTGTATCGGTAAGAGGTTTTTAGATTTTGGTTGAGCTTTTAAGTTCCGGTGAAATTATATGCTTATTGACTGTACCCTCCATTGCTGGTTTCTTGTATAGTCTCTTGCCTTTATTCAAAGCCTCATGATGAGGGTAGCTCCACCTGTTTCAACTCAGAGGATCAATGACAGGAACTACGTTGATGCCTAATCATGTTAAGACCTCTTGGTAATATCTACTCTTTGTGATTGGAGAGATCATTGGAATTTGATAGGACCTGTAACTTTCCATTTTGCTCCCATAACTTTAGGCGATAAGCTCGTCAACTGCCATCAGAAACAGTAGATTCCAGGGCCTTAAGCCTTAAGTGGGACTATCTTATGGCTATGGAGTTTGTACTATTTGGTCACTACTGGTTCTTAGTAGGGGAAGGAAGTAGATATTATTTGGTTCTTTCTTCTTCCTTTCCAGTGTTTTTAATACATTCCGTTCCCTGTCATGGAATTCTAATGATTTTCCAACATCAATTAGGCTATGTCTTCTACATTCTTCACTTTGATCCGTCTACATTGATTACAAACTACAATCTACCCCGAGATTTGTTAGGAGTAACACTACAAACTAGTGAATCTCTCCAGACTTCGCATATTAGACTTTCACTGATGTTGATTTATCCCCTAAATTACACGATTAGAATAATCCAATCAAGACTAGAAAGCCAACTGAACATTTTGGTTCATCAAATACATGCTCTCAAAGACCATAATCAAATGGATATAACGATAGATTATTAGCCAGAAAAAAGGGAGTGACCACATGAGATGTGACTTAATTAACGGTGACCTTACCCACCATACCAGCTCCTTGGTGAGGTGAGCAATAGAAAGTGTAATCACCTTTCTCAGTCAAAGTAACAGCATACGTCTCACCAGGAGCATTGAGGAGGTCCTCATCACTCATGGAGATTTTCGAAACATCAACACCACTTGGGACCTCGTCCTCGTCGAAGACAACGTTGTGTGGGAAACCAGCGTTGTTCTTGAACACAATCTTCTCACCGGAAGGGACAGAGAAGCTGCTTGGAACAAAAGCCAACGACCCATCATCACCTCCGAGCAGGATTTCAATGGCCATGGCATTGGAGGCAAGCATTGTGCTTGCTGCGGCGGCCACAACGGCTACACCAACTTCCTTCATTGAAGCTCTGACGCCGAACCTGGAGACGGGTGTTGCGGGTACTTTGACGGTGGCAATCACCTTGGTTGATGATAAGGTGTTTGTCTTAAGACCAGTGAAAGATGGGATGGTAACAGCTGCAGAGGTTACAGTGGCCATTGCTTAAACGTTTATGGTAAAGTGTTCTTCTGGTCGACAAAGAGATAATGAGATGCGGGAAGTGGCTTTAAAAGGCAATGAGTTTGGGTTTTGAGGGTGAGAATGTATGGGTGTGGCTTGGAATTGGAGAAGAGATATGTGTAGGATAATGAGTGAAATGGGTGAAATCTGATTGGATGGTTTGGATACAGGTCATGACCTGGACTGGAAGTACTGACGTGAGGTGGAGAACGAATGAGACCGACTCTGTAGAAGAGATAAAATCTCAGCTTTCGAGCCTATTCAGGCCCAGATATTTCTGATGTCTTCGACATGACAAGAAGTCCAATGATTTATACATTAAAGGGCTTGTGGAGAGTATCGACAAACATAAATACTTAATTCGATCAAATCTGGTGAAGAGAGACCATGTTCACTCATTAGTTTCTGTTTTTTTCTTACCGTTTGATCTTACTCAAAAATACATAACGACAAGTTCTATTAATTTGGACCACTGCTTAGAGGCAAGTAAAGCCTCTCTACTGATTCATGAAGAAACACAAAGAAAGAAAAGCTAAAGAGTGGCTGTGAGAAAATATTATTTCCAAAAAGTTTCATCACTTCATGCAATCTTCCAGTTCATATGGGTTGAATTCTCATCCACCAAGAAATTTGTGGACTATCCTATGTTTCTGATTCATTGACTGCTCCAGGTTACAAATCTCAAGTTCGTAATGACATCTCCACAAGGCAGATTTTAGCTATGGGAGCAAGCAAGGACCACAATTTCAGCCTCAACAACTCGAACAACCAACATACATCCGAATCTAGGATCAAAGAACCGCTGCTGGGTAAGAAATAACGATCTCCCAAGTCAAAAATGGCTCCACAGGCAAGTTCAGCGACCCTTATGACAGTGCTACAGACACAAGAAAGTTGGGACTTTCGAAGTTGACAAATATGATTTTGAAGTTATATTTCGAGGGTCTGTTTCCCAATCATGGACGGAACGATGATTGCAGGACCAACTAGAATAATGAAGTGAAGTAGGTGGACATTGGATCACCCTATCAAGTCGGAGAGATGTCTTTGTAAGATCCCTAATCTATAATATATCTACAGCAACTCTAATTAGGGATAAAAAAATCATATACTAGATGTGATCAGTAATTCTTTTCTCCTTTTCAATATGGAATTGTGATGACCACCGTTCATGTAAATTTCCCAATCACCTTTCTTGAATGAAAAAAACAAGATGGTAAACTACCTTTTTTTCCTATGAAGAAAAATCTTTCTTATATGTTTAAAACCTCATCATACCACCATAATCAGGGAAACCAACTAATGATTAGTTAAGCAAAGTTTGCAAGTGCACCATGACCATGCATTTTCCAACTTCTGCAGTCGAAACATACATACTGAACCAAGAAGCACCAAGAAACCTTACATTGCAGACTTTAAACATCTTATGTCCCACGAAACAAGCTAAAGAGCATATCACATAGCAACAATTGCTTCTTTTGGAGTACAGGTGATTAGTAGAAACAACAAATTCACCTTTCACTTACCAAAATCATTCGTATATATTCATACGCTTTTGAAGCTACAAACCATTAACAGTCAACAATGCGTTAACCAGAACTTGATATGAACTCACAGATATCAGATACAGAAACTCGAGCATCTTTCAAACAAACCTACCATATCTTAAGAATTTTCTTTGTTTCAATATGTATACAAACAGTCTTCCATAGCATTTCATCAGAGACCCAGTACAAACCTCAATACTAGCTGTTCAACTCATTATGAATAAATGAATATTAAGTAAGCTAACCTTTGAGAAACTATGTAAAAGAACCATACAAATGAATTTAAGTTTCTATAGTAAAAGGAAACAGAATGTACACTGTAGGGTCCGGCCGGCTCGGAGGGTCCTTTCATGCCCAAACCGGTAGTCCAGCCTCTCACGGTCGCCGCACTTAGAACCACCCATTGTGGCATCCTAACCTAAAAATACTCTCGAACAACGCCATTAATTACCAAGCTGTCATCAACTAAGAGTAAATGAAAGGTAAGATTTCTTTTTCTTTTAGGTATCTAGGACAGAGTGGGGGTCGTTGAAGAAAGGTACAATGCCGGACTCGTCCGAGAAGGCTCGGAGATCCGATTCGTTTCCATATTCTGAATCGGAACAAACAAGCAAATCAAAACCAAAATCAAACAAAGAAATGCCAAGAGAAGGGTGAAAACAAAAGGACTAATATTGGAAGAAGAGTGGAACCCGAGGACGACGAAGAAGAGAAGGATACGGTAGCAGCTGTTGAGCTCAGCGTTTACGAAGAAGTTTTATAATCTTAATTCTTTTCAGGAAGTTCCCATAAATTTTGGCGGGTGGTGTGTTATTGATAAGAAATGACATGGCGCGCCCTTATCTGCGCTATAGGTTTCGAGGGAAAGAATAATCCATCGAAATTATTGATTAATTTTATGATTAATCAATATAATTAGAATAATTCTATGATTGCAACATGCTAGATTTAAGAATTGGATGGACAAATACCTAGAAATGGAGGAGCAATTGATTTCATTGTTGTTTTCTATGGAGCGGAGTGACAGAGGTACAAAAGATTGACTACTGCTATTCCAAACCCTGAAAACGCACGTACAATTCTCAATGAGACGATTGTATTTAAGGTTGGCTAACAGTAGGGCCTCCTGTGCAGTTCGAACATGGGTCAAGCCTACTTATTATAACAAACCCATGAACACAGGTCCAATGACATGTATGAGATTTTTACATCTAATTAATTGGGGTTGTACAAAATTATGTTTATTGATTATTATGCTAGGCCACAAAATTAAATGATAAAATTCTATCATTCTCCTACTTGGACAGCATAACCAACATCAATGAATAACAGAAACAAATCCCTAGATTAATATAACAATATGTGGCCATAACAAGATGTCAAAATAAAGTCAATAATCTCTCAATCATAAGTCCAAAATGAGATTACAAGTACCTCAACAGTATAGAAATCAGACTTGATAGGAGTGCTGATAACATATATGCAAGATACCCATACCTCGATGACCGAAACAGAAAGTGTCATAAGAAAATGCACACAAAATGGTGATTCGCATGTGCAAGTTCAAACAAAATGGCCCAAGCATCCACCCAAGATGCTAACTGAGATTTAACAAAATATCTCAGAACAACAAAATGAGACTGGGTACAAAATGTCTCTAACAAAATGCCATATATATACAAATATTTAGACGTATCTGTGCAGTGTATTCAAAAAGTATATGGTAATAACAATAATTGCAACAATTATAAGCAAAAGTCTTTAGACTGAATAACAAAATAGTCAAATACAATGTTGCTATATAAAAAATAACATAAAAGACAAACTCCCACTAATCCAAGGCATCAAAAGATTTAAATAAACCCATACGGGTTACATGATTTACAAAAGCCTTAACAGTCAAGTCTTTGGTTAGAGGGTCTGCCACCATAAGATCGGTGGGCATATGCTCTATACGAGTCTGATATTCCTTAACCTTCTCTCTAACAAATATATACTTTGTATCAAAATGCTTTGAACGCTTAGAGTTCTTGCATATTTGAGAGAAGCCCACCACAGTAGAGTTATCACAATATATGATTAGAGGCTTGGAAACACTCTCCACAAGATGAAGCTCAGAAATGAAATTCCTCAACCATATTGCCTGTCGAGTAGCTTCGTAATAAGCCACGTACTCTACCTCCATAGTTGAAGTTGTTGTAAGTGTTTGTTTAACAC
>JAOQMS010000002.1:413845-429804 GCA_027563885.1 Erythroxylum longipes | reverse complement strand
AGTTTCCTTAATCAATCTCTCCATTCTCTCCTTAAAGATATGTCCTAACCGTTTATGCCACAACATAGAAGATTTTTCAGTAACTCTCCCACGTTTCTTTCCAACAACAACATTAACATCATCATGTGGTCAGTCAAAACAAGAAGAATTAGCAATTAGCATAAATAATCCATCACGCATAATTACAGAACCAACAACAATAGAATCATAATACAAAACAATATCATTATTGATTATATGGAAAATGTATCCACAACTGTGTAAAACAGAAATTGAAATCAAATTCCTTCGCATAGAAGGCACATAAACAACATCTTTCAAAAGCAAATCATGTCCACTACTCAACTTCAAAGAAACTACTTCTATGTGCTCAATATTAACTTTAGATCTGTCTCCTAGTTGCACCATCAACTCCCCTTTATTTGGCCTCCGCCTGCTTTTGAACTCCTGCAATGAGTTCGTTACATAAATAGTAGCACCAGTGTCTAACCACCATGAATTAGGAGGAACATCAACAAGATTTGATTCAAAATAGACAAAGAGTTGAGGTATACCTTTCTTCTTTGCCAACCAGTTTTTAAACTTCCCACAGTCACGCTACCTATGCCCATGTTCATTACAAAAGTTGCAGTTTCCATTAAAAATAAGCTTGGGCTTAGCACCAAAACTCTCACCAGGCCTAGAAGGTAATGCAGGTTTATCATTCCCTTTCTTAAATTGAGGCTTACCCTGTTTGTTTTTATAAAATTTCTTCTTGTCACCACTCTTGTGAGAAGTGTGGTGAATACTGTAGGACTTTCCCTTCTTCATAGTATGCTCCTCTTGAATAAGAATAGAAATCAATTCATCAATGCTCCATTAATCTTTCTGAGCATGGTACGTAGTCTTGAAAACATCAAGCTCAGATGGAAGAGATTCAAACACTTTCCAGATCAGATAATCCTCTCCCAGCACAACTTTCATAGACTTCAACTTGTTATACTAGTTGAAAAGCTTCATTACATGCTCACGAACACCACCCACACCATCATACTTGGTCTTAGACAGAGAAGACAAGAGATTGGACTTTTCAATCTTATCAAACTTCTGGAATTTTTCACCAACAGCCTTGAGATAATTTTTGGCATTACCAGTTTTAGTGATGCTCTCTTAAATAGTCCTTTCCATTGTGTACTTGATGGTCATCAGATAGACTTTATTAGAACGAACCCACTTATCATATTTAACTTTATCTATAGCAGAAGACTCAACAGTGCATTGTGCAGGCTCATCCTTAAGGACAGCAACATCAACATTTGAAACAGTCAAAAACAGATTCAAGGATTCAAGCCAGTCCTTATAATTAATCCCATTTGGCTTAACCAAAGAATTCAAAGATGGAAATTGATACAATGCAGGGAGATTTAGCAAATGTATCTACGTATAGTAAAATTGGGCAAATAACACAGTTGGGTTCTCATGTAATTGCAATTCGGAGAGTATATTATATATTTATCAATTTTAAAATTCAAATAAAATAAATATTTCTATTATTCAAAAAATCCAGAAAAATACAATAAGTTAGAACTGGGCAAATGGAACAATCTGGCAAAATTTGAGACAAAACGGCCAAGAAAGGAGGCTACACAGGCCCCATGCACCACCGTCGCGCGTGGGGAAAGACCAGCTGGGTCGGGCTACTTCTTCCTCACCTAGAAGATTGGTATTCGAGTTAGTTTGACCTGGTTCGTAACTCGACTCAAAAAATCGCCATATCTCCCTCAATTTTGATCATTTTTCAACAAAATTAGTGTCATTAGATTTAGAATTTAACGATCTATCAAAGCCATCAATCAATTTCGTGAAAAAGCTACTAAAAAATCAAAAAATTCGAAGAGGAACGTTTTTATAGGTTGAGTTTTCGAGTTGTAGGTTTTAACATAAACAATAGAAGATTCTACAAGTTTACTACACGTTTTTGACACCAAACCAAAACAAATCAATAGTAACAAAAGGCTTCATAGAAAATAAATTAACAAAACCGAAAAACCCAACAAATAATTCAACATCTAATCTCGAAAATTACCCAAAATTATCAGTCACAATTAGGGTTAATTGGCTTTGATACCAATTGAAAGAATAATTGAACGAAATTATTGATTAATTTGATGATTAATCAATACAACTAGACTAACCTTATGATTGCAACATGCTAGATTCAAGAATTGGATGGACAAATACCTAAAAATTGAGGAGCAATTGAGTCCATTGTTGTTTTCTGTGAAGCGGAGCGACAAAGATGCAGAGGATTGACTACTGCTATTCCATACCCCGAAAACGCACGTACAGTTCTCAATGGAACGACTGTATTTAGGTTGGCTAGCAGTAGGGCCTCCTGTGCGGTTCAAATATGGGCCAACCTACCCATTATAGCAAGCTCATGAACACAAGTCCAATGACACGTATGAGATTTTGACATCTAATTAATTGGGGTTGTACAAAATTAATATTAAGGATGAAATGAGTATGATTGGTAATGGCCAGGTTGGTCCAATTGCTTATGCTAGGCCCAGAGCTCAGACAAGGGCCTATGCACTAACTTTACGAAGTTATTTTTTAATTTTTATTAAAATATAAAAACGACGTTGTTTTGATTATATGTTTCAGGTTAGGCCGAGTTTGAGTAGCCCAAACTTGAGATTCAAATTTTAAAAAAAATTAAGCTTAAAGTTTGGTCAACTCAAACTTGACTTGTTAACCTCTAAATAAGGTGGGACAAACTCGAGCCTAACTGTCATCTCTAGAGTTTGATTAAGCGTGTCGATCTACACAATCAGTTACATATTGCAATGACTCGAGTTATAAGAAATTAATATGTTCAAGTTTTACTAAGACAACGTCATTTTAACAATAAATATTAAAATCTTTCAAAATATAAAAAATACCTGAAAATGATTCAATATTTTTAGTTTGTATCTAAGAATATTGGTACTTTGTCCAGTATTATTAATATTACGGAGGGCAATAATCATACATATAGTGGACTATTATTGTCTTATGTAGCTATCATATAACTTATCTCATATCTATCTTACTAAGGATTATTATTATTATTGTTATTATTATTATTCTGTCTTCTTCTTCTTTTTTGGGTCAATTGGAAATAACATCTATATTTATTAAGGATAAGGTTGTTTACTACTAAACTTCTTAAGTTTCTGCGTTGTTGTTGTTGTTATTAATAGAGCCTTCTTATAACTTTACATGATATTTGTAGAAAAAACAAAAATAATTAGATTTTTGGTTTGACTTTGAAAATATTATTTACAAATAGATTAGATTAAGATTTAAATTTAAATTTAAATTTTAGTTAAAATAATATTATTTTCAAGCTGGTTTTTGTTTTGCTAAGGCTAAGGCTAAGGCATCTTTTCTTTATATTTCGTTGGCCTAGCAGCATTGCAAGAACCTTATCTCGTGAGTCGTGACGCCTCAAATTGATTGCAGGATTACCTGAGCCTCGCAAAAAGATAGTGGTCCAAGAAAAATAAAGATAAGCGTCGTGTTCTTGATACTGAATATACCTTAAGATATGTCTGCAATAATGTACATAGCTCCCAATGTTTTGGACCCATTTTACATCAGGAATCTGGCATATATAATAACTAAAATCTACCCAACTTTTGATTTTTCCATTTGGGTCTATTTCCCAACAACAAACAAATATCGGAACATAACACAACGACAACTCTGTTGCCCAATAAGGCAATTCCAAATGCCGGCGAAGCATAAAGAGAAACTATTAAAAATACTTCAAGTACGAAATTATAGTATATGTCATTAGGAGAGAGATTAAAAAATATATAACTCAATTTAATAAATAAATTAAAAAAAATTTGACATGCGAAACGCGTTATTAAGTACACATTTATTAAGTCGAACTAATACAAAGGACAATATTGGATAACACTAGGGATTTTTATCAAGAGTAACATGTTAAAGAAAAAAGGTGGCTACATACTTGCCCACCAAACAACAGGAAAGGTGGACTAGTCTACGGATTGGAGTAGGCAAGGTATGTCAAAATCGCCGCCGTCTTGAAACCGTTGAAGCTTGAACCGGCGGCGGCTGTGTAAGCACCCATATTAGGAAAGACCAACCAATCACTAACCTGGAGGTTTGGTAACAGGTGACCTGTCATGACGGTGTCGAGAGCATCGCACGTGGGTCCAAACACGGTCGAGTAATAGACTCGTGCGCCTTTGCAAGTGGGATTCGCACGGCTGGAACTGCATGCCAGAGGCTTACACGTCACCGTTGCATGATCGTAAAGAATACAATTCATGGAACCGTAAATTCCGTCGTTAATCCAATACTCACGTAGTTCACCTCTCACGCGCCTCCCAATAACGTTTGTGGCCAAAGTGAAGGCCGACTCGGCGAAGAAACGGCCCGGTTCGGAGATGATTGTTAAACCGGGTTCGTTAGAGAAATAGGTTTGTAGAGCGGACTTTATGGTTGTAGCCGCTTCGTCGAACTGTGAACCAGCCGTAAAACCACCGCCAATGTTGAGCATAGTCATTCGAGGCATGCCCATTTTAACGGCGGATTCGAAGACCTTTTTAGCCTCTGCTATCGCACCTTTGTAGGCGGAGGAGTGAGTGGCGCCGCTTCCAATGTGGAACGAAACTCCGACGACGGAGAGTCTCGCAGCTTGTGCAGCCTGAAGAAGAGGGATGACCTCCTCCGGCAGTGCGCCGTATTTGGGGCCCAAGGGGCACCGTGCTCCGCCGTCCTCCGGAGCTTTGACTCGGAGCAACAACGCACATTTCGGATGCCACTTTCGCATCTTTTCCAGCTCGTCTATTGAGTCGAAAGTCGTGAGATTTACGCCGACGCTCGCCGCGTACTTGATGTGGGACTCTTGCTTGCAAGGGTTGGCGTAAACAATCCGATCGGGAGAGACACCGAGAGACAAAACGGCTTCAATCTCGGCTCGGCTGGCACAGTCAAAGTTGGCGCCCATAGCAGCTAATGAGCCGAGAAGAGCAGGCTCAGGATTGCACTTGACGGCATAGAAAGGTCGAACCATTGGGAGGGTTCGGGACCACTTGTCCATGAGCCCTGAGACGACTCCTAAGTCGAGCACGTAAAAGGGCTCTTTGCTTTCGTTCCTCTTCATAATAATAGATTGCATGAAATCTGTCAAGCCATCTTTTGGTAGAGCCGCGACTCGTCTTCCCCTGACCCCTGGTGCACCAAGCACAGCTTGAAGGTTCCTGGTGTTCGAAACCATGCCGAGCATGGAAAACAAAGGTCAGGGGAATTTTAGTGGTGAGGTCAGGAGAGAGAGACAGTTGTGTTACAGATAACCGCTTGAGATAGTGCAATAAAGGAGTCCTGGTTTATAAGGGGGAGATAGTGAGATACCATCCCATACCATACAAGCAAAACACACCGCCTCTTTTAATCGGAGGAAAAAAAAGTGAATTATTGAATTACCTTTTTAGCCCCAGAGAATCAGCACAATTTGATACCAACTTTTTATTTCATTAATTGGAAATTAATTTGGGAGTCAAAAAAACCAAATCGAACCGATAAAATTACTTTTTTATAACTACAAATTTCGAATTACAGAAATAACCTCTTTATAAAAAATGTAAAGAGAAGACTTTTGATTGAAGTCGTACAATCTTTATATATTGATTAAAGATATCATTTATAAATAAACTTATTAATTAATTTAAAAATTCTTATAATTTAAAAATATTTAAAAATATAATAGTATGATATTAAAATTTATGAAATATTGATTTTGTTTAATTTATAAAATATAAATTAATATGTAATTATATATTAAACACTTGAAAGAGTACATATCGTTATTATTATGAATTTATTTTAACATTTTTTTAGTTTTTCTAATCATGTAAATAAAATTTTTTAAAATTATATGGGTATTTATTTATTTAACAATTAAAATGATAATAAATTTGTGGACTGTTCCATTAGGCGAGAGTATTCGTTGGTGGGTCCAGCTTGGAAGGAGGAATATCCGACTGATTCTAAGCGTGGAAGTTGCGCGTAAGCGGCGAGTGGGACTGAGTCACAGGTGTAAGGAATATACGACCAAATGGAATTTTGATCTCAACTTTACATCAAACGGAATTGGGACCGTCCGATCAAGCCAAAGCGGTAGGACGCATCCAATAATGTATGCTGGTGGGTCTGCATTTTGATTCTCTTGAATTCAATTTTCTTTAATTAACATTTGTACATATAAATTCTTTGTTTTGATATTATAATTCATTTTTTAAGTATAAATTATAAAATTTTACGTTATTTTTATTAAATAAAATTTAAAATGGTAATTAATTTATAAATTATTGATTAAATTAAACGATAAATTACATTATTTGAATAATTTTTTTAATCAATTAAGTCTTTTAAAATTTTCTTTCCCCAATTTATATATTTTAAATTTTTAATATTTTAAAAATATATATTTTTACAATTATTACTAGTAAAAACAATCTACATTATTACCTTTTCAAAACGCGCAAAACCATTTGGTAACATGCGATTGTTTGGAATCGACGGCGATTTACGTAGCAGTTAGTACATAACTGCTTACGTATTATGTGCTGAGACACGTGACACATGATAAGCCTCACGATTTTCTACGTGTTTTCACTGACATGGAAGACCTTTTCATGTGTTAGTGTTCCAAAGCTTCATTACGGCCTGACATAATTTACCGACCTTTTAATCATTAAAAGATGTTTTATTTTATTCAAATAATATTAATTATTATTAAATAATATTTATATATATTATGAAAAGTGACCATCCTCGTCTTTTTAAATATAATTCAAATTCAAATGAATTAATAATATTATTTTTATGTTTTTTTTAATAATTTCAACTATTTAACTTACGATTCAAGTTTGTAATTTTAAAATTTAAGGATAAAATAAATCATTTTTAATTAAAAATTGAAAATTATAATATTTTAACTCCTTTTATTAATATTTAAATTAGTATTATAAAATTAAGTAAAGTTTACATTTTATATTTAATTTCTTATAACTAAAACTAGACTAATGGTATGTGTTATGAATACTTATCAAAAACAAGCCTTTTTTATTTTTTTGGTTCACTTAATTCTTGGTTAGGAACTAAATATAGTTAATATGAGTGGTT
Organism: Erythroxylum longipes; assembly: GCA_027563885.1. Lineage (NCBI taxonomy): Eukaryota > Viridiplantae > Streptophyta > Magnoliopsida > Malpighiales > Erythroxylaceae > Erythroxylum > Erythroxylum longipes. The sequence continues at coordinate 422,622 of JAOQMS010000002.1, read as the reverse complement.
CAGCATCTTTATCCCTTAATTAGAGGTCTCAACTTCGAGCCCTAAAAATAGAGAAACTTATTTAGCCAGTACTTTAATCCTTACGGGTTAATCTTGTGCGAGTGAGGATTAATTTAGATATTAATGATTTAAAGGCGCCTACTTATAGTTAAGATCTTTTTATGACAACTTGTGGGCTAATTAAAAATAAATAAAATTCTCGATTAGGGCGGTCCAGTAACATTTCAGTATTTCGTCTCTTCGTTTGTTTTCGTTAAAAAAGGTAAGAAACTGAACAAATTTCGATTAAAATTCAAACTCTCAAAACAACCGTCGTAAGCTTCTTGGTTCTTTCTCTCTTTCGTCACAACATTGCACCAAAAAAAGCAAGGACCAACCAAACACAGCCCTCTCCTCTCCTGCAAAATGTCCCATACCACAGAAGCTCTCAGTGACTCTGCCCCCACCACTCTCCGGACCACACTCACGTTGGCTACAAGGAGGTAGGCATAGCCAAAGCTCTCCAGGTTCCAATAATCATTCATTGTTTATACAAAGAACAGCTAAATTTTTTGCAAACAGACACGTAACATATTCACGTAAAAGACAAGCGGCAATAATTACCAACCGTCGCGTTCCTTCTCAGGTTGCGTCCGAACAAATTTGTAGGATTAGATAGGCGTAGCCAAAGCTCTCCGGGTTCCAATCATTCTTCGTTTATACAAAGAACAGTGAGCAATTTTTTGCAAGCACACACATAACAATGCACGTAAAAGACAAGCAGCAATAATTACCGATCGTCGCGTTCCTTCTCAGGTTTAGTCCGACAAAATTTATGGGATTCGAAACATTGATAAGATGAAAAAGATACGCCACGAATTGAACTGACCCACCCCAAAGCTCACCAATGCCAGGTGCGGAACGTATTTTCATATGCAGAGTCTGTAGAACATGAGAAGGGAACACATAATTCCAAAGAGTGGGCCAGACGTTAAAAGCTAAATCTGTTCGTAAGTAATATTTTAAAAAATAAACTTAAAATTAAATTAGTAATATGAAAAATTTAAGGTTTAAAAAGTTTAATTTATATTATATTACCATAAAATTGGTTAAAATAAATAATAAAATTGAAGAATTTGAAATGTAATTAGAAAAAAACTATTTTTACTTATAAAATTTAAATTTTCATTAAAAAAGAATGTTAAATAAAACTAATTAATTAATTAATTATAATTTGTAAAATTAATTAATTTACTAAAACTAACTGATATTTAATAAAATAATCATTTAAAAAAATTTAAAGTAAATCGAATCAAAAAGAAAAAAAATTGACTGGTTTAAAGTTTTCACTTAAAATCGATCAAATTGATTTAATTATGAAATCATTGATCTAAAGTTTAAGTAAGATAGTAAGAGTTTTAATTTATTTTAATTTAATAATAAAATATAAAATTAATTTTATAGTAATCTATTTAAATTTTAATAATAAAACGTACTAATATTTGTAAATCTTCATTTGAATTGACTGTCATTTAATGTTACAAATCTTCATATGACCATAATATTCTTTGTTCTCACCTCTACTCTACAACCCCAATACCCTCTCTCTCTCTCTCTCTCTCTGTATATATATATATAGGGCTATTTGAAGGTAAAACAAAATATAAAACGTGCACTACCAATTAAACTTCAATTGATTGGAGGAAGTTTTCAAAAAGTTTCACTACAAGAAAAACAAGTTTAGCGACGGAAATTACTTCGTCGAAAAACAAATGTAGTGACAGAAATTACCAACGGAAAGAGTCGTCAAAGAAACGACCATAGGTAAATTTTGGCGACCGATATTGTGGATCCATCGCAAATTTAGCGATGAAATATTGTATAGTAGTCGGTATATTTTGCGATGCAATTTCATATTTCTATCAATAAATTTACCTACAGGAATATAATATTTAGTCGCTAAATTTGCAACAGATTCACAATATTCTGTTGGTGAATTAGCAATTGTAAATTATAAATCCATCGCTAAATATATCGACAGAGTTACAATATTCCGTCGATAGATATTCAATATTTGTTGCAAAATTTTACCTACGGACAATATTATCCGTCGCTAAATTTTTTCCGATGAAATACATTATTCTGTCGGTAAGTTACCTACAGAATTATAATATTCCATCGCTAATTTATTGACGAAGTGTTATAATTCCATCGGGAAATTTAACTATTACAAATTTCAACCACCATTTCTCACTTTCTACCCGAGTTTTTTGTTGATAATCTTTTGATTTTTTTTACATTTAATTTCTGTAAATAATATAACATTGATTAATAATATAAAGTTAAAATTATCCTGATTGGTAATATAAAAATATATTATAATATACACCAATAAGTATCTCAAAAATAGTTGTAAATTAAGAATTCATACAAAAGCTTAAGAATAGCAAAACATCAAATACATTCACTTATCCATTTAAGCTATGCAGTTAGTGAAGGCGAATGCTTTAATTGCTGCGATGAGATTCTATCCCTCCCCTTCAACTCATCTACCTCATTATAGAGCTGGGTTATGCACTTCATCAGCCTCTCTACTATGTTTTCAAGCCGAACGACTCTCTCATTTGATGCAGATCGCCTACTAGATCCAGCTGTAGTGGATGTGGAAGATTGCGAATAGCATGTGCTTGCAAATAAACCTAAACCGAAAATTTTTCCACGACGGTCCCTACTACCCACTGCATCAAGATATATCTAATTCTCATCAATAGTTTCAGAGTTCTGAAACTGTCGTTCAATGCTCTCTTGTATTTGGTCCTATCTTTATAATTGTTTATTTTAATTAGTGATAATTTTTAAGAATTAATATTAAAGTATAGATTTTACATACATGAAGTTGTTTGCATCGGATGTTCACGAAGGTTATACATCATGTTTCTTAATATGGGTGTGCAAAAAGAGCTGGCGTAATGCAGACTTCCTGCCCATAGACTTTTCTTGCATCAGAATAAATTCTTTATAAGTGAAATACAATTTACAAAAATTCCAGCAGAGTTTTCTCCATTTTTATGATATTTACCTCCTATTAAAAAAATTTACTCAACAACACAACCATTAATGACACCAGACATTTATAACATTATTATTCTTCAGAATACACATATTTTTTCATTCCAAATTTCATACATAAAATTACATTGAAATCAAATTTCATATATCAAAGTACAGAATCATAACATAAGTGTAAAGTTTTGATACTTACAAGTTTCTTTGCATGCTCCTGGTGGTCATAGATCTTCCAGTGTGTATGAGTAGACTCTCTTCCTCCAGTCCTCCATGTCTTTTTGCAAAATTACAATCTGAAATGGACATTACCTCGGGTGATGCCCAATACTGTGGCCAACGACTCCATATTTCTTTAGATATATAGGGAGGTTGTACACCATTATTGTGTATCTAACTAAGAAAGTCTCTATAACGTGCGTGAGCTCGCCTCTTCCATACATTATAAATTGCAACGTCAAATTTTGAATTCCAAAAAGGTTCTTTATGAAAAAAGGCCCTATATACTACAATATTTATCTAATTAATGTATAAACTAGATAAAATAAAAAAGAATAAAGAAAATATTTTTTATACCTCAAACTCCTGATAATTAAAATCCTTTGTCGCCTAAGAGATATTCTTTCATATATAACCCTCAAAATCTATCCTCTCCTTGAACTTAGATGAGATATTTCTGAAGCACGTTCCAAATGAAACCAACCTAATATAGAAGCATTTTTATATCATTTTCAAATTAAAACATATAACTTAAGTATAAACCTATGGTGTTACCATGCATGTGTTACAAAATTTTTAAAACTTACACTCACAGATTATTGATAATTGGGATGTGAGTTCTTCCATCAACTCCCTTAGCTCTAGGCTAGAGCCTGCCTCCTTCCTCTGCAACATTTACCCCTGATATCTCTGTTAGTATAGAGGTGGTAGATGGTGTAGTAGTAGGTAGAGAATGTGACTCGACAGGGGCTATAGGTGGAGAAGGTGATGCCTGATCTGAATTTGCACTAGCTAGACATGTAGCACTTGATTCTGTAGCATCTGCAGAATGTGATGCTTCACTTGGACAGTCACCAGCTCCTCCAAATTGTAGTAACCTGAACCTTGGCCACATCATATCCTGTTTTCTCTTCTGTAGCATGTTTTTAAGCTGAAGTTCACATTTTATTCATTATTCCGCTAATAGAACAATATAAATTAAATATATAACAATATATTGTTGATGCAATAATAAATTTATTCATATAATATTCTATTACTTACAAAAATTAATAGCTATCATCACTTAATTGTAAATCAAAATCATCATCATCCTCTTTTTCTGAAAATTTAGAATCAAACTTAAGCTCCTCTTTAAATCTATCACCTTCCTTATTCTTTCCAGATGAAATTTCAACATATTCATTATTTAGATCGTTCAAAAGTTCATTTTAATCATATGTTATATATGCATTTATTTCATTAACATCTTCCTGAAACACTTCACTTTTAATTCTCTTATTTTCTCTTTTTCCATATAATTCAAAAACACCTTTAGGTTTTACTCTGCAAACGGCCAACCAATCTGACTTATCACATCTTAAATAAGGAAAAGGGACATAATACACTTGGATTGCTTACATTGCCAACACGAAATGTTCAAATTGTCTAAATCTTCTTCACTGATTGATTTCAACTAGATTGTATTGACTTTGCACTTTAGTTCTAACATTAGGAGTTCGATCAAACCATTTACACTTAAATATCACACTCTATTTTATTGGCAATGTAGGATGCTTAATTTCAAGTATCTAAATAATTTTACCATAGTAATCCATCATTTCTTCCTGTATGCAAACCTCACTATTTACTTTGTCATGTTATGATCATGATATTCTGTATGAAAGTTCTATCGATTAATAAAATACACAGGATATGATTTAACAGTTCACAAAGGTCCTTTTACAAGATCACATATGAACTTGTTCTCTATTGCAATTTTCGAGGCTTACACAAATTTTTTTATCATATTAAATAGTCTAATCTCATTTAAACACTTTGATATGATAATTCAACCATTTCAATTATTGCAAGTAAAAACTTACATATTTCTCGAACCATTGAGAAAAGTAATTTTCAACTTCTTTATTGATATCATCTTGTGTTGTTTCAGGCATTAGCTCGCGTAACCATTTCTCCTATAATCTAAAAGCATATTATGTATTTTAGTTGTGAACAACACTAACTTCGAAAACTCAAATAATCAGTTTCAAATTTAGTTTAAACTTACGGCATGAAAGGTTAAACCTCTTGACAATTCATTAAAATGTAATCACGGGCAGCCTCTATTTCTTCTCCTGTTAATATTCTTCTTGTTAAACATCCATATATTCGTCTTAGATATGTGAAAATGGATAAGTTACCATCAATATCACCAGTTTCTCCCCCATCATCATTACTAAAAACTTTTCTTTCTCTTGTGTGCACATGCAACTCAAAATAATGTGAACAAAATGTACTTACTTCCTCCAATAAAAAAGCATTACATATCGAAGCTTCAACTCTAACGTTGTTTTTGATATTTTTCTTCAAATAATGCAAAAACCTACATCACAAATAGGGTTATTACAATTTTGTGATCTAAACATGCCATAAGCTTTATTTTAATATTAACTATAATTACCTCTCAAACGGATACATCCATCGATATTGAATTGGACCAGTAACTCAAAAACTCTAACGTTGTTTTTGATATTTTTCTTCAAATAATGCAAAAACCTACATCAAAAATAGGGTTATGATAATTCTATGATCTAAACATGCCATAAGCTTTATTTTAACATTAACTATAATTACCTCTCAAACGGATACATCCATCGATATTGAATTGGACCAGTAACTTTAGCCTTGTGTGCTAAATGTACGGGTAGATGCTCCATACAGTTAAAGAAACTAAGGAGAAAAATCCCTTCCAATTTGCACAAGATAACTGAATTTCTCTTTCTAATTTTTCTATTTCAACCAACTTTATTTCAGATGATGTTAAACTTTTGAAAAACAAACTTAATTATGTTATAGCTTCCAAAACCTTATCCAGTGGCAACTCCCAAAATGCAATTGGAATTAGTCTTTGCATAAACACATGACAATCATGACTTTTCATCCCAAAACATTTGTACTTCCTCATGTCCACACACCTTACCAAGTTTGAAAGATAAACATGGGAAACTTTAGACTTTTAAACCATTTACACAAAATTTCCTTTTATTTTTTGTCTAAAGTGTAACTTGCTTTTGGATTTTTTTCGTTGCGAAGATCTTTATCTAACTTATTCATTCTACAAAAACATTTCAAATCAGCTCGAGGTTTTGCCTTGTCCTTTGTCCTCCTTTCAATGTTCATTATGGTGTTGAACAAAATGGCAAAAATATTTTTTTAATATGCATCACATCTAGATTATGATGTATGTATCAAATTAGTTTTCCAATATGACAAAACCCAAAAGATACATCATTTTCTTCAACCAAAATTTTTACTAACGCTTCTATTAACTTCTTTAGCTTCAAGTTCTATAACTTTCAGCAGCCCTAATTCATCAATCTTCTACAATATCTCCTCACCAACTTTGGGAGGGGGAGGAGGTGTCTATATTATCCTATTCTTAATAAAATTTTGTTTATTGCATCTAAATGGATGATCTGGCGGAAGAAATTTCATGTGATTTTCAAACCAAGATGTTTTGGCCCCATTAAGAAGATAAAAAACATCAGAATCATTGTTACAATAAGTACATGCCAATTTCCCTACTATGCTCTATCTAAACTGTTGGGGAGCCATGGGTCCATTCATCATATGCATGGCAAGGCAACAAAAATATCGGAATCAAAATTCTAGCCCCATGACATCCCCAGAAAATCCGAAATCCATGTGCATGTATAAAACATATTATAAGAACTTGAAATTACAGCATATGTACTTTTCAAATACTCCTCCTTTCTTGAATCTTTTCCTTGTTTAGGTTGTAGCAAACACCAAACACCTTCTTTGGCCTCAAGGAAGCACGCAAAGATGAAGAAAAATCAATATGTAAGGGTGGTTAGAGCACTAAACAATATTAGTTAAAGTAGATGCTCTAGTGAGAGTTAGATCAAGACCAAGTTACATACAATTAATCTCATGCAACAATTGCTTAAAATTGCACGAATAAATCTCAATATCACTCCTCTCAACTTCTATAACTCTTCTGGACCCTTAGCCTCTCTATTGAGTGTGTTTTTGAGTAAAAATTCGTGTGTACATAAGTGCATAACTCACTTATGTACCACCTGTCATTAAGTCAGTCACGATCATGACTTGCTTAAATGACAGTCATGCATACTTTATTTTTCATCCTATATTTTATGTGTGTGATCCTTAGGTTCTCAGTTATTTTGGTCACTTGAATTAACTCTTAATAAGAGCAAATCATAAAGGGTTTCATGATGCCAATTTACTAAAATGTAAGTGGATTAATATTCGAACTCTTTGATGCTTAATTATCCGATTGATGAACCTTTTTATAGTTAATTATCATGCAATTCATCCCTTCACTATCATATACCCCACTTAGTTCTGAGTATGGGCTATGTGTCAACTCCCACTAGACTGACTATGTCAAATCTAGTCCAAATGATGTTAGTTCTTATCCTGGGGATCTTGTTACTTTATGTGTCATTGAAGACTCTCTTCATGGCACATAATTGCTCTGGCCAGAAACTCCTAAGTAATGACCCCGACAAGAGGTCATGGGTATCATCTCCTTCTATCAGGAGCGGTGAATCCTTTATTGGCTACCCAATTACTTTCGAATACCAAAAGTTGTACCCAATCACCACCTTATAAGCGACCTCATATTGAGGCAACAAGGAATGATGTCAAAGCACATGATTAATATCCAAGATATCCGTGAGTACCTTAAGTATAAGGATATTTACACCATTGCTATGATGAGATTAATCACTGATATTTGATAATCATCCATATGATAATCTCATAAGGGGTCATCCTATGTACTTACTACTCTTAGTAAGCATCCACATGTTAACTCTAAACATCTCATACTTACAGTTTATGAGATCCACTGCTTGGGATTTGGAGTCATCCTGGTCATCTTGAAAACTAACATCTGTATGCCCACTCACTATGAGATCTCGATCTCCATATACCAAGAATACATCCTTCGTCCTTCTCAAGTACTTTAGGATATTTTTTTATAGCCACCCAGTGACACTCACCAGGATCCGATTGATATCTGCTTATAACACTTAGAGCATACGATATATCAGGTCTTGTACATAATATAGCATACATGATTGATCCTATTACCGAAGCATACGAGATCAAACTCATGTGAGTCCTCTCATATTGTGCCTTGGGACACAGATTCTGAGAGTTTTATCCCATGAGTTATGGGAAGAAATGTAAGGCCCCAAATTGTAACATTGACCCGAAGGTTTGTTTTGGAAAGAGCTGGAAGAAGTCAAAAAAAAAAAGGGTAATGCAAGATGATGTTTGACAATGAAAATGAAAGATTTAGGTCAAACATTATTCTAAACATTTTTTAATTTATGTCTCATGTTTCTATTGAAACTAATTTTGTGCAATTTGGTTCCGTATTTTGAAAATTATCCCCAAATGACTACAGACTGTTCACAAACAGTGACAGATTCCAGATACTCAACTTCAAGCAAACTTTTAACATACTTAGTGACAGAAAT
>JAOQMS010000002.1:402337-413745 GCA_027563885.1 Erythroxylum longipes | reverse complement strand
ATAAAATTTTTAGACGGTTATAATCTAAATATAATGAAAATATATATTTAAAAAAATTAATAAAAATTTTACCGACGAAAATATACACAATGTCCGTCGGTAATTGCCTATATACTATACCGACGGAAAATACTTTCCGTCGGTAATAAATCATAATTTACCGACGGACAAAACGTTTTGTCCATCGGTAACTTTATCGGCCGTATTAGAAACATTCCGATGCTAAATTTACATACGGGTGATCAACTTACCATCGCTAACTTTTGCGACGGAAAATGCCTAACGATCGGTAACTTGTTAGTTGAAAGTACCAACTGTTTATTTTCATTCCGTAGGTAAAATTACCGATGGTAAACAAACTTTCCGTCGCTAAGTTTAGCTACGGCCGAATCTCCGACATTTTTGTCCATCAATTTATTCCGTCGGTAATGTTATATACCGATGGAATATTTGTCTTTTCCGTTGGTATTTTCCGTTCCTAATTCACTATTTTCTTGTAAGTGAATTTAAAGGGAAATGTTTCAGAAGTTAATTTGCTTCCTAAATTCAAACCAACTTGACTAACATTTCACAGCTAAGAGTAAAGTATATAACACTTCTTTTCAAGGACAAAATATGAACAATTCTTCATAAAGTTCAATAGCCCCTACTTCATCTTATAATACTTTAAAGTAATCTTTAATTAGCAATTATACATCTAGTTCAATCAAGGTACATATCTTTACATAATTCAAGTAATAAAACAACTTTTCTATAAACTAATGAACCATTAAAAGAAACATTCCAGATTATAAATAATGTTAGAGATCTTTTACAAAACTTTTATCGAACACTTGGTACGCTATTGAAATTCATCCCTACTTTGTTTCAAAACTGCTGTCTTCTTCTACTATTTACCAACATAGCCACACAACAACAAACAATGACCTATTAACAAGTCAAATAAACCCTCACGACTCAATCCACAGTAGCACCAACACACCCAAAATACAACAATTCACATACAAAAATTGATGACAAAAAAATTAGCCCAAGAGCAGTAGGTGGATAACTAACCTCAAGACAAAAAACTAAACACAATGGGAAGCAGTTGGTGGAAAAAGGACAGAAGATGAGCAGATGAGAGAAGAGAACGTGCAAAGGAGCTACGAAGAAGACGAAAAAATTAAAGAAGAACGATAAGGGGGAGGGGTTTTGGGTTTTTAATTTTATTATAAATAAAACGAAGTCATTTTACTTTAAATTTAAACAACAATACGGACGTCGTTTGCATTTACCAACGGAAGGTAAACTTCTTCACTTATTTTTATCGCCAACCATTATTGCCTATTTTTACGACGACTTTTACTATTCTGTCGCTAACTTTCGTCGGCAAAGTTTTGCGGATAAATTCCCTTCACTTTTACCGATAATTTTTTTTCCATCGCAAAATACCATTTTTTCTGACAAGTTTACCGACATAATTAAATTTCTATCCCTAATTTACTGCGGAATGTTTTTCGTCGGTAATTTTCCACTGATAATTTGTGATTTTCTTGCAGTATTTCCAAATAATAAGAATTGATTTTTTGAGTGTTAAAAGTTTGGAATTTAAAATAATTTATTGAATTAAACTCATTTGATTTTGAATTATTGATTAAATAAATAAATTATTTATACCAAATGTTTGAATTGTTATATATATTTTAAAAGTCATTCAAACACTTAAAAAGTAATAGTTTATAAAGTTTGTTATTAAAAAAAGGTACATATTTCCAAACGGAAAACAATTAAGAATAAGGACTAGAACATCAACCAATAAAAGCAATATTTTGAAAATAGATTAAACAGATAAAATAAGAGGTTTAAATTTTAAATTTTAAAGTTTGAAGTTTCAATTAATATTAGACTGACATAAAATTAGTTAAAGATTGAATATAAGTAAAGAATTTAAATATTATTGAAGGAAACTATTCTTATTTAATTTTAAAGAATATTTAAATAAATTATTATCATTCTAATTTTATAATTAATGACTTTTGTATAATGGTGATATATTTTATTTATATAAATATTTTAAGCAATTTGCTATTAAATTTTGTTTAAAAGAGTGTTTTTATGAATTATTATTTGACATTAAATTAGTTTGTCGCTTAGTTACTTATAACGAATAGGGTTGGATAATCCCTAAATTCATAATTAATGGTCAAAATGATATCAGTTTTAGATATTAAATAGAATTGAACAAGATAAAATTAAACAGAAAAATTGAATTGAAAAAAAGAGAGTTTTTTTTCCGAGTATTTGAGAGCCCAAAAACTGCTGTAATTTACTTTTGAATGAATTCTTAATTTAATTGAGTATAAAATAATTTTAAGTGATATTTAAATTAACTAATTAAATTAAAATTAATAAATTTTCAAAATTAAATTAAAATTAACAAATCGATATAACTTTTTTAATTACATTTTCGAATTAAAAATTTTATAATAATTAATTAATAAGAATAAAAAATTCGTGGCCATTATGGCAGTTCTGACATTTTCGTCACAAGATGGACCAGTGCTTATGGAGGGCCATTCTCATCGACTTGAAGAAAGGGATAAAGTTGGAGCTCAGATCTGCCCGTTCGTTCCTTCTTTGAGGGTTAAGTTAAGAACAAAGGGTAAGCTGTGCTCATCAAAGTTCTTGCCTTTTCATTTATCTAAAACACCGAGAAAAAACGAAGATGACAAGTCCTGTGAAAGTGTATGGAACGCCGTTGTCCACAGCCGCGGCCAGAGTATTGGCCTGTCTCTTCGAAAAAGACGTCGATTTTCAGCTCATTCCGGTCAACCTCGCCAAAGGTGAGCACAAGAAACCGGAGTTCTTAAAGATCCAGGTACTGCTTCATACTCTCCTTAGCCCAATCTTCATCTTTAATTTCACAGAAATCTCAGCTTTTGAGGCTTTGACTCTATTAATCTATAGCCCTTTGGACAAGTACCAGCATTTCAAGACGAGAGCATCTCCCTCTTCGGTATGAGATCTTCTGGCTTCTAGTCGGTTTGAAGCATATATTTGTGGATAAATGATGTTACTTACTAACACATAACGTAATTGATAAACTAGAATCAAGGGCAATATGCCGATACGTTTGCGAGAAGTACGCAGATAAAGGAAACAAGAAATTGTATGGAACTAACCCTTTAGCAAAAGCATCCATAGATCAATGGTTAGAAGCTGAGGGGCAGAGTTTCAATCCACCAAGCGGAGCTCTAGTGTTTCAGTTGGCGTTCGCGCCTCGCTGGAACATCCCACAAGACCAAGACGCCATCAAGCAGAACGAGGCTAAGCTAGGGAAAGTGCTGGACGTGTACGAGAAGAGGCTCGGCGATAGCCGTTTCTTGGCCGGAGACGACTTCTCCCTGGCCGATCTTTCCCACTTGCCTAATGCCCATTACTTGGTCACTGCAACTGATAGGGCAGAGCTCATTACTTCTAGGAAGCATGTGGAGAGATGGTGGGATGAGGTTTCGAACAGAGACTCGTGGAAGAAGGTGGTTGAGTTGCAGAAATCTCCTTGAAACTTCGATCACTTGTCCTGTCTTATTTAATTCCGTCTGATTAGTGTTTTCCTGTATTTCTTATATTCAAGCGTTGAATTTCGATTATATTATCAAAAATTAAAGTCATGTCTATATGATCATTACTATTATAAATCATATTCTGTCCGTCAATTATCATATTATTATATGAATTTCATAAATTAATCATATAGATGGACTGATGGACATAATTTATGATAATAATAATAATAATTTAATAAACAATTTGCATAAGAAAATTTGCTTTTTACTAAAAAGTACTTATATTAATAATCAATTTTTTAAAATCCAGATCAGAAAATTAAGAACTTCACACAACACGAATATAATAAAAATCAAAAAAATTGAAGAATTTAAAGTACTTAAAACGAAATTGTTCTTGCTCGTTAAAGAAACTGAAGTTTAATTGAAGAAAAAATATTAGATAAAAACTACTAATTTATTTTGATTTATGAAAGTGATTAATTTATAAAATTAATTAATTGGTCAATTTTTATAATAAAGGTTATTAAAGTAAATCAAATAATAAAAATTAAAATTGAAAAAATTTGACTTATTTAGAATTTTATAATTTAATTGGTCGTGCTAATTTAATTTTTTAATAATTATTAATAATTCAAAATTTAAGGATAAAATTGTATATTACTAAATCTTTTTAGATCTTCAAGATTTCTACTGGGTGTTATTAAAATTTTACATAGTTTTGATCGTTATAAAAAAAAGAAAAAAAACAATTATACGATCACTTCAACTCTTTTACATGATTTTCACTAAAGAACAAATTCAAGAAAAGTAGAAAATGTTAACATATGCAATGGAGAATATGATTAAATAATAAAAATATGTATAAAGTATGGATGTCAATAGGTTAAGTTGGGTCGGGATGGGTCGGCTCGTAGCCCATCTTATGGCTTGATAGACTACGAGTGGACTAGCCCGTCATCTATTTTTATAAATGAAAAATTTTCAAAAAGACGTCGTTTTGTCCGACTTCAGCCTGTGGAGTGCTTACGTCCCGATTAACTCGGGCCAAAATTCTGGTCGGGCCGAGTCAGTTTTGACATTCTCAGTATAAAGTCAAATTATTACTTAAATCATTAGATGTAATTATTTTTCTTAGAAAAAAACATTAAATATATTTTATTTTCGAGCTACATAAATTAAGGGAAAAAAAAGACATGGGATGATCCATCCACATAACAACTTGGCTTCATAGAAGTTGTTACGTATTCTTCTGAATTGCTTCAAATGTTCCTGCATGGCACAAGAATGAAGTTATATTTGACCTTAGAATATCAAACATCAACTGCAGAAGAAAAATCACAAGTAGATTCATAAAGTTCATCCTTCATTTGCTTGCTTAATCTTTTAATGGCTCCACGTATTTCTCCAATATGTGGATGCATCTCATCCCCAACAACAAACACATGAACATGGCTCTTGAGCTCTATCCAACTACAGCCAGGTTCTTTGTTCACTCCTCGATCTTTCATCACACTCCGGACCCTCTCTACGTCCTCTGCTCTGCCCAAGGCAGTGTAGATACTGGATAATAACACATAAGCTGATGATTCTGGTGATCCCAGCTCCAGCAGTTTCTCACCGGCATAGGCTCCCAATTCGTAGTTACGGTGGTTCCGGCATGCACTCAATAGAATCCGCCATAGATACAAACCGTGATCTATCGTTGCCGTTTCGATGAATTCTTTGGCTTCAGTAACCTTCCCTGCTCTACCTAAGACATCGACCAGGCATGCATAGTGCTCTACTCTAGGAACTATACCAAATTCATCAGACATCATTCTGAAATATGTCCAACCTTTCTCCACCAGTCCCATATGGCTACATGCAGAGAGTACATTCACGAACGTGACGTGATCTGGCTTCGTCCCCTCTCGTCGCATCTCCTCGAAGATTTGTAGAGCTTGCATACCATATCCATTTTGTGAAAGTCCAGATATCATTGCATTCCATGAAACTGCATCTCTCCCTGGCATCCTTTTGAAGGCAAGATTCCCCTCCTGCAAGCATCCACATTTTGCGTACATTGTAGAAAGGGCACTTCCAACCGGGAGTTCAGAACCTAAACCATACTTAATAGCATGAGCATGGATTTGCTGCCCCTGATCCAAGGAAGCCAGGCTTGAACAACCTTTCAAAAGACTGGACATTGTCAACTCATTGGGCACAATCCCTTCCATCTGCATTTTACAATACAAACTCAACGCTACTTCATCGTGCCCGTTTTGGACATAACCAGCGATCATGGAGGTCCAGAGAACAAGATCAGGTTCCTTTAAACAACTGAATCCCTTTTGAGCATCTTCCATACAACCACATTTTGCATACATGTCAACCAAAGCCGTCATTATGTATATCTGAGACTCAAATCCCAACTTCACCACAAGATTGTGCATTTGTTTACCTTCTTCAACTGCAACAACATCACTACACGCATTGAGAACACCAACCAAAGTGAAGTCACTCGGGTAGAGCCCCGAGTGATGCATCTTAGAGAAGAGCTTCAAAGCTTTACAAGAATTTCCACTTTGAGCATAGCCAGTAATCATGGCGGACCAAGTTATAGCATTCTTATCACTTGACAACTCAAACATTCGACAAGAGTCGTCTAAGCTCTCACATTTAGCATACATAGTAACAAGTGCATTTACCACAGAAACAAACGCTAGCAGCCCATTCTTAACTGAAAGACAATGTATCTGCTTCCCACTATCAAGGAACTCAGGATTGGTCACAGCACTAAGAATACTCGTGAAAACAAACTCATTCAACACTTCACCTTCGCACCGCATGAATTCGAAAAGATATATAGCTTCCACAGCTAGCCGTTGAATTGCATATCCAGAAATCATCGTGGCCCATGAAACAGAGTTCCTCTCCGGCATTCTGTCGAACACCTTGCGTGCATCTGAAACGAGACCCGCCTTACAATACACGTTAACAAGCGAACTCCCGACAAAAACGTCATAAAAACTCGACATTTTGATAGCGAGCGCATGAGCTTGAAAACCCACCGCAGCATTCGTCACATACGAAGCTGCCGTGAAGATATCCGCAAAAGTGTGAGCATTTGGCATGGTATTCTCTGCTCTCATGTCCTGAAACAGCTTCATTGCATACAGAGACCCTGAAGAACCCTGTTGCAAGTACCCATTGATGAGACAATTCCATGTGACAACCACTCTGTGGTTAGTATTATCGAAGACCAGCTTGGCCTTAGGTAAGTTGCCGCACTTGGCGTAGAGGTTCACTAGACTATTGGCGAGGTAAATACAAGAAGAACAGCCAACTCTAATGATCTGACCATGAAGGGCTTTGCCCTTTTGGAGATCCTTTTGCTTGGTGCAATCAAGTAGGGAATTGAAGAAGGACCTACTTCTAGGAGGAGGAGGCATCAACCAATTACGATTACCCACCTTGCCAAGTTTTCTACGGTGTGAACAAGACTAATTACTTACACAACTTAAGCTAAACCACGTGTTTCGCCTGTCAAATCCTTGATTGGGCTGATCCAATCCAAAGAGTCTTGTCAGGGAATTCGTGGGTATTACATCAACCGTTGAAAGATGAAGACTTTTCTTGTAATTCCAAAAACAAATTCACTTTCACAATTCAGATTCTCCACTCCATTTCTTTTCTTCTGCAACTCTGCCATATTCTTGATCCCCGTTTGGAATTACGCTGTGGATTCTTTTGTGTTTTTTAGTCTCCCAAATTCCACGTTCTGAGCTCGGATTCGCCTAGTTACAGAGTGAACTGATTCGAATTGGGTAGTGGTAAAATCCAACCTGTAAATACTCCGATCCCATTTTCGCATTTCAGGTGCTTATAAATGGAAGGTTACGCAGGATTGGCATCGCCTCTCCAAATTGTAGTATCGAGCATCAACTTTCCGGGCATATAAGCTATTGAGTTGATATGGGCAACACGAGCAATGTACTTATCGTGCTTCGCTATCAATATATATATATATTTTCTGTCTCTTCGCTCTACCCTCTGTTTTTCATGATCTAGTAATTTTTCCCTTTCTCAGAAATCTCAGTGTTTCTTTTGATTATTTTTTTTCCCGTAACAAATGCAGGTTTGTGAAGATAGCAACCAGCAAACTGATATAGGTATGTTATATGCTATTCCCTTTCAATCTGATATTGATAGGAAAAGGTCCTTAATCCATTGATGGCTTCGTTGACATTGTTGTAAAGTATACTTCCTAATTCAGTGTGCTTCCCGATTGGCTTTCAGGGGCAGTGATACGCAATGGAAGAGAAATACTTTTGCAGGTAAATTAGGTCGTAGTTTCTTCTGAGATTGGTTCCTTAAAATGTGTGTTTCTCATATATACAAAATCTTGTAATAAGCTATTAGGTAGCTGGTTTGGAAGGATGACATAACTACTTGTGTGAGGGAGTAATTTTTACCAGTAAAAGTGTTTATTCATGTACTTGTCTGATATTTTGTTCGTCAGGCTTTCAATTGGGAATCTAAGAAGCATGACTGGTGGAGAAACTTGGAAAAGAAGATCAATGACATTGCCAAATCGGGGTTTACGTCGGCGTGGTTGCCTCCACCCACTCATTCCTGCTCGCCCGATGGTTAGACGATGAGCAGTGCAGAAATTTGATAATATGACTTGATCCTTGAGCTTGCTAAGTTTGATTTTTAAAAAAACTTTGATTGTTCTTCCTTTTATCAACTGCAGGCTACCTTCCACAGAATCTTTATTCACTCAATTCTGCGTATGGTTCAGAACATCTTTTAAAGGATTTGCTTCAGAAAATGAAGCAGTGCAAAGTCAGAGCAATGGCAGACATAGTCATTAATCATCGTATGGGAACTGCACAAGGGCATGGAGCAATGCACAACCGCTATGATGGAATTCCTCTATCATGGGATGAACGTGCTGTTACATCTTGTACTGGTGGATTGGTAACTCTGTTCCTTACACCTGAAATTCCTTAGCATCCAATAGTCTGTTTTGTCAAACTCTATTTGTCTGATTGTAATTGAGGTATCTGTGACTCCCTTATTTTGTTTTTTTTTTGTGGGATTTAACAGTAAACAGATAAACAATATAGTTGTTTCTGCCATTTGAGTGGAGATGTTCCATTTTATACAATACACAGTGTCCCTTATCCATTTCTTGATTCTGTGCACATGTTTGCTCATGTGAGCTCGTCCATTATGTTAGTATATTTGCACATATATGTCTGCAGATTTTGTGTTAATGGATGAGCATGAATGCATGTACCTGGAGGTTATTTTGGGTTTCTGACCTTTATATATATCATGACTCAGGGTAACAAAAGTAGTGGAGACAACTTCAATGGGGTTCCAAATATTGATCATTCTCAGGAGTTTGTTCGAAAGGACATCACCGGATGGCTGAAGTGGTTACGCTATGAGATCGGCTTTCAAGATTTTCGTTTTGATTTTGGGAAAGGGTAAAATTTATTCTAGAAGTTTGAAGATCTTATTCGTCTGCTATTTTATCTTTGTCAACATATTCATAGTTATTTTTCTGTAATGCTTTGTTTAGTTATTCCCCAAAGTATGTGAAAGAATACATTGAAGAAGCCAAGCCAGTATTTTCTGTTGGGGAGTACTGGGACTCTTGCAACTACAATGGTCAAGTTTTGGATTACAATCAAGGTACTCTCTTCCTTATGTGCAGTACTTTCCTAGGGAATGCACTGATTTATTCTCAAGATTATTGAATCTATTAATGGAATCTGACAGTGATTAATAAACATTCTTGCATTTTAAGATTGGTTCTTGACTAATGTTATTTTTCTTGATAAGTTTCCTCTGGATAAAGGAAGTCATTGATTTAAAAAGAGAAAAAAAATTGGTTAGAATTATTTATTAGCTGTTAAAAGTGAATTTGAGTTTTTAGAGAAAAAGGAAATTTGAGTTTTTAGAGGCTAGTTTGTTCATGTTCCTTGGCATGCTATTCACTGATATTATATCTTGGAGTTTAAAATAGCTCAAAGTCTTTGATGTGTCTATTTGATGTTCTAATTACAAATCCCGTTTCTTCTTTTCACATTTTCCGTTTTTCTTCCGAAATAGAAAGGAAAAGAAATATGATTTGGATCTGAGAACGCTTACTCTTTCAGATGGCCATAGACAAAGGATCATCAATTGGATTGATGGTACTGGACAGCTGTCTGCTGCATTTGACTTCACAACCAAGGCAATTCTTCAGGTACTTGCGGGAGGCACGGCCACTGATTCATGTCATAGGACTAGAAAATGGCAATCCTTTTTCTTGAAGTATTCAATTCACCTGATACTGTTTAACGGCTCTGTCCACCCAGTTAGTTTTCTGTATTTAAGTTATCAACATAATCTTGATTATGTTCATGCTTTTGGAGATGAATTGAATTATGCAGGAAGCTGTTAAAGGGCAGTTATGGCGTCTACGTGATCCTCAAGGGAAGCCTCCAGGTGTAATGGGTTGGTGGCCCTCAAGGGCTGTCACGTTCATTGATAACCAAGACACAGGCTCAACGCAGGTACCAACTGTGATCTTCTTACTACCTTAATTCTCAAAGGTGCATTAGAAGTTAGATGATATGAAATGTAGCTATGTATCCCTCTTTGATTCTTCAAAAGTTTGTTTTTGACAGGGATTACTCCGGTCTTAATCTTAATTTCCTAACAAGATCTCTGTTTGTACCAATTTTGCATGTCAAAAACTTTCCTTACGTTGGATTAGATTCTCATCAGATAATTTGACTATTGCAGGCTCATTGGCCTTTCCCTTCACACCATGTTATGGAGGTACTTACAACTACCCCTTGATGGAGCTTATTTTCTTCTCCTGAAATCTAACTTCATTTCTGAATACTCGAGTTTTCTGGAATCTAACAATTGATCTTTGCATCATCATTAAGATGTCTGATCTTGGTTTCCCCCAGGGATATGCCTACATACTTACACACCCTGGAATACCAACAGTTTTCTATGATCATTTCTATGACTGGGGTGATTCCATTCACGAACAAATTGTGAAACTGGTACTCAGAATTCCTGAGTTCTTATTTATTCAGTTCCTGTCCTAACTAAAACAGTCACCTACAAACAAAAACTTATTCTGATACATATGCAGATTGATGTCAGAAAACGTCAGGACATCCACAGCAGGTCATCTGTCAGGATTCTTGAGGCACAGCCAAATCTCTACTCCGCCATAATTGGTGAAAACCTGTGCATGAAGATTGGGGATAGTTCTTGGTGCCCATCTGATAAGGAATGGAGCCTTGCAACGAGCGGGCACATGTATGCTGTGTGGCAAAAGTGAGATCCTCGGGAACCTCACGGATGGTTAGAAGCCAGACCAGTTCTGGTTTTTTAGTACTGTAACATAAATAGCAGAGGTAATAATAATTGAACGCATCTCACCTTCAGTTGTGCTGGAGATGTCGTAACATATGGTGCGCGGTGTCACAGAATAAAGCTTTTTGTGATATATTCAAAACACTACCATATGAGTATCGTAGAAAAAATATTTAGGCTTAGTCCGAGGGAGCGGTGACGGTTGTTAACCTGTTGAAATTAACTTGTTGAAATTAATAAGTACTTATGTGTTTAGAATTGCTGTTTTGATAAATGCTAAAATGTGAAAATAGATGTTTGACAAGTGCGGTTGCAGAAAAAAAATAAAATGACTAAAAAGTTCATTGATTTAATAAACTATTAATTGTTGTACAAATAATTAAAAAATATTATTAGTCATATAAAATTAAAATTATAAATAATAAAATATTAAATTAAAATATAAATATAAATAAAATAAATTTAGTAAATAAAATATTTTAT
>JAOQMS010000002.1:373268-396065 GCA_027563885.1 Erythroxylum longipes | reverse complement strand
AATTAATTAAGAATAATGATTTTATTTTAATTTTTAATAAATAAATATAAATTATTGTATAAATATAAATTAATTTAATTAATAACTAAATTATTGTGGTATATTTTTTGTAAAATTTTGGTGTAAACTTTTAGTGTAGAATGGTTGGAGTAATACCAAATTTGGTGTAAAAAGATTTTAAGAATATTCCATTTTACACTAAATTTGGTGTAAAAATTTGGTGTAATGGTTGAAGATGGCCTAAGGCTTGACATGGAAAAGTGGTAGTGATTAACAGTCCGTTGAAATCAATTTACTAAAATAATAATTAATCATTTTTAATAAGTATTTTATATATTTGAGATTATTATTTTAATACTTGCTGAAATGTCAAAAATGTGAAAATAGATGTTTGACAAGTTTGTTGAAAAGAGATAAAATAATAATTTAATAAATTATTAATTATTGTATAAATAATTAAAATATATATTATTAATTATATAAATTTAAAATTATAAATAATAAAATATTAAATTAGAATTAAAATATAAATAAAATAAATTTAGTATATAAAATATTTCATAAAAATATATTATTATTCCTATTAATTAAGAGTATAATAAAAAATAATATTTATAGTGAAGATTATTAATAAAAAGTAAAATTTCTTCTACAGAAGCAGTTTCTTACCGTAATTTCTGCAGTGACATCGTATTCTTTTTCAACCTTCGGTTATTTACTGCAGGTTTAAACATGTGAATGAGTTTAAAAATTACGGTGAATAAGTACTTGTCTTCATCGCACCGTAAATTCAAACACAACTCGAAAGTTTTAGACTTATTCACATTTTATCATTCAAGTTTTAATAAAATATATACTTTTAATTTTAAAAAATAAAAACATTACTTTATTTAAAATCACATTATTTTATTTAAAACATTGAAAATTTAAATAAGATTATATTAGATATCATAAACTTTGACGTGGGTTATCCAAAGCAAAATGATGTTATTTTGTTTAAAAATTTTGAGTTTTGTATAAATCGGGCTTTGATTTAACCTATATAGATCGGTCTATTAAAAATTTTTGAATTTAAACTTGTTAGTCATATTTAACCCATTTCAAGGAAGTCTTGGTAAAATAAATTGAAGAATATTTAAAAATTTTCTCTTCATAATTTTTGAAATAGTAAATTTTTATATAATTTTAAATAATAAATGTATAAGTTAAAGTTCAACAAATATTTATATCTTTTATTTTATACAAACTAAATTTTAATATTTTGAAAAGTATTAAAAATTATAATATTTTGAAAATTTATTTGTTCTTTATTTGTATAGTTTTTCTTTATTTACTTTTGTTTTTATATTAATATTAATATTTTATTTATGCAATTAATTTTTTATGAATTTGATTACTATTTTCTTTTAATTATTTAAAAAAATTCTAAAAATTAAGGCTACATATTTTTAAATCTATAAACCTCGTGGATTCGTTTGAATTTGAACTTACTTATCAATCACAGCTTGCTTAAAAGCTAATGTGTCCAATACTTCAAGCAAAATGACGACATAATATGCTCGATATGGCGACATTGCAGAGCCGCAATCAGCTAGGCGCTCACGACCATAAAGGCCCAGGCGCCAAACCCCGAACTTAAAAATTGGGTAGCTGTGGCCTCATTTGCACGCCACTCACGCCTCATAACTCCTCTCGCTCTCGGTATCTTGGCTCCAATATTTAAGTCTGCGAGAGGATTCCAAAGTCTTGGGCCATTAAGTCTTCCTTCGGCTTCTTTATCCTCAACCAAACGAAACAAAGTCTCTCCTCTTCCTCTTCCTCTTTTCTTTCTCACGCGCTACCGGAGTATGGGCTCTGTATCTGCTCTCGACGGACGGTTGGAGTACCCTGTTGCACGTCGTGACCATTCGGTCGTCGATGATTATCACGGCGTTAAGATCTCGGATCCTTATCGATGGTAATGGGATGATCTTTTACTTCCAGTCGATTGTTGTTTGCGTTAGGATGTGGTTATTCTGCTTGTTAAAATGATATAATGATGAAATTTCGATTAAGATGTTGGGAGTTCTAATTATCTTGTTTGCTTTCCATTGTTTTAGACCTAATCGTCTTCATTCGATCAAAATGTCGAGTTCGTAATTTGGCGTTTTTTTGGTTCGTTTGATATTCGATGAAATGTCAAGTTCTATTCGATGATTTATTCTGCGTTTTTTGTTGGATTGATTATGCGAAACGAAACGTCGTCTTTGTTGTGGTAGGTTAGAAGATACGGACGCAGAAGAAGTGAAAGAGTTTGTTGATCATCAGGTGAAGTTGACTGAATCGGTGTTGAAGACGTGCGATGTGAGAGAGAAGCTTCGCGAGAAAATCACAAAATTGTTTGATCATCCGCGATATGACCCGCCGTTTAAACGTGGAAACAAGTACTTCTTCTTCCATAACACTGGCCTTCAAGCTCAGGACGTCCTATACGTTCAGGTAACTATCTAAAGTACTTATTAGTTTTTCTCCTTTTCGTGGTCATTTTTTAAATATTTTTTCTCTTGTTACATTTGTTCCAGGATAGTTTGGATGGAGAACCAGAGGTGTTGCTTGATCCAAATGTGCTTAGTGAGGATGGAACGGTTTCACTTAATACTCTGTCAATTAGCGAGGACGCTAAGTACTTGGCGTACGGACTTAGCTCGAGCGGGAGTGATTGGGTGACGATCAAAGTTATGCGGATAGAGGATAAGACAGTGGAGGCTGACACTGTATCATGGGTTAGTTCTTTTTTTTACTACGTACACACTGACTCTTGAGTTTGGCGTGGTTTTGTCTATGACTCTATTGTGTTCATATGGTTTGTTGTAACAGGTTAAGTTTTCAGGAATTAGTTGGACTCACGATAGCAAAGGATTTTTCTATAGCCGTTACCCAGTTCCCGCGTATGAAACTTTATATCTGGACTTGTTATGTGGAATTCTTATTATGGTTCTCTCTGTATGGTATATTGATAGTGTGAATTAGTGGTGGTCAGAAATCTCTGACAGTTTTTAATGGAACCTTCGATCTATTGGAAAAGATATTGACGGAACTGTAGGCAATGTTTTATCAGACACCCATAAAAATTTCCTCAGTTCAGTTATCCGGTTGAAAAATGTCTCATGAAGCATAACTGATAATTTGGACGACTGAAAACTTTAAGCTGTGTTGACTTCTCTCCATTTGTTTTGGCTTCTATAAAAATTATGTTGCGACGTTATATATGGAATTTAGTGGATTTGATAAGTTTGACTTATTCTGCAGAGAAGGAGAAACCCTGGATGCTGGCACTGAGACTAATGCTAATCTTAATCACCATGTATACTATCATTTCTTAGGAACTGATCAGTCCGAGGATATACTGTGCTGGAGAGATCTTGAGAACCCTAAACACACAGTTGGAGCTGATGTGACAGATGATGGGAAGGTAAGTCCTAATTTGTCTTTAACTTTTTGCAATGAGATCAATTAGATGTAGTATATTGCCAACTTTTGGAGTTGGCGTATTCATCTGTGAAATTATTTTAAGATGGGGACATTATTCATCTTAGATCTTCCTTTATTTATGTGTATGAAGCATAAGCTTCAGCTCTTATCCAAAATGTGCTTTCCTTTAAATTTCTTTGATACTGTAGCCGGAATGTTCCTTTTTTTTTCTTTCTAATCTTTGGCACATCTAGCGGGAATGATTATCGGAAAAAGAAATACCACTTGTGCTAGAGACTATTACTGAAATTTGCCATTCAGATATATACATTTCAATGTTGCTTGCAGTTAGATTTATATTTTGGCTATATGAATGTTTAATTTAACATACCTAATCGAAAACATATTCTGTTTTCCTTTTTTAAGTTTAGCAAAAGAGGAAAATATTTATCAAAATACTCTAGAATTGACCTTTTCTTCTTCATGTTATTTTACAGTATCTTCTCCTCAACATCCATGAGAGCTGTGATCCGGTTAATAAAGTGTATTAT
Organism: Erythroxylum longipes; assembly: GCA_027563885.1. Lineage (NCBI taxonomy): Eukaryota > Viridiplantae > Streptophyta > Magnoliopsida > Malpighiales > Erythroxylaceae > Erythroxylum > Erythroxylum longipes. The sequence goes on along the minus strand of JAOQMS010000002.1, from coordinate 392,064 downwards.
TGCAATTTGTCTGAACTTCGTGAAGGCCTTGAGGGTTTTCGAGGAGGAAACAGCCTGCTCCCATTTGTTAAACTTGTTGATAATTTTGATGCTCAATACCATGGGATTGCAAATGATGACACCGTATTTACCTTTCTGACTAATAAGGACGCCCCCAAGTACAAGCTAGTCCGGGTAGATCTGGAAGAGCCAAATAATTGGACAGATGTTATACCAGAAGCAGAAAATGATGTTCTTGAATCAGCCAGTCCTGTTAATGGTGATAAATTGATTGTCAGTTACTTGAGTGATGTGAAGTATGTCGTGCAGATCAGGGATCTGAAAACAGGATCCTTTTTACATCAACTGCCAATTGATATTGGCACCATCTACGGTGTATCTTGCAGACGAAAGGATAGCACAGTATTCATTGGGTTTACCAGCTTCCTTACCCCTGGTATAATATATCAATGCAATTTAGATACTGGGGTTCCACAGATGAAGATATTTCGTGAAATTTCTGTGCCGGGATTTGACCGGACAAATTTCTACGTGGATCAGGTGAGTACAACAATTTAGCCAGCTTCTAATTAACTTAAATCTTTGCATGTCCCTCCTCCAGGTTTCAAATTTGGCTCCATATTTATCTTTTGCTCTTCTCTCCCATCTATGTTGCTGGATTGTGTTCCGTGCTTGATTGGGTTGAACTTGTCCAGGTTTTTGTGCCTAGCAGGGACGGTGCAAAGATTCCAATGTTTATTGTAGCCAGGAAGAATATAAAGTTGGATGGATCACACCCATGCTTGTTGTACGGATATGGTGGATTTAACATTAGCATCACCCCATCATTCAGTGTCAGTCGTATTGTGCTTGCAAGTCATCTAAATGCTGTCTACTGCATTGCAAACATACGTGGTGGTGGAGAATATGGTGAGGAATGGCATAAAGCAGGCTCTCTCTCAAAAAAACAGAATTGCTTTGATGACTTCATTTCTGCTGCTGAGTACCTTGTATCTACTGGATATACCCAGCCAAGAAAGCTATGCATAGAAGGTGGAAGTAATGGTGGGCTTCTTGTTGGGGCTTGCATAAATCAGGTAAAGAGCTTGACTTCTTTTACCATTATTGTCTATTACTTGTTTCAACTTTCATTGTTCGTTTTCTAATCTCCTCGTTGTGGCAGAGGCCTGATCTTTTTGGTTGTGCTCTGGCCCATGTCGGGGTGATGGACATGCTTCGGTTTCACAAGTTCACTATAGGTTAGCTCCGACAACTTTAGGCGGCGATAACCATCAATTTAACATATCTCGATTTGAGTAAACTTTGGTTTTCAGGTCATGCATGGACTTCTGACTACGGCTGTTCGGACAACGAGGAAGAGTTCCAATGGCTAATAAAGTGAGGGAAAATTTCGAGGCGGCATTTCTTTTCTTTTGCTTGGATTTGATCGTTAAAACTTTGTTGTCATTTTGCTTCGTCAGGTACTCGCCACTGCATAATGTGAGGAGACCATGGGAACAGCATCCTGATAAACCTTGTCAATATCCTTCGACCATGCTTATGACCGCTGATCACGATGACAGGGTTGTTCCATTACACTCGCTTAAATTATTGGCGGTGAGTGTTTTTTCTTTATGTCACACAACCATAGTGGATGTATGCATTTCCTCAAGTAACTTAACGTATCAATTGCCAGACCATGCAACACACTTTATGCACGAGCTTGGAGGACAGCCCACAGACCAACCCAATAATAGGTCGCATCGAGTGCAAGGCTGGACATGGAGCTGGGCGTCCAACTAAGAAAATGGTACGTGTCCATGAATGTCTTCAAGCGGCATGATTTCTATAAAGTGAATGATGATTTACATAATTATCATTACCACCTTATTTTCTGTGAAATAAATAAAATTTTTTAAACAATTTGAATAATATTTAATATTTATTTTGGTTATTTCGTAGATAACTGTATTGAAATTTGGTTTTGCAGATAGATGAGGCTGCTGATAGGTATAGCTTCATGGCGAAAATGTTGGACGCTACTTGGGAAGATTAGTAATAGAGAGTTTTTAGTGATTTAGGTATTTAGAACAGGGTAGAATAGTAAGTTAATAAACTAATATTATGCTTTTATTTCGTCCATCGAAATATTAACTTCTACAATTTAAGGATAAAAATTATGCAACTTCAATGGAGTGGTGCACTCAGGTCATGAAACAATCCATCTTCACATCGGTTACATCGAGTTGGAGTATCTCTGCCCTGCACCCCAGAATCGACCCAATGCTGCGAAGAAAGAAGAAATTTTGCGAGGTTAAGATAAAGCTGTTGCTTAAAATGCAATAAAGCTGTTGCTTAAAATGCTTTTTGTGTACCTGGGACATGTTCGACCTAGATCCCCATGAACAAACTCTTTGATGTAAGTTCCAGCCTGCAATACCATTTCCATTACAATATTTAATTTTGCCTTAGTTTTATCCAAATGGTTTTAAATGGTGTTATATTCATGCAAGTATTATTGTAAAAATAAAATTGATGTAAGATAATAATTAATAAACTTAAGTACCTCTAGTTAATAGTAAATAATATAATAGTTTTCATATAAACCATTTTTATCAGACTTCTTCATTTACTATTTAACTAGACAAGCAAAATTTTAAAACTAAAAAATTACATTTGAATAATTCAATTAAAAGCTAATGATTCATTTGTTTCTATTTAAGTTTTTAATTTTCATGATTTCATAAATATTAATAAAAATTATGAACAATTTATTTTTAGTATTGTATATTTCATTATTGAAAACTAATATTAGTAAGAATTACAAATGATTTAATATCATTTTTAATTAATTTATATGTAAAATTATTTATGAATATAATAAAATAATTTTATTGATAACTCACCAAAAATTTTATGCAAAAAAATTAATTTAACAAATATTATTTTTTAAAATACTAAATTTAATATATTAAATATCATTAATAAATATTCAAGCAAATTTAATTAATAGTTTAAAATACATATTAATTTATAAATAAAAAAATAATTATATTTAAAATGTTATATTCATCTTTAAACTTTATCAAATCCATATTATCATTAATAATAAAAAATTTAACGACATTGACAACAAAATAAACGAAGATTAGAAACAAGGCCCCTAAGTTATAAATTGTCGTTAAAATGGAAACGGAGATCGAAGAAGAAAGTAATAATTAAAGGACCGTTTAATAAATTTATTATATCTTTACTAAAATGAATAATTAAATTATTATTTAAACTAGTTTTTATTTTAAATATATTTGAAGTTATCAAATAAAATTTTGTTTAAATCTATATATTTTGAATCATAATTATTAAGAATTAATATTAAATAATTAAATATATTTTATGATTTTCAAAAATAATAAAAATAAAAAATAAAAATTTTTAAAAATAAATTTGAAACAAAATCAAAGTATGCTATGTTTAATTATTTAAAAAATATATCTTATTTTATTAGTTATCATATTTTTAAGAAAATGTCATGATTTTTAATCTCATACTTTATCCAGTTATCCAATTTTAAGAGGGGCTCAACTTTGCCAAAGACTTGATACGTTTAACTAAATTGTTGAATGTCTTCTAACGTTTAACGTGATCATGTGAGCCTCCTACAATTATCATAATGCTAAACAATTGAAGACAAGGTTAAGTATTTTAAAGAAAAAGCCAATTTCGTTTATTACATACACGCATACCTGAGTGCAAAGATGCAAAAGAAAATATTGAGAGCTTCCGGCAATCCTCTCGATTTTCATCCTACGATTCTCAATAGAGTAAAAGAAGAAGGTCGTCAGTGAGAGGCCAGGCCGCTTGTATATTACGAAGAAAAAAAAGACGAGACACCAACCAGTGAATAATCTTAGAACGATCCAGTGGACTACGACGATGAAGTACCCTAATTGGAGTCCGCTGCAACACGTGCTGCACCATACCAAACAACTTGGGATAAATAGAAAGGTAAGCTGTACAATACGTACATATATGAAAGCAAAAAAAAAAAAAATCACCATATCTTTGCGTGAAGCAATTGATAACAAGTCCTTGTCCTCAAGTGGGCGTGAAATCCATACTAGTGCACAATATTGTTTCTGCATTAAAAAGATAATATTAAAATGCTTGATACATAAAGGTCAGATTTAACAATAATATGCTCTCAGCTTGATTCAAGAGAAGTAAACAAAAACCTGCTTTTCTGCTTCTCCTTCATGCATTAGGGACCAACCTTGATTGCCTACTACTTTAAGATTTTTAACTCCAAGCTGCATGCCAGTAAGTGCTTTTTCAGTTGGATATATAAATGATTGATTGAAAGTACTACAATAGGTAGTAGGTCTAACCAATTTATTCTCCAAGTTATTTATCTTTGTTTCTACTTCCTTCACCAAAGCCTCAGACAGAATTTGTCGTGCATTTTGAATCTCAACCAGAAAAGGTCTGCCCGAACCCAACATCCGAACCTGGAAATAGCAACTTCACAAATCAGAACGTGCTGTAACATAATCCAATGGACACAACCGGGAGTCGATCTTCCTACATCAATATCCTCTCTACCAGCTGCATGGAATTTGTAGTTGTCACCCTGACAGGCTGGAAGAATGCTGCCACCTATTATTTCCTAAAGAAGAAAAACACAGCGTTCAATTTTTTCCAATCATGCAGGGAGAATATTGTTGTCGGTAAAGGCAATAACAACTGTATGAGATAGTAGATTTACACCTCAACCGATGCCTCTCCCATTCTTTCGTCTTCAATTATCCAGCGTGTTTGACTCACATTTCTAGAAAACTGCAACAATTAAATGAACAGCATAATTGGCATGAATCTCCATTTTGTTTGTTAAACATAGACTCAAGCATCGTAGAAAATCAAGACAATAGAATCACATCGGATTAATTCAAGCTATTGTTATCATCTTCCTAATTGATGTAGGAGCGTAGTGAGCATATTCCTCTTCCTACATCAGTAATAGTAATATACAAATGGCCGATAAACGCTTCTACATCGAAAATATGAATTGAACTACCTTGAAGTATCTCCCACCAAAATAGATTGGCGTCCTGTAGCAAAGGAACATCAAGCAGCAGGGTTCTTTGATCTAGGAAAATAAAGAACACAAACCAGTAAGAAAATTCCATGCCATGATAGCCGACAGATAACCACTTAAGAAAGCTGACTCTGACAAATAAAGAAAGTGCAATAACTTAGCACAACAAGCTTGTATTGGAGGACATCCAGAACATAAAGTCATAGAAGTACCTCATAGAAATGGCTTACCTTTTCTGTTGGCAAGTTGAAACATTCAAAAGATTCATCACTATGTTCTAAATCAGTAAGATCCCTCCCCAAAATATTATCTCCTTCAGATTTATGGTTATCAATGCATTCTCTGGTAACTTCTGATAACTCACTGCTCAAGTCACTGCCTGCAATTGGTTTATGTTCATAAATGCCAAAAGTTAATTTTTCATTGCCAGGAGCAAGTAACAATGAAAACACATGAACTATGCTTCATAAGTAGAAGATATATATAAAAGAATATGTTATTCCAACAACTTTACATGCCTGTTTTTCTTCTCTTGCTACCACCATTTTTTTCCACCAAGTCTGAGCTAATACTTGAAGTTGCATTTTCAGTGTAGGTCAAACGAATTCGGTAGGAGGTTGGACCTGATTTTACACCCTGAAGAGCTTCAGTTTAATAAAGCATTGATTGAAGAGTCTAAAAGAGCAATTTTTTTAACCATAGAAGTGCAAATTCTACTCTATTTTTCCATAAGAAACACTACTGAAATTGTTTTTCCAAAGCTTTAAAGAGGTCACAAATTTTTAGGCCTATATATAATAACTTCATAATTTATGGACATAAAGAGTATATCCAAACGTCATATGGTATTCATCAGTAGAATCTCAACGAAAAATATTTCAAATATAAACAAAAAAGAATAACCTACTACTAGTAGATGGTACACCAAGATCCAAGTATGCAGCACAACATAAAAAAGAACCAAGGCTTTACTTACCAACAATGTTTCAAGCGAAGTCGCCAAAGCAAATTTTAAGGCATCCTTTACAGAAATTTGTTCAGGAAGTCTCTTCTGGAACATATTTTCTGGTCTAAATTTTCTTTTCAGATATAACCTACATCAGAGAAAAAAAGAATTATAACTAGCATACATTTGCAATTGAATACCAAAAAAGATAAGTTGTCAAGGAAAATGACCAGGGATCATTGTGCAACTGAATACTAAGTTACCAAGAGACATAGAGGTTATTAGCCCCTCAAACTTCAGCGGAACCAATAATTTCAGTCTAAGAGCTCTAAACATGCCATAAATCAATAAGGCTGATTTCCAAATCCACTAGTCTGAACAGCTAAATATTAACTATTTACAGATTCGAAAACAAGAAAACATTATAAGTTCAAAGAGTTTGGTCAGAAATGTAAGAAATTACCAAACAGCATGTTCATTTTCCTGGATCAAAGGTGGTATAGAAATTTCAAGGGAAAAGCTATCTATCTGATGGCCTTCTTGCTTCACCAATTCAGCAATTGCTATGGCTAACTCAAGAGGACTCAACTTCTTCACCAGTATTCCTTTATCATTGCGGTAATGGAACTGCAATATACCCAAACAAAGGCTACAAACATCTGGCTCCACCTCTGATCCTTTAGGAGTAGAAAGGCAGCTAGAATGTTCATCAGCTTTCAAACCAGAGTCCTCCACATGACTGTCTGCATTTGTTGATTCTTTAATGATTCTAATCATATCAGTGGGAGATAGAGAGCGTAAATAAGCTTTTCCACAGATACCAAACAACCGAAAGATACATCTCACGCATGCCTATACAAAGAAGAAGGCACGTTACGAGAACAAAATCGTGAGAACATAAGAAGAATTACCTACTTTGTACTTAACACGACGTTCATCTAGATCTACGAGCACTCTTCAACTTAAAACAGAAGTAATTAATACATCAAGACGCATAAAACCCGATGACTAATTGACGCAACATAAATCCCAAATCTCATGCAACTGACAACAACATATACAGATAAGAAAACAAAAAACTAAATAGCACACAATATAATAGCCGAATACCAGCTGCAAAATCCTTGATACTTCGGAAGATTATTTTCTAGGCAAACAAACAGACCAAACCGCAAGTTTCACTCTCAGTGTGTACAATAAGAAAGCACAAACCAAGGATACTGAGATGGATTTAAGTAACCGTCCGACGAGTTCGACGAGAGACACTAGAAACCTAAATAATTACTACATTACCACTAGATTTCTAGAAAAGAGTTCACTAAAACTAACCCCCTTGGATAGCAAGTCGTTCACTGCGTAAGGAGGCAAAGATCGGACGGCGTCTTTAAGAACCTTAATCTCCTCGTCATCGTAGGAGACACCGGATTCCACAGCCGTCGCCGTTCTAGAAACGTCGGTGACGGAAGTAGTCTCGATTTCGCTGGACATTTCAAAAACAGATCGCTCCAGAGAACAAACTAGCGGGAGGCGCGATTGTGCGTTTATATACACACACACAAACACAGGGCCCAAGTGGCTTCATCCGTACAGCCATCTCAACCGTCCGATTTAAATCTGGAATTTAACGCCGTCACTCGTCGTAGTTCAAAAAAGACGGGGACCATTAATGTCGTAGTAAGTCTAATTATTAATTTTAACTTTTCCTTTTTTTATAAGAACGAAAACCGTACTATCCTTTAAATACACTGATAAATTTTTAAGTTGAAACAATTATTTGCAAATTATATAGATAGGATACTTCTCATTAAGTAAGACCTATAGAACAGATATGATCAAGAGAATATAAATTAGAGAATTCGAATATAAAACTTTTTAACCTCATATTTTTTATTCCACTAATTCGACCTGCCCGTGAAGGACATATTTATTTTAACATTAAAAGAAATTTGGTATAAAGATTAAAAATTAAATTATTTTTAAATTTAAGAATTTATTTAAATAACATAACAACATATTTTAATTAAACTCAGTCCAACAATATTTTGATATTTCGATCAAACCAATTCAAACAATTTAACCTATTAACATTATGTCTGAAATCGGATATGAGTCCAGGCCGATCTGATCCAATGTTTCTACTTATTACTCAATAAAAAGTTCAAGTCATTCTTTTATTGTCACATCTACATACGAGTCTACAGGAAACAACCTCTCTACTATATAAGAGTAAGGTTGCGTACTGTCAGACCTCTCCAGATCCCACTTTATTGTGAAATTTCGAACTGACTGTGATGATGATGACTCGATAAAAAGTCCAATTTATACAAAAGGAGTTTGTAGGGAATTCAAGAGTAAATTAAATTCATTTCTGAGATCACTTTATTATGACCAAGCTGAGAAGCATTGACATGCTATTTTTATTCTAACAATCTATTTACTTAAAACTGCTAAGACAATAGATCAGACGACTATTTTATAGTGACGAGGTCAAACGACTAAGGTCTACATAGCCAGAGAGCACAACTCTGCTTCTTTCTTTCACCTTTACTTGATATATCACCCTGCAAGTGAAAGCACCAGAATGGTCTCTCTTAAGCTGTGTGGAATAAGTGAAACTTTAGTGATTACAAGAGCAGATGCAGCTCTACCTCAGGCCTTCAAGCCACATCTCAGTGATCGAAGTTTCTCCAGGGTAGACATGTAGAAGGAATCTGCCAGATATGATTTTGATGATATTGGCATCTCCTTTGCACACACACTTTATGATTGCCCTAATAGCGAATCCGAGGGTACACAATCCGTGCAATATTGGACGTGGGAATCTGACACGAGATAAAGGAAGATTAGCTCAATAAGTTCAGTGTGCAGCAAGTTGCATAAGGAACATAGAATACTGGGATTTTAAGCATAGTCCATGGACATCTTTGAAGAAATCTGGTTCCAATTTCGGAACCAAAATAAATGACTCCACTACTATATCTCTTTGAAATATAGTTGACAGATATCGCGCAACTATGGTTTCAGTTTATAATGTTTGTGTGTCTAGGAAAGATGCAATCCATTAGTGAGTTGAGATATTGTGATCAAGTCTTGTATACGCTCGTGCCAAGAAAGAAAATAAACATAGACAGGATTACCGACCCTGCAACTTTAGCAATAAGAGGATCTGAATGGAGAGGATTATAATCACCCGATAGCCTATACAACAATGCCTGCAAAATAATGGAAAACGAAGCGAAGAATAAGCATGGTGAATAAACAAATAAGATGTTAACTCTTTCAGGAGCATGAAGAAATCCCACCCATGGCACCAAGGATTATCACGGGTATATAATATCTTAAGTTTCATACAACTGAAAAGATGGAAGATCAGTTTTCACTATTGAGTAATTGTAAAAAAGCAGAATTGTTGAGATTTTCTATTCAATTCAAACGCAAACACATAAAGGACATGTCAGTATTTGAATAAACAAGAGGCAAGCAGTGTATAGTAGAAGTTGTATATAGACAAGCATATTCTAAACAAGAAAACAGTTTTCAAGTAGTCTCCAACGTTTTGATCCTATGTCACCAATCAAAAAACTAGTAACTTAGTCTAATTGAAGGTATAAAGATCGAAAGTACTGACGCTGTACATGTAAAAGAGTATCACAGATTACGTTCAATCATGGCAATAACGTTATCCATATTACATACCTGAGGTGGTTGAGTACAATCTTCATATACTGCAAAGGGTTGACTACTTGGGATCTTTACGACTGCAACTTGGTCAGTTGGATAGTTTGAATACGAAAATGGCTGAGATGAGTTTGAGAAGCCACCACCACCTCGGAGGTATGCAGTTGTCCTGTATGGTGTAAAAAGATATGCAAAACCATCAAGCTTATTGAACATTAGCAGTAATGCTTCGAATCTGAGCGGCTATATCAGATGCATGACGGAATAACTCACCTGTTCATGCATAATAATTCACCAGCGTCTTTCAAATAGGACTTTGTTTCAATCTCTAGAATAGCTGCCTTGCCTGAAATTATTAACAAGAAAATTAGTTACCCTAAGAAATTGGGAGAATGTTCTTCTACATTCATGAGAGAGTTGAATTTTGTGGAAAAAGGAATTTCAAGACATGGGACTTTCCACTACACCCAAGCTGGAGGTTATAAAACTGCAGCGCAAACACAATTCATTCATTCACAATAACTGTACGTTCATTGCAGAATGTAGACAATCTGAAATATTCTCCCACTTTTGCTTCCTAAAACAGTTTGACTGGTTCTCCAATTGAATACAAACCTTTGTCATGTAATCCAGCAAGACTGACTTTATTAAGTAGCTGCACCAAGAGTGAAATGCATTATACAACCAATAACTCACAGATACCAAAGGAAGGACAAAAATCCCCTATGCATCAGGTTAGAAACATATCTGGTGCCAAAAAGAATATGTCTAAGCAATGAAAAACTAAAGATAGCGACTGACAATTTCAACTTGTATTTTTACAAACTAATCCAACTTCTGTTCATATCTCTTCCCCTGTGGTCCAATATCAAATTGACAGGAATGTTTGGTCTCTTTGGGGAGTTTATTGGACATGGAATTGCCACAACCATTCCATTGGTCCAAGGTAAAGAAAAAAAGTGTCCATAATAAGGTGGCTTGGACATTAATAGGAAGTGGAGCTCTATTGTTTGCAAAGAGGAAGAGTGAAACTTGGTTGGGCAGGACGCCTCCACTTCACCTTCCGGTGAAACTCAATGTTGTGACAGAGAAGCAAAGCTGGAATTGTGGATTGGAATCTGCCGGGAGAGTGCTTCAAAATAAAATGGGCTTTCAATAGGAGGATTCGATTCAAATTTGGGGATTGTGCCATTTATGCACCCTTCCTAATGCCTGAAAATTGGGAATCACAAATTTTCTTGTTGAATCTGGCTCTCAATTTATTCTCAATGGCATTCATAGGGTCTTTCTCCTAACCATCCCCATCAATCTCTTTCATATAAACAGTTACTTAGCGAGATTGGGATGTTCCAGTTTCTCGTGTATAAGTATGGACAAGCTTGGTCAGCGAGATTGGGATGTTCAAGTTTCTCGTGTATAAGTATGGACAAGCTTGGTCTTACATTCCATGGAGGCTAACTATTTTTCATCCAAACCCACCAAGTGAATCTTTGTACTGGCTTTCCTAGATATTGAAGGAACTAGACACAGTCGGTATTGAGTCTTCTACACTCACCTAAACAACTAAAAGAAGAAAAAGCAACCTAATTAGTCACTCCAGCTCAGAGACTTACAGATGCACTAGAAGGAAAGGGCTTGTAAATCTCTATGTACTGTTGCCCGTGCAGAAGAAGACGTGGATCATAACTGGTTGCCATGAAAACCAGAAAATAGGATTAGAGTTAGGCGAAAGAGTATGCCTGTTCCAATAATATTCACACCATCAGAGATGATCACTACTTACTCAAGCCCTGGCAAATTCAGACCCCTAGTCAATGATCCAAGTGAAAACAGAGCAGCAAACGTGGGCAACACCTATAAAATACAACAATAAACAACGTTAATTACCTAATAAACAAAGCAACCCAGCTTCAAGTTCCTTGTCTACTGACAAAAACTCCACAATTGGAGCAAGAATCAAATGTAAAACCAAACCAAACTCCACAAACATAACAAACACCTTAACAAACTCTTGCCCATCCTCATGATAGACATATTTAAGCTCATCGGAGTCCAAAGCATCGCGCCCACAAGCACCAACACCTAAAGCATAAATAGCCGCGTCCCTGTTTGAAAAAGGGGGAATTACTTCTCGAGTACACAGAAACAGACCCAGATAGGTGGAGCGTGGTGGGTTTACCTTTCAGTGTAAGAATATGTTGTCTGCGGGAACAACAACAAACGGGAGACAGAGATACATAAATTACAATCTCGAAGACAACATAAGATGTTCGGTAAGACAGAGAACAAATTAGAACACGAGAATGATATACCTCAGGGAATTTGTGGGCAAGAACAAGATTACTGTCGAACCCTTCACCGTTTGCCATGAGAACCACTTCCTTCCTTCCTTTCTGCGACAGTTCCGAGTGTTCTCCGATTTTACTGAACTTTAAAGTGTCTTTGTAGCAGTTAGTTGGATGCTGAATTGGATAGGAAAATGTTGTAGGTTGCACTTATCGAGGTCGAGTTGCGTGGCGTGGTTTGACGAGTCCACTTTTGATTGCGTTTGAACGGATGCCATTTCCGGACCAATTGAAACAAGCGACATTGGTCACTTTGTATAAATTATATATTCAACTCAACTTGAAAATATTATAAGCTTTCTTATGGATTAAGTATAAAGGTACTGATAAATAAATGTAGACGAATGTCATGTCTCCGAGAGTGTAATTTCAACGCTAGTTATAACTTCCTTGAGGAGTTAAAGTTGTTGCAACGATTTCCAAGGAATGTTAGATTAAAAAAATGCCCAAATGTTTATGAAAGAAACCCTAATCGTCACACAATGATCAATTATTATCGATGTCAACTCATCATTTCCACAAGAAAGTTGTTGAACTATAAGAAGTCAATTACAGAGTTTCAGCATAACGTGTATGTTAAATATCAGTTGTTCTAAATAGAATAGACCGATTCAACCTCCCAATGTAGAAAGATTTTATAGGCTGTGCAGTAAAAATAGTTTATATGAACTTTGAATTCAGGTAAAGTGAAAACAAAGCGAGTTTACAACAGATATGCCACTTCTCTACATCCTATCTTCTCTCTTGCGAGGGGCACAAGTGATAATCTCATCAACTCTCAGAATCATCTCAGCAGCTTCAGTTGCCGAGAGCAGAACGGCTTGCTTAACTTTGAACGATTCTGAAATCCCGAGCTCAGCCATGTCTCCGACCTGCAAATGAAAGAACCAGATGCTTAGCGTCAACAACCAACTGGTGACACAGAGTTTATAGTCGTGGATAGCCAAGGTTAAGATGACAGAAAATGCAAACTGTTAGGACTTACAGATCCAGAGATAACATCGATCCCTGCATTGCACCCTTCCTTGTTGTGTTCTGCACGAAGCTGCGCAATCAACTCAGCACTATCTAGTCCGGCATTGTCGGAAATTATTGTTGGAATAGCAACGAGAGCCCTTGAGAAAGCTTCAATAGCAAGGGACTTTTTTCCAGGAGTAACACGAGCTAGCTCATCAACTTCCTTTGCCATTACCATTTCAGGCCATCCACCACCAAGAAGAACCCTACTGTCATTGACAGTCTGTGAAAGGACACACAGAGCATCGTGCAACGACCTTTCTGCCTCGTCAAGCACATGATGGCTGTTAAGAAGGGCAAACAAATGAAGATATATGTGTTAAAGTGAATTGAAGTAACATCAACATCAAGAATATATGTCCACGTGTCCAAACCATGCAAAAACTTAATAGAATACAGAGCCACCACATTGATATGATCAATATTTAATCATAGAAATGATCATCTGGACTGCTCATCAAAATATAGGTTCCAAAAGTTAATGAAATAATGATCAATTAGAAGTAATGAGTTTGTATGATCATCATAAGATACCAAGTTTTATGTTTGGACTGTGAAATTTTAAAATGAGAAAGAGAGTAAGCACATATTTAGTACTCGGTTAGCAAGTTAGCACATTTCTATGAAGCCTTTCATAATGTATAGATAAAGTTTTAGAAAGGGAAAAATAGAAGATTATTGAAGTACCTTGCACCTCTCAATACTATTGTACATGCCTGGCCCATTTCAACGCCAGAAAAGTGGATCAACTTGTCTTCACCAATCATAATTTCCTCTATAAGTTTACAGTGTCCAAGTTTAACCGACTCAGGGTTGTCAAAAGTTGATGCAATCTCACCACCAGTTACCAGAGCCAAACGTTCAATCCCATCAAAATCAGCATGCTCAATCGCAAGTACTCCAGCATTTGCAAATAGTTCCTCTGGAAAATTGTAGATTAATTGCCTGTTTACAAAGCAATTAATCCCATGGGCTATTATCTTATCCACCTTCTCACGCATCTTTTGTTTCTCAGCGGCTTCCATATCAGCAACCCTAGACATTGAGTCGACCCGAACACGTGCCCCATATATCTTTACTTTGTCCGTGTCCATGGCAGTATTTGCCACCAATATCTTAGCATTCTCTAAACGTTTTGGTTGCCCAATCCCTATTTTCTTATCAAGAATAAATCTGAAAAAGATAAAAGATAAAACACTTGGACACAAATAGGTCGACAAGAAACCATAGCAGCTCACAAATAACTTGTGCAGAAACGAAGTTGTTTAAGGGTAAATAAAGCCCAAAGAGGTATTATGTACATATACCCACCCCTCATCAAGGAACGAATCCTTCAGTGATCCGCCAGGCTTCTTAATAATTTGAATTGCCTCTAAGTTTGTGCTACCCTACGATTGGAATTAGAGATATATGAGGCACACCATGAAAAGGTTTAAGATTATGAACCAAGTTCAAAAATATACAGCTCTCTAACTTTCAAATTGTACAATAATGCACTGAGCTGTTATATGCAAAACCTTAATTACCTTTAATCTCATCACAGCATCTACAGCTAGCTTTCCAAAATATTCTTTATCCTGCGATAAAATCTTTGAACTTAAAGTTGTCATCGCTATCTTCATCAAGTCTGACTTGAATTTCTCTGTATCATTGGACAGGTTGCATATATTAAATGGAAATGGCAGTAGAAAGTGAAATACTATGATAACAATATTCTTATCTGAAATTATCTAATGAATAAAAACTCTACATGCAACAAAAACAAGGAACATCACCAAATTACAAGCACAAAAGTCATACAACAGCTCACATTGTTGAATATAGGACCCGATATGAATAACTGCAAATTAAATAAACTAATAGATAATGCAGAATACCTTCATTCTCTTTATTATCCGCAACCCTTTTCAACAAAGCATTGCGAGCACATTCAGCTGCCATTCGGAAGCCTATACAACCAAGGACGCTTAATTACTCACATTTTGCATTGGAAAAAAGTGACATTCAATTTTTCCACAATCCATAAGGCTACTTGTTAAGAAAGCTAAATCAGGAAAAAACAAAAAAAAAAAGAATAGAAATAGAAGAAATACCTGCTATAATTGTCATAGGGTGAATTTTTGCCGCCACCAGCCTTTCTGCCTCCCTTAAGAGTTCCCCAGCCAAGACAACAACAGAAGTTGTTCCATCGCCAACTTCATCATCTTGAACTTTTGAAATGTCTAACATGGAAATTAAGGACCAGCACAACGTGGTTCCCAAATATATAAAAATATATACCTAACCCAACGAGACATGCAATTTCCAACAGCAAGATAATTATTTTTCTGTTAAAATTCACGATTTCCCATAAGCTTAAACGCAACTTACGTCCTTTACCCACTATACATGTAAAGCACAATCCTCCCTTTCCATCCCCAGCATAAAAGTAAAAGAAAAGAAAAGGACAAGAAGTTCAAAGATAAACATCCTATAATTAAAAGAAAGGAACAAACTGAACACACGACCAGTTCAATGCAAGGATACCGATAAGCACTTTTGCAGCCGGGTTGTCAACGTGAAGGGACTTTAAGATGGTAGCTCCATCATTTGTAACATTGACTTGGCGTCCCCTGCCTGTTGATTGTAAAATCTTATCCTGGATGCATAAAACAACATGAAGCACCAATTTTCATAAACCAGACAAAGAATGGAGGGTAAAATATCCTGTAAAATCCCCCCAAAGAGAAAGAAAAAACCTTACCATTCCTTTTGGTCCTAGCGTTGTCTTAACCAAGTCAGCAATTGCCATTGCACCCACAAATGACGCCTGCAGAAACCAAAACATTTATAGTGAATTACGCATAACTTCATCCTCCTCACAGAAATTTAATCACGAAGCCTAAGTTAATACCTTCCAGTCTCCAGATAATACAGCGGGATTATAAATTATCATAGTTATAGTGAATCAGAGGCTTAAAACAACATATTACCATTCGAGCGCGCTCTCCTTTTTCTTCACTAGCTTCATCTTTAAAAATTCTTTCCACCTGCACAGTCATTGAGTAAACCTCTTCAACATGCGCCAAAAATGAACGAACAACAGAAGCAATTAGCAAATACTCATACCGCCATTGGAGATGAAGGCTAAACGCAGATCGTAAACTCAAAAATCTGAAACAACAAGAATAAACAGCAACACGAAACTGTTATCCCAAGCAAAACGCATCGAATTCAATCAACACAAAACAGAACATCTAAAGCATTTCTCCATTGCTCGAACAACAAGAAAATGAGGGAAATGATATACAACTGAAACAAAGCTCCGCGGGAGTTCAAGAGTAAAATAAGAAAGAAATTAAATAATCTAGCCAAAAAAAGAACAAGAAAAACTGAACCTGATGAGTAAACGGTAGTGAGAGAGAAATGAGAGACTGTAGGATGAGACTGGAATCTGGAGTTTCTAGAGAATATGGAGTTTCTAGTTTTAGGTTCTGACAGAACGGAACGGAACGGAGTTAGGGTTTTGCTTTCCTGGTACAGAAATGTTAAGAAAAAGGCTTAACAAAATAACATTTATTTATCTTTTTTTTTTCTCTTCCCAATTCAATTTACTTGCGTATATCTTAAAATAACTGGTAAAGAAGGTTACACGATTAAATTATAGAAACAGCTGTTTTTAAAAACTATAGAAGAAAGGGGAATTGGAGTTGGGCTAATTAATGCTGATGAGAATGCAAGAGGGGTGAAGAGGAGTTTTTCCAAGTTACGGGAGTGCGATGGAATTTGATTCTAGTCCAATTTTTAATATCTGGTTTTGTGTTTGTAACGAAGTAACGGTAGATTTATTCTCTTCTAATTATTTTATCTTTGTTGTTACATATATTATATCTTCTGCTTTTAACTCTTGAATGTATCTTTATTGTGATTAATTGTAAATTTTGTTTTATATGTGAATTTCTTGACAAGTTCATCTTATTGATAAGTTGAACATTTT
Organism: Erythroxylum longipes; assembly: GCA_027563885.1. NCBI lineage: Eukaryota > Viridiplantae > Streptophyta > Magnoliopsida > Malpighiales > Erythroxylaceae > Erythroxylum > Erythroxylum longipes. The sequence continues at coordinate 375,031 of JAOQMS010000002.1, read as the reverse complement.
TTTTATGAACTGTTATAATGTTGTTACATTTTTTTTTTGAAGTTATTATTTTATTTTAATTATTTATTATTATTATATTCTAAGGATTTTTCTAATGTATTTAGTTATTTTATAACTTCTTTTTATATTTTTTGAATAAAATAAATGAATTATTTATTTAGTCTAGTTTTATTTATTTACTATTTTAACATATATTAATTATTTGTAGTTTTTTGTTGTATTATCACTATACTACGTACTTTTTTTTTTTTATTGTCACATTTGCATGTAGATTTATCGGAAACAACTTCTCTACTCTGCAGAAGTAAGGCTGCGTACTATCAGACTTCCCCAAACCCTGCTTTAATGTGAGATTTCAGACTAGGTGATGATGATAATGATAGAAGAAAGGCTATGTATATTGATGACTCTCTTTAAATTCTTACAAAGCAGAAAATCATATGCCCTAAATATGTTCTCATGTTTGCTTTTCGTAAAAAAATCCCGGTTGAAGTAGAGGGGTTTTTCAATCAATAAAGAGCTGTGTTAACTATTCAATCAAATGAGATATAACATGTTTCTCGTACCTTCTAAAGAAAAAAGTGAGTTATGTTTTCGTTAGTCGGGGGAATAATCCGCATGAAATCAAATTTCAAACTAATTCTTTATATTTTAACTTAATTCGAAATTAGATCAAATTAAATTTAATGAGTTAATTAATTTTGGGTTAGTTCAAACTAAATTCAAACCTAATTGTTATGTTTATATGTATAGAATGACAATAAATATAGACCAACTTAAAACTTTTTAAGTTTTAAATTTAAATCTTAAATAATTTTCACATACTCAAATTTAAAATCAATCTTAATCAAACCTAAATAAGTGATGTAAACCTAACTAAAAATAGAAAAATATATTTGATGATATTAATTTATAATTAACAACGAAATTAATTGTGAAAAAGGAAAAATCAACCACATTCTCAAAATTAAAATCAAACTTGATCGAATTTAAATAAATTAACAAGAACTCGAATTAAAATAGAAGAATAAATTTCATAGTGTTAACATCTAATTAACCATGCTGGGGTAGCCAAGTTGGAAGAGTTGGGGAGCATGGGGCTAAAAGATCCCATGTTTAAATCCCCTATCTACACTCTTTTGATTGAGCTTGTCGTACAGGACTTACTTAGTGCGGAGCATCCAGTTAGCCTGATTTATAGGTTATTGCGTCAATTCGGAGGTTTACCCAGTACGCATCTAAATAATAGTAGCTACGGTTTATTCTGTTTCAAAAAAAAACTAATTAACCGTACTTTTTAGTTTTATAATGTCAATATCTAATTGTTTTCAAGAATTTTATATAATTATTTTTAAGAATACATATTCACGATATCTTTTACACATAAAACTAAATCAAATAAAAGAATGGATTTCATAATGTCAATTCCTAATTATACAATTATTATTATTTAGATGTATATTAAATAAAATTTAAACAAATATACTAACTAAATTTAAAATTAAAACACTAACTCATTAGTGTTTGAATAACCATTTAAATTATCAATACTGGTTGACAAAGTATTTAAATTTATCAATAGCTTTTGAATAGGTATTGCCAAATTCTCACACATAAAAGTACCTAAACGACCCATATCATTAGAGACAATAACCAACGAGTAACTTGAATGCAAGTTAAGTGTATAAATGTTAATAACAGAGCCAGCTTGAGATTCAGGTGGCTTTATATACCAATAAATTAGGTTTCGGATCATAACAACA
>JAOQMS010000002.1:341486-373168 GCA_027563885.1 Erythroxylum longipes | reverse complement strand
TAGTTCAAACTAAATTCAAACCTAATTGTTATGTTTATATGTATAGAATGACAATAAATATAGACCAACTTAAAACTCTTAAGTTTTAAATTTAAATATTAAATAATTTTCACATACTCAAATTTAAAATCAATCTTAATGGAATATAAATAAGTGATGTAAACCTAACTAAAAATAGAAAAATATATTTGATAATATTAATTTCTAATTAATAGCAAAATTAATTGTAAAAAAGGAAAAAATCAACCACATTCTCAAAATTAAAATCAAACTTGATCGAATTTAAATCCCGAATTAAAATAGAAGAATAAATTTCATAGTGTTAACATCTAATTAACCATACTCCTTAAGGGGTGGTCGAGTTGGTGGAGTAGGGGAGCATGGAGCCAAAAGGTCTCGTGTTCAAATCTCCTATCTACACTATTTCAATCGAGCTTGTGGTACAAGACTTGCCTGGTGCGGAATACCCAGTTGGCATGATTTACAGGTTATTGCATCAAAAGTTGCTGGTTCTTTCGTTTAAAAAAAATCTAATTAACTATACCTTTTAATTTTATAATGTCAATACCTAATTGTTGTAAAGAATTTTATATAATTATTTTAAAAAATACATAATTTTATAATGTCAATACCTAATTGTTGTAAAGAATTTTATATAATTATTTTAAAAAATACATATTAACGATATCTTTTACACATAAAACTAAATCAAATAAAAGAATGGATTTCATAATATCAATTCCTAATTATACAATTATTATTATTTAGTTATATAATAAATAATTTTTAAACAAATACACTAACTAACAAATAACAAGTCAAATTTAAAATTAAAACACTAATCCATTAGTGTTTGAATAACCATTTAAATTATCAATAGCTTTTGAATAGGTATTGCCAAATTCTCACACATTAAGTACTTAAACGACCCATATCATTAGAGACAATAACCAACGAGTAACTTGAATGCAAGTTAAGTGTACAAATGTTAATAACAGAGCCAGCTTGAGATTCAGGTGGCTTTATATACCAATAAATTAGGTTTCGGATCATAACAACAGTAACCGAGTCTGAAGAGTAACACGTAACCTTATTCTTAAGCGAGTGGAAGGCAGAATAAAATAAAAAAAGAATGTGACCTCGAGCTGGGATCAGTAAGACTTGAAAACTCATCACAGTTTGTTACGCCCAAGACAAAGACCCAATTCCTAGTCTTCCCTCTCTAGAGAGGTCTTGTGTGTCGACCACTTGCCTTACCACAAAGACGAGCGTTCTTTGGGATTGGGTATTCATCTCTGAGCGAAGATGACGAAGTGTAAACCCTGATATAAAGTTGCTGACCTAAGTATTGTCGTGCCAAGAACTCGGACCTCAGGTTCCACATTCCTACGTTGTCCAGTGGCACGTATATTGCAGACCATGACTTGGGATATACCTGTTTTTGGACATCACATCCCATAACTTTGGATTATGTGTTCGGTTCTTGTCAAAAGAACTTGGAAGAGTATTGGATTTTGTTGGCTCTCACCTGAATGTTGCATCGTGCAACACCGTCCCTGAGATTGTATTGGTTCCTGCTTGCTGATGTCCACTGTCCTCCATCCATTCTGCAATTCAACAAGAATTAAAACATATGCTAAGCAAATCAATTTTATATAATGTGTGTACCAAATTCGAGTTTCGATCGTTTCGTTGCAACCCCTGATTGAGCTTATTTACTTACCCAACAACGAAGAAGCTGTAACCGTCGAAGTGGTAGCTCTGGACGATGTCCTCGTCGTTTTGGAAAACGATCTCCACATATGCTCTGTAGTCGAGGGTCAAAACTGAAGTGTCAAGGTATATTCCGCCGCCGGAAGGTCTATCGGATATGCTGTTGTCGCGGAACACTCCCGGAATTTTGAAGTAGTCCGCAAGTTTTAAGGGAGTGTCTCCGATGACAAAGGACACGCTATTGATTGCATATCTTTGCTTGCCATTAACTTGACCCGCTGAACTTGAAAAAATGACGGTTCTGGTCGTGTTGATCATACCGTAGTGATACGAACCTTGTGGATTTGGTCTTGGTCCGCTTGCTGTAAGATTAGTCCTGTAAAACAATCAACTTGTCATTACTGTCCCATAAGAATAAGTACAATCCGAAGTCATAAGACAAAATAAGTTTTAACCGGGCTCATTTTCCAGTTCGAGTTCAAATATTCGGATTTGATCGGAGTTCAGTCCGTGCTATTGACATGTTGAGGTGTATAAGAGCATTACCTAATGGAGCGAGCTTGGTTTAGAGACCAATCGACTTGAACGGTTGGTCCACCAGGGGGTGGGCCGGAAACAGGACCGGCAGAGTTGGAATAGTGAAGAACACCGGTGGTGGTCAGAACCCGGGTGGTGAACCGACTAGAGACCACAATGTAGTAGTCTTGCCCGGGCTGGTCAGCTGTGAACAGAACAGAGTAAGATTGACCAACGTGAACATCAAGTGAGGAGTAAGTGGTCTGTAGTGTATGTGTTCCCTCCACTTCGACCAACTTCAGCTTGTGGTTCTGGATTCGGAAATTTAGAGAATTCTGCAGTCCAACGTTTGATATCCTGAGCCTGTATGTTTTTCCTGAAATCAAAGTCACCTGGTGATTACTTTTACACAGCAAAATAAGGATAGTTAGTCTCAAACTCGACTCCAACTCCGACCAAACCCGTTAAATTCTGCACTTGAGTGGATGAAGTAATGGTTTACCTTGTTCAACAGTTAAATAGTAACCACGAGGGCCACGACCATTGATGAGTATTCCATCAGGAAATGGAAGCTTTTTCCCTTTGTCCAGATGAGCTTTCAAGGCCTATACCATACCATATCATTGTACCATTTCAACTTTCCAACGACAATAATAATTCAAGAGAAACAAATTATTAAACCCAAATCTAATCGACTTTAAGCTCGATCAAAAATCCTTCACATGGGAACCCTTCACTTGTTGGGGAATAGATCCTATGATGTTCTAACCATGTGTGACTCACCCAAATATGTGATAAAATTAAACTAATAGGACCATCATAAATGAAACAAGAATCTCATGTGCAATTGTTGACCTGAAGATTAGGTCTCGTGTCTTTCACTAAATAAGGAGCATTAACAACATACGAACTCTGTCATAAAAGACACTCACTGACCAAATGATAACGTCTATTAAGAAGAACTCATCATCATCTATAACTATAAACATGGAATGGGCTTTCTTCGACAGCTGGAACTCATTGTAGTGTCATAAATAGTCAACATGTTTACCCTACCGACAAGGGAACATGCAATTATTGACGATGTGAAATGCGGTGGACATAGATTTCACAAAAGATTAAAGAAAAAGAAAAAGCGATGATTCTAAGAAAATCGATGCTTGTGTGTTTGTTTTCTTTACCGTGTGATTGGATTTGTACCAATCTCCGATGAGGACGGTGTAATCGCCGGATGGATCAGGGAAGGGGACGGGAATACGTGGACGGCTGAGAATTCTGATGCCACCGAACCCACCGGCGGCTTTGTGGAAAGCGAGAGATGGGAAGTAGTAGAAACTCCCGATTTGGTCTTTTACTTGGAGAATGTATGTGAAGTTCTTTCCAGGAGGTATTGGACAAGTAGTTCCAAAGACACCATCCTCGTACGAGTTTCTTCTCTGTTGAATTCCATTCCTGCATTTTAGTTTTCACAATCCAGGAAACAGAAGGTCAGGTTTAATACTTTAATTCCCTGATTTGTGGACTCATTACGTTTGAGATAAGCAATTTTCCATTACCTTCACATGGACACAACAAAACCGCGTGACCCTATCCTAGAATTTAACATAGTGGAAGATAGCTGGACGTTATTAGCTTCACAATGACAAGGTGACAACATAAGATGTCACTTTCCATTTACGTAAAGCTTAACAATGCCGTCTGAAAAAGACAATTTTTCAGTCCCACGATTAGAATGGGATACATTAGCCGGGAAAGAGACGGATCTTAATAATGTAATGATAACCCATTTCCCATCTCTATTCATTGCGTAAATTGCAGCGCAAATAGCTTTAATGGATACAAAAGAATGACAACCAAATTGGCCAGATCTAACAGATGACGAGTCACTGACTCGCATAAGCTCAATAAGTTTGACAAAAAACTTAGGAAAGTGCAGCAAATGTTATGATATCAAACTAGAACAACCTAGTTATTCAACAACCAAGAACAAGAAACGAGGAATGACTCAGATGCATTTGTCTTTCTCGTAAAGGAAAGTTCACGAGATAAAAGATATAGAGACAAAAAAGGTCAATACCAAGAGAGTAAGAAAGGCTCGTCTAAACTGTTAAACACGTTGATAATAAGATTATCATTGGTTACTGAATGAATATCAGGACCAGGGAATTGTCCATTGATGAGTATACCCTGTGCAAAAGGAAACGAAATTCACTCAGAATCACCATTGGGAGTTGACAGTAGCTACAAGAACTAGAACAAATAGTGCAAGATTTGAACACAAACCCGTTGACGAACACCAAGTGGGTATATATCTCCATAAGTGACATTCCAGTTGAAGAATCTGTAGGGATCGTCAGCTCCAACAATGGAGAAAAGAGACACGGCCACGCATAATAGTGCGCGAAGTATACGTATCCCCTCTGAATTCTGCGGCATTTTCGATTTCAACCGCTGATATAGAGAGCCTTCAGAAGTCTCTTAGTGTTGCAGAGACAAGGAGAATGAGAATGAGAATTTAAAAGGGAAGTGAGAGAAGCTTAGTCAGTGGACGGAGGAAGTACCGAAGTAGGCGCCATGTTTATAAGTGCGGTACAGAGCTTAGCTAGCCGTAAAGACACGGAAAAGAGAGAATGGCTAAATAAATAAAGGGCAAAACTTAAATTTTAATTATCATATCAATAATTTTGATTAATTCACATGTAATAATTTTTGAAATAATTAAAGATTAATAAAAAATAATTAAATTATAGGTCACGTGTCTGTTACTCATAAATAAATTAATCAAAATTAAAATCGTGAAAAAGAAAAACAAAAATAATAACAATTTGAAAAAGAAAGAAAATGAACTGAAGCGTCGGTGATGGGTCCATCGTTAGCGTATTGGTTGAATACTGTCGTGTCCGAATGTCCTTTGTTTGTCTTTCCCATTAGGGTTTGAGAAGCGAAACGCATGTGACTGAGGAGGTTATTTTTACTCACTGTAGCCATTAGCCACGGCGTCGTTTTCATCCACACTTCCCCTATTTTCACGTTTGAATAATCCATCCAATGTACTGTCTGTCTTTATACATTAATTACATTTTTTGAACTGATCATACCCACAAAAAGTGCCTCAAGAACTGGACAGAAAGCTGCTGTGAACAATGGGTTACCCACTTTGGCGTGTTCGATGACATTAACTGGATGAATCTGGAGTGCATGAAAGGCTATCCTAATCATTCATGTCATGACTATTACTGTAACCACAAGTAAATATATGGGATTGGCTTGGAAATCTCAGGAAGATAAGCGTGTAATGTGAAGTTTCGTCCGCGCTCCTGATTCTGACTTTTACTCATAGTCATAGCTACTTTCCTTCATACAGTCAAAAACTGATGTAAACACATATGAAAATGGTAGGTCGCATGCGCAAAAGCGTGAAGAAGGAGTAGGCTAAGCTAAAAGATTAATATTTTAGGGTTGGTTAAAAAAAAAACTTATACCTGTTCAATTTTATAATTATAACACAAATTGTAAAAAGTGATCATTAAATATTAAATTTTCAATTTTTTAAATTCTAACTCTACGTTAATATATCCGTTGATGTAACTAGCGTAATTAACCATATAAAACAGAAACTTTAAATACTTAAACACGTTTGAAGAGACTTAAAAATCAACAAGTTTAGTTTAAATTAATCAAGCTTCAAATCAAATTTGAAACTTTTTTTAATTGTTGATTTTTGAGCCAAACTCGACCTTAAGCTCAAACTATCCAATTTGAAAATTTAATATATCAAATAAAATAATATCGCTCTCAATTTTTAAATTAAAAAATCAATCAATTTAACTCAAACTCAATTAGAATTTTATCTATCCAAACTTGAACAACTTGGGTTTAGACAACAAACTTCAAATTTATGCTTTTAAGCATAAATCTTTATACCCAACTCCAACCTTGGCAAGCTTACTTGCTCTCTTGTATCTATTAATTGAAAGATCTTGTTATAGTTGTTTCTTGACTTAAGCTTGGTTTGGAAGAATAGTGACAGTTGATAACCTGCTGAAATAATAAGTACTTATTCTTAATAAGAACTTATGTGTTTGAGATTGTTATTTTGATAACTGCTGAAACGTAAAAATAGGTGTTTGACAAGTGTAGTTGCGATTGCTGAAAAAAGATAAAATGACTAAAAAGCTCGTTAATTTAATAAATTATTAATCATTGTATAAATAATAAAAAATATATTATTAGTTATATAAATTTAAAATATTAAATAATAAAATATTAAATTAAAATAAGAAAAATATAAATAAAAAAATTTAGTGAATAAAATATTTCATAACAAATATATTATTAGTTAGAGAGAAAGAAGAAAACGATATGTTGGACTTGCTTTCTATTAGATGAGAGTATAATAAAAAATAACAATTATCAGAAAATTATTAATAGAAAGTAAAATTTATATCGTAAAAATACTTTCTTACCGCAACCCTCTTTGTACTTATCAATTTTTGCAGTGACACCGTACTTTCCTCCAACCTCCAATTATTCACCCGCAAATTCAAACATGTTTAATAAATTATTTCAAATCAGCTCTACTTAATTAATATTAAAAGTTTAATGTGTATTTATTTTTAAACTTATTATCCTTTATGTTATTGAGACTGCGTTTGAATCTGCGATAGATTTCAAACATAGTCACATGTTTAAAATTTGCGATAAGAATTACAAGATCTGCCATTTAAAAAAACATTGTCTCGACGGGCCATGCCATGATTGGCGGTTGCGTTGTCAATAAAAGAGAAATTTGAACCCTAATTCAGAAATGTCCAAATCAAAGAATCGTATGATTACTTACCACACTCAATATCAGACCAATTATGGCAATAATTACGTCTGGTCATTTAGGCGCTTTGAATCTTAAAATTTACATGAAGCCTGTATTTTACTAAAAGGGCCTCTTGCTTCTAGGCAGGACCATCCACTGCTATTCCCTGACATGCATAGGAACAGAGAAAGTGATGATCCATTCACACACTGAAGAGCTTTTCAACAGGATAGATCCAATTCCTAGTCCAAGCTTATTCCCAAAACTGAACACCGTCGCCTAGATGAACTTGGAATGTGAAGCCTAAGTCACCAAGAGAAACCAATTAGTTTAGTAATCATATAGGAGATCCTACTCAGTGAAACTGGAATGACCAAATGAAACTCTCAAACTTGTACCTTGCCATCAGCTTTCTTAGTTCTACATTGCTAAGCCTGGATCAGCAGCTGCACTTCTCATAGCATAACCATCTCGAATGTCCTTTCTATTTGTATGTATGTCCAATGCATTCAAGTTCAAGGAAAATAATCATTTCATTACGACTTAAAAGTCCCTTTATGTTGTGGATGTGAATCATTTCATTAAGGAACCATAGGGTCCCATTTTTACTCTTGGATATGTATTAGGTAAACTTTAGGTGAACACATTCATTGGCAAACCGTGTGTTCCGCATGATTCACTTGATAAGTCGGGTGACTCGTAATCAAGTAACAGACTCGATCCAACTACACTTACAATTTACTTCCAACCAGCCATCCCTTTCAATCACCAAGTGAATGGCAGCCCATCGGGAAGATTTATTTAACAATTCTACCACCCCTTCGGAGCGACCAAAGGACCATTTTACCCATATCCAACCCCACAAGACTATAGAGTGCAACATTGACACTCTTACTCTGTTTTCTAAAACAAACTTTGCCTATTCTTTGACTAGAACTTTGTGATATAAAAACTATAGCAGTCTCATCAAGCCTTTCTAAACATCAAACAGAGACATCTTTGATATAGCATTCTTTCCTCAATCTAAGGATTGTTAGTATTACAACTTACAAGTAGTCCTAGTACGAAAAGAGCCTCAACTTCATCACCTGAGTTAATCAGCTATCACCAACAATCCACCAAGTCAAAGGGTTCTGAAAAAGAGCAAAGTTATGCTGCAAGTACATACTTGCACCAGTCAACAACTCACTAACAACAATGGAGACTTGTCCCTTCCAGAAAAGCAGGACCTGCTTAGCGAATTAAACTTTACCTAAACAATATAATCCCATAACCTATAACAATCTATTCACCGTCTTAACGGCTTATCCTCCACACAGAAATCAGTAACAAACGATTCCGAATTAACAGTCTATAGCAGGAGAACAAAATGAAATCTCTGCAACTTTATTTAATTGAAGATTATACCTATTTCGATTCGTACAGACTTGACATAAACAAATCAAAGAAAAGGAACTCACTGAAGCAAATTACAATTTAGTCCCGGAAAAGAAGACTGAGACGAGAAGCGAACTTGCCAGTTGCGTCGAGAGAGGCTTCGTGGAGTAGACCACGCTTGATGTTGTCCAAGCGATGCGTTAGACCTTCGTTCTCTTCTCTGAGAGCAGAGGTGTCCTCCTCAAGGTCGTGTATGCGATACTTTTGACCCAACGATCTGACGCTCAAGAGAAGAATCCCCGTCATCGCAAATAACTGAATGAAGTTGTGCTTGTTCTTCTTCGCGTTCGCCATAAACCCTAAGCTCTTCCTAGGGTTTTGACCCGCGCCGGCGAGACCGTCTGAGCTTGAGGAAGCCATATGAACAACTCCCGCGTGAAGAGGAAGTAAGCCAAAACATGACTGAATACCAAGTATTGGGTACCGACGAGATACGAGGAGTACCGGACTCAGAATCAGCCCGCCCGGCCTAGCCCTGGCCATGGTGGCTGATGGCCCGGTGAGCTGAAATGGGTTGACTCACAATCCAGCCCATTATTTATTTTTTAAGTAAAAAATTTTAAAGAATGTCGTTTTAGAAATAATAAAAGGTCATAATCATTGTCAGCTTGGGCTCATCTATAGCCATATCAACTCAGGCTAAAAGCAGACCAGGCCGAGGTAATTTTGTAATCCTGTATATAAGCTGTTTTAAGGAACTTATATCTATAAGGTGATAATAAGCTAATTATTTTAAATAAATTTAAAACTAGAATAATATTATTTTAAAATATTTTTAATAAAAATTTAACTCAATCTTTAAGTGTAATTAAATATAATTTATTTTATTAATTTTAAGTTAGAGTCAAAATTAAATTAGATAAATCTAAGTTATTAAATTTAAGTTGACTTATGTATATAAAAAATTAAATTGATAAAATATAAGTTTAAGGTTTAAAATATAATCAGAAGAGATTATTTTTATTAATAGAATAATTTGAAATATAATAAAAATTTATTAAATAAATATTAATTTATTAATTTTAATTGATAAAAGTTTATTAATTTTTAAAAAATTAACCTTTAATAATTAGAATTACTAAAACAAATTAAATGTAAATTTAAAATTTGAATAAAAAAAATCTAACAATTCTAAATTTTTATAGTGAATCGGTGACTTCAATCACGCACCGAAATGACAGACGCCGTCTGTCCTAAAATGGTGTTATTATTATAAATAACCGATAAGTGACTAGTGACACCTCAACAACTACGAACTATAAGGTCAGCGCCAGCTGAGAGCAAGGTCCTTGTACCTGACTCAGGCATTGATCTAATGGAGAATTCTTCAACTACGGGGAAGCCTATTCGCTGCAAAGGTAAGGAACACTAGATTTGTGCTGTTAACCATTTGATGACATCGTGTGAACACTTCTACTCTATAACGTTGTTGCTTGCGTGGGATTCTGTTTGTAGCTGCGGTTAGCCGGCGACCTGGAGAGCCTCTAGTGATTGAAGACGTAATGGTGGCTCCGCCACAACCTCGCGAAGTTCGGGTTCGGATTATCTGCACATCTCTTTGTCAAAGCGATATCACTTTCTGGAAACTCAAGGTTTCTTTACCTGTATATGTATCTATACATGTTTGTCTCATTTACATTGAATTTTATCTATTGATTAAGTGCATATTTTTAATGTATTTAAGGAATTTCCGGCTATTTTTCCCAGAATTCTCGGTCACGAGGCTATTGGGTGAGTGATAAGGAAGTAACCTCTGAGCTTATCTCTTTAGTTTGTTTTTTTTAATTTTCTTTTGTAAGTGTCCCCACGATCTGGAATGAAAAATCTCAATAATACGACGTCATTTTAGCACAAATATGCATGAATTGTTGTTCTTTCGTCAGAGATTGATCTTGTACGTACAACAGTGAGTGCCTATGAATTTTTACTTCTTGTAGGGTTGTTGAGAGTGTTGGTGATGATGTAAGTGAGGTAAAGGAAGGAGATACTGTTATTCCAACTTTCATGTCAGATTGTGGAGAGTGTACAGATTGCTTTTCAGAAAAGAGCAATCTTTGTCTTAAATTCCCTTTCAAAGTCTCTCCTTGGATGCCTAGATATGAGACTAGTCGATTTACTGATATGGAGGGAGAGGTGTTGTATCACTTTCTGTTCGTGTCGAGCTTTAGTGAGTACACTGTGGTAGACATTGCCCACGTTACCAAGATCGATTCCTCAGTCCCTCCGAATAGAGCTTGCCTCCTCAGTTGTGGAGTATCAACAGGTAATGCACATGGGGTTTGGCTAATGTTGAACATCCCACAACTGTGTTCTTATGAACTGAAGTGGTGCTAATACTTGTATGTGTTTTCTCTGATTAAAACTGCAGGTGTTGGCGCTGCATGGCGAACTGCAAATGTGGAGAAGGGATCAACTGTAGCGATAATTGGGCTTGGATCGATCGGTTTAGCAGTACTCTCAGAAAAGAATTCATGACTATTGCCTCATTTTTGTGTTTCATTTGATTTGTCATATTCAATTAGTTAATTCTGTTCTTGGCTGTTATTACTCTTTAGGTAGCAGAGGGTGCAAGACTCTGTGGCGCTGCAAGAATTATAGGTGTCGATGTAAATCCAGACAAGTTTGAAGTTGGTGAGTTATTATAAGATTTTCTGGATGTCCATAAGTTACAACTGTCAGATTCTATCTGTTATGCGATTTATTGTTGATGCTTTCAACTTCCCTCTCAGGAAAGAAGTTCGGAGTCACGGATTTTGTGAAAGTCGGGGACTCTGAAGATAAACCTTGGAGCCAGGTTTCCACATCGACCCTTTATCCCAACTTGTTTATAGTTTGTAAAATTTTGTCCTTGATGTCTCGTTGATGAGAAGAATTATGTTATTTGGTCCTCGATAATGGTGTCTTTTCACAAAGCATTAAAAATACAAACCTTCTGAAAAACAGTATTTCAATTAGGATAGAGTGGAAATGGAGATCGAAGCCTTGTACCCTACTGATGTATCCAGTTCTGCTGGTTTTCTTATTGGGTTGGTCTTCCGTATTCCTTTTGCGATTAGTAGGCCTTCAAGAAAAAAAGTCGAGATGATTCCTGACAGTAACTCCTCGATGATTAAGTTAGTGCAAGTCTGAAGAGCAAGAAAGTCTAAGAGTCCAGAGAGATGCATTATCCATGACTAGAAGTTGTGCAAGTCTTTATATAACAGTTTATCAGTTGCTTACAGTGAGGGATATCAGTGCCGTTGTTACAAATTGTTGATTTACGTGCTAAACAGGCCTTTTAACTTTCAGTTGCTGAGCTAGTTCTCTGGTTTGGATATAACACAGGTGATCATTGAGATGACTGGTGGTGGAGCAGACTATTGCTTTGAATGTGTAGGTGGAGCTTCCTTGGTGGAAGAAGCATATGCTTGTTGCAGAAAGGTCTCTCCATACCATAACTCCATTTTTGTTTCTTCCGATGATAGAATCGATCGATCGATCGGTCTCATGTACGCTATGTTGTGTATAATGCAGGGATGGGGTAAGACTATTGTCTTGGGAGTTGACAAACCTGGGTCCCAACTGAGATTCAGCTCCTTCGATGTCCTTCATCACGGGAAAATCCTCACAGGATCGTTGTTTGGAGGCATTAAAGCTAAATCCCACATTCCAATTCTCTTACAGCGTTACTTGGATGAGGTATTATGTTTTCTTTACCGATTACTCTTGGTTCTAAGCTCTAACTTGACTAATGAAACATTGTTAAATTCAGTCTGAGAGAAGTGTGGTTATGATTCCCCCTTTTTTTTTAAATTCAGGAACTGGAATTGGATAAGTTTGTAACTCATGAAGTCCAATTCAAAGATATAAACACAGCCTTTGACTTGCTCAGAGAAGGAAGTTGTCTTCGTTGTGTGATTTGGATGGATAAATGACCAAGTTCTTCCTGTGCAATAGTCCCCTGTCAAAGGCGATTTGCTGTTTCAATAAAACCAAATAACAGGAAGCTCTTTGTATTGTTATTGGATTTGTCATTAACCTCGTGCCTATTATTGACTATCAAGAAATTAAAGATTTGCAATGTAAGTGGAAGTTGGTTGCTGTTGACTAGTAGGTTTAGAATCGCTGCACTTAGATTTAGATTACATCAAACTAATTTCGAATTAAATGGATTTAAATTCTTTAGGAAAGGTCCACCGCCACGTCTATCTTTGTTCATATGCACGTCAGATTAAGGCTTATCCTGAAAATACTTGTCGGCTTTCCGTTTGTGCGAGAGAGACGACAACGATTAGTGACCAGCAACATCAATTTTCAGTTGCTTTCAGGAATGCCAAATGTCTTGAAAAAACCAATCGATGATAGGATTACATCCTTTCAGGGGACCCAAGACATGAAACCACAAGCATGGTGTTAGGTTCTTCTCAATCATTTGCTTCCAAATCAATAGAAATCGGCCTGTGAGGTTAGATGCCATCATCCTAACACTAGCAGATTTCGCTCTCCAGGCTCGTATGGCCTGGAAATTGCAATTGCCAGGTGAAAGAAAATGTTAAATCCCGATTTTCCTGACTGAAATTGCTTAGTCTCGAAATGCTCGTTTCAGTAGTGATCAATAAACTATTTCCGCATCGAAACTATGAGCTTTGATTCATTGGAAAAGAACCCAGATTTATTCAGGAGATTCCACGATCTGAACAAGTTAAACTAAAGAAAAATCGTGGATTAAATAACAGAATCAAAGAAACTGAAAATCCTTATAATTCAATGCTGTTTCAAAACCACAAAATACAAGGAAGACATGAACCCTTTACCCCAATACAATAAGAGAGAAACTAGACAAAAGTTACTTACAAGCACGTAAAGCACTTAATACATACGTAACCCAGAGGGGCTTTGATACGACAATGAAAGAACAATAAAATATGGCAATACCTTATCACGAAAACAACTGTAAAAAAGGGCCACACAATCATTCAAAGTAGAGCATAGATAGCTTTTTCATCAATGGCAACCACTTTCTTTTTCTTTTTCCTTCTCCTTTTCTTCTTCGGTCTTTGGGTGGTATCCAGGCAGCTTCTCCTTAATTTTCTCCAAGATGCCCTTCTTCTCTTTTGCCTCTGCATCCGGTGAATGAGTAGTTTCAGGAGGAGTACAAGTTTCAATTGGTGGTGGAGTGACAACTTCTTCAGGTTTCTTGTGATGGCCTGGCAATTTCTCTTTGATCTTCTCCAAGAAACCCTTCTTTTCTTCGGTTTCTTGGCTTGGTTGTTCAGAGTGAATGACTTCAACTGGTTGGTGATGGTGAGTCTCTGTGTGGCTCACTTCTACGTCGCATTTCTCGACAGGAACAGCTGTGTCTTCATGCTTTTTGTCTTCTTCGTGTTCCTTGTCTCCTGACATCTTCTCCTTGATCTTTTCTTTCAGTCCCTTCTTCTTCTTCTTCTTCTCCTCTCCTTCACCTTCCTCTTCATCACTAGACTGCTCATGAACATATAAAACTGTTATGATCAGATCAAAAAAAATCCAAGACTTCAACATACCAAATCAAGATCAAGAGATGAAAACAGAAACCCAAACTTACAGAGCTAGAGCTGCTGTTTGTTCGATGGAACTTCTCCAGCAGTCCAGGTTTCTTCTCTTCTTTCTCTTTGGTCTCATGTTCAGAAACATGAACCTTTTCCTCGAACTGGGTAGCCATCACTTCTTCCTGATGCTTCTCTTCTTCTTTCTTCCCCAGGAAATCAAACACCCCACGATCCTTGGTCTCCGCTGCACTCTCATAGACCACTGGTGTGCTCTCACACTCATGGCTCTTGTATACCTTGTCGTCGGCCATACTAAAGATCGTGACTTCAACCACGAAAACTTGAATAAACAGAGGACTATCTATAAGCAAAGCCTCTACAGATCGTAAAACACAAGTGAGGGAATTGATAAGCTTTCTTCAGCTGATATGGTTCTCTGTCTTAGGGTGTGAGCTTTTATAGCGTGAGATAACGCGGATCCGACGCGATCAAGTAATAATAAACTCACTGTGCCGAACCAATCAGGGCATGGAGGGCACATCACTGACCATGCAGACTCCATTTACTCGCCCTAGATGATCGCCACGTGTTGTATTTTATTTAGGTAGCCCGTAAGGGTCAAAAAGATTAAAAAGAAGAAAGTGAAAAAGAAAGAGCGGGGCCAAGACCGAATCCGATAAAACTAGTGCCACGTGTAAGACAATCGTGGTGGGGGTGTTCTTTAGGTTGGGACCGACAATGTCGGTCTTGTGGGACCCGTAGAGGCATGTATGGAGCCACGTGGCTGTCAGGTCGGTGCCAAGGACGGTGTCTTGAGATTTGCGAGCGAGTGAGCGAGCGGTGTATTATTTATTACGATGTCGTTACTTGACAGTTTGCTTATGCCTCAAGTCTTACAAATCCAAGTTCTACAACAATCTGCGTACCGCTAACGGAATATGTGTACCTTAGTAGGATTTGAAGATACATTATATCAAAAGTACAAAAAATGTCTTGTTGGAAACTGAGCCACACGAGGTCTGTGTCAAATGGGTTCGATTTTCAATATAACATTGAACTTTATAGGCGGAGTGTTCAAGTGTAAAGAGGTCTAAAAAACCCATTGACTAGGCCATGAGTGATTTTGATTAGGCCCTTATTAGAATCTCCAAGCCCATGTCTGATGCAAAAGCAAGTTAGGTTAGCTGAAGCATGCAAGAGTGTCTTCCAGGCCTGAAAAAATCTTCAAGCCCAGATGGGGAACTGCACATCCAAATTCCATACTCAAAATAGGTCATACTTAACATGATCCATTAACTTTAACTAATTCAATTATAAGCAAGAATTCATAAAACTTAATTCAAGCCCGATAGAACCTAAATTCACGAATCTGACCTCAACTTGATGTTCAATCTTGAATCTGAAATCAATTCAAATACAGATAAGTCAAGACTAAGTTACCACCATTCGCTAGAATGAAAGAATTTTTAAAACATTAAAGATTGAGCTACCTGTCATCACAGAAAAATCCAATAAAAGGATGGCTTGCACTTTCTACGAGTTTATGATTCTGTAACGTCATGTCATTTTTACATAAACTGAATAAGATTCAATAAATCAAAACTGTTGACGAGAGAGTATGTACAATAGCCCCAGATGCCAGCAATCAAATTCACGCATCTATCTACAGGAAAAAAAAATCATTTTCTCAATGAAATTAAATGACTTAAATCAATAACGGGCAAACCCCGAAAAACACTTCACAGTTCCTGGAATTGATTCAATAATGGGCAAACCCCAAATCCACCTACAATTCATAAACGTGAGTTTAAACTCTGTTGCAATGGATTGAACGTCAAATCCTGAGAAGCTAACGAGTTAGCAGTTTCTACTTACATATTTGCTCCACTGCTTAGCATCAAATTTCTAAGGTTTGGATCTAGCTGACTTTATAGTCGTGATAAGAGACTCCCCAATGCTCGATACACCTTTCCTACCAACTAACTTAACTCGAAGCTTTTGGCATAATGTTCTTATTCTCGATTGATCATCATCCAACTCACTCAGTTCAACAGCCTGCTTCATTGAAACCAAACCATAAAGACAAAGGGAAGAAGAATTTGATTCTCCTCCCCGGAATTTCGCTCTTAGTAATGAAAGCGAATCAAGATCATTAGACCTTGGATCAAACAAAATAGAAAAGCTGCCGAATGCAAGATCAGGAGTGTCATATAATTTATCCAAATCATCACCTACTTCAGTCTCAATATTCACTTTGTCTGACATAGCTAACGACCTCCTTTTAGCCACTCTCAAGATATTTGCCGCCTCTCTCATTCCACTCAGAAAAGCTCCATGCATTGTTGCAGGATACTGTTTATTAGTAGCTTCCCCTGCAAAGAAAACTCTTCCATCTCCAATACTCTCAGCGAGAATATCGTAATCATCTCCTGAAGATCCAACTGCAACATAAGAGTAAGATCCATATGTGAAGCAATCTTTTCCCCATCTGGTACAGACTGCCTGAATTGGATCCGGAACAACAATCCCTTTTGGATGGTAAATACCTCGCAATACCTGCAGTACCTTTTTCACGGACTCCACAGGAGACATAGACTCGAACTTAATTGCAGCATCCCCAGCTACAAGACCAATTAAAAGAGGACCTCCTGAGACAGAAGAGTAACTGTAAAACAGAAAGAATTCGCCTCTAGCACTTGAATCTTCTGTCAAATGCCCAAAAGTATCAATCTCTCCACCCCAAAAATTATAGGGAAATAAGAGTGCCACCTTATTCAGCAACCCATATCCTAGCCTCTGAATTGCATCTTTCTTTCTTTGTGGGAGCTCAGGTACAAATTCAATGGACCCCTTCTTTAACACGCCCAATGGTACCGTGCAAAGTACCATGTCACCATGAAACTCCTGCCCACCAGCATATACAATAATCCCATCAACCCCATACCTAATACTATATACAGCTCTCTCATAGAATATTGGAAGGTCCTTGGCAAGCTCCCTAACAAATGCATCATTTCCGCCAGGAATAAAACAATGATCACCGCCCATCTCATAAGGATCATCTTGATCCCAATAGGCCATAGACAAATTCGACATCAATGAAGCATTTGCGTACTCTAAATTAGCCAAATGCCAATTCAACAACATCCTCTCTTGCGGATCATCTGCAACCTTATAAGCCTTCCTAAAGGCCTCAAGTGCGGTACCTAAGTTAACATCAGCAGATTTAACTTCCTCAATCATGGCCTGCCTAAGCTTACAAACTCGATCCAAAAGCTTATTAAAAGAAACCTCTACTCTAGAATCAATCTCTGAATCCACAGCCTTCCCATCAGGCAAATACAGAGGACAAATATCCCTTACCTTATGAAGAGGCAATCCCATTTGCCTTGCAAGAACTCCAAGTGGGTTCCCATTTATTCCTGTGAGGACACTACCACCAACATCCGCCGCAGCCATCACTCCGTCACCCTTCATTCTCTTCGTTTTCACACGACCACCAGGCCTTGATCTGCCCTCCAAAACCACAACCTTAAACCCCATAGACATCAACTGTCTCGCCGCCACCAACCCCGACAATCCAGCACCGACGACCACCACATCTCCTCTTGCCACACCTTCACGAGACAACCTCAAGTGCGCGTCGTTAACAGCCGGCGCCAGACCAAAGTTAATGTATCCGTGTTCTAGAAGAAAATCATAAGCGGAGTCTACGAGATTCTTGTGCTCCGCTCGAATCGACTCAAGCGCGTGTTCACGCGTCAACCAAACCGTCACATTAGATCTCCAGCGAGCCAAAATGTGGTTTCGTACCACAATATAGTTCGCCTGCTCTGTCCCGCCAATTGTGGAAACTACATTGGCTTCGATTTCTTCTTCCGTCAGCGAATCTACGGGAAACCCTACGGAAATTGCGATCAACGCTTCCACATCCAGCTCTTTGGCTAAGCCTCCGGGTATTCTGTAACGGCGTAGCGACGGATTACCGTTAATCTCGGTGAAGAAACGCTTTCTACGACGTCGTCTCTTAGGGGGTGGCGCAGAATTAGGGTTTGGGGGCTGTTTGTCGGAGGAGTCGTCTTGAGAGTCAGACAATTGGTTGCCGTTAATTTCCGTGAAGGAACGCTCCCGATGACGTTGTCTCTTTGGGGATTCTGATGAATTAGGGTTTGGAGGCTGTTTATCAGAGGAGTCATCTTGAGAGTCCGAAACGGCGGGGTCCGCCGTCGCTTTAGGGGTTAGAGTCTGAAGGAGGTTGTTTTCTGGTGAGTTTCGAGGGTCATTAGTGCGGCTTGAGGGTTGGGGTGGAGAGAGAGTGATGTCAGTCGCTGGTGAAGACTCGTCGGAGACGAGGTTGTCGGAGGGGTCCGCGGTCGTTTCCATTTATGGGTTTATGGCAAAACGCCGCGGAAGTGGTCAAAGGCTTAAGAATCCTTAAGAAGATAAGATATTACGGATATATTATCGTATTCTATTAAATTTTATATATAAATATATGAATAAAATCTAATAAAATATAATTAAATGAAAATAATTAAAAAATTAATGTGTAAAAATAATAATAATAATAATAAATTATTAAATAAAAATTAATTAATTATTATTAAAATAAATTCATTAATTTGATCCTTTTAGAGTGTGAGAGGGTCCAGCCAACTTACCAAAGGACACTAAATTAAGGGAATCAGATCATCTCATCATCATCATTCTTGGCATTTTTCCTTCTTGTTACCTCTGTTCGCCGTTCAATTCGCTTCTTCTGTTTCTCTCTCACTCTCTCCATAACTAAAATTCTGGGATTAGAACGAGAAGATACAGAGAAGCATAAAGGAGAAGAGGCGTATAGAGATGATAACAAGATCGAATCTGGCGGAGCAGTTGAGAGAGTATCAGATTCGATCCAAACACGATTGGGCCTCTGTTTCTTTCTTTTCTTCCACTTCCAGCTCCAATCCCACGTATTCAAGGTAAATCAGGACCGCCCCGTTTGGTTTTCGAGTGCCCTGTTGCTCTTGTTCCAGATTTGAAATGTTGTCTCAGTTGTTATTGTTGTTATTTCTGTCATGATCTTCACGAGATCCCTTATGATTCAGGAAATGAAGCTAAAGTGTGTCTTTACGGGATCAACTTGCATTTGATGTGTGTTCTCGTTTTAATATTTCGTTCACTCGTAGCGAAAACCTGGAATATAAGCTTCAATTGATTGTTTTTTCGATTGGATCGCTATATTAAGTTCCATCTTCGTTATCTGATTTTCATTTCTTGTGGTTGTCTTTGATTGTTGAGCAACTCTTTTGTAATCTTATAAATATGAGTTGAAACAAAAGTTGAATTGGGGCGATTAAAAATGGTATGAAGTTAATGAAATGAAAGTATCGTTAGACACAGCTTGAACTTGTTAATGGATTCTGGCGGCATGCGTAGTTGTCGATTGAAGATTTGGCAGATTACTTAGATTTAATAGGATACTTTGTGAATCGAATGAATTGATATTCCTAGAATGAATCTTAGTACGAGGATGGCCTTTAATGACATTCAAGGTGATGAACACTGAGTCTAACGTGACTGAGATTGAAAACATTCCGGAACTTTTGGTCCATCATGTGTGGGATGACATGTATTGAGAGGGCTTTAACTGTTTTATTGATTTAAATATGCTGCCTTTCTTCCATTCAACGATCTACCATTGGTTATCAAATTTGATTTGCTCTTGCTGTACAATTTAAGTGTAGCTAACAGTTTAACAAAGCTGGTATGGGCATTTACAAAAGGAGAACGTTCAGTCTTTCCAAATACGTCTGATGGCTGTGGGACTGTAACTTTATGTAAAGGAAAGATAGGAAAGAAAATAACTATGGTTTTTCGGTGCTGTTTTGCTCCCATGGTACCTCATGTATGTTTTTGAGAAAAGTTACTAAGCTGTGTTTAGGAGACTATTGCAAGTTCGAGAATTCTTATATTGAATACTTCTGTTTGGTGGTTTTTTTTCCAATAGAGCCATTCAATTTGTATGCTTTGACGTCAGTATTGATTTTGTTTCTGCTTTCTTTTGTTTTTTCTTTTTTCAGGGTGGATGTGGTGATATTTGTGATATGGGAACTCGTTAGCCTAGCTTTCCTTGTATTTTCAGCAGTTTCTTTATATTTTAAGCATTTGCAACTTGCTTTTATCTTAATTTGCATCACAGTGCTGTTGCTTGTGGGCATGAAAGTTACAAAGCAAGTGAGGTTAAATAGGAAAAAGAAGCGAAGAATGCTTCTCCCATTATCCATGTAAAACTATGTAGTAGTGAACTTTTTCCTCAGCAACACGAATCTGTTGTGTACATTCTGAGAGCCCTGACCCATTTTTTTCAAGATTCCTTGAATTTTTAACTGCATGAAAAGCGAGTTATGTAAAGCATATGGTTGAGGCCATCACTTTAAGACCACATTGCTTGAAGTGGAGACTTCATACTGTTTGCGATGGAAGGTTGAGCAGTTATATTCAAGTAGCTGATGGTCATCAACCTCAGATTTTTCAGCTGGTGAAGCTGCTAGGGAATTACTTGCCCACACCTTCTGAAGTCGGATGGTGGCTATCCAAAATTGCAGACAATTGAAGTGCAAGGCTTTAAGATACTTATTTGATGATGATGATGATTTTTGTGGGACTTGATTTCTTTTTGCAGACATACATCAGCATCACTGATCTTGAGAAAAGAGGGGGGTGTGAATGATGGAGTTCATTCATGTATAAAATCAGTTTGAAAGACTGAGGAATTCCAAGGAAAATACGGTTGTGTGCTTCCTTATCTTCCTCATTTACCTACTTTAGTAAGGCTGTTTATGTGGCCAGAAGAAAGTCCCTTCAATTGAAAGTTGAACAAGGAGCCTGACTATGATTAGTTCCCCTGCCTAAAAGAGCATGAACTATAACATTTAGAATGTTGATACTGAAAATTGGTAATTGCCTTCATCTAGAAGTTGTTGAGAAAGCCACTCAAGACGACCATATAACGCAGAATACTAACGGAGGGACCAAAGGTCTTCTGCTACTTCATGCTGGAATTACTTTAGCAATCATGTACAACAAACCTAAATAGTACTGCCCTTACAGGTGGACCAATTGGTGATGGGAGGCTCTCGAAATGTCTCCCATCTTTGACAGGTTTCGGGTTCGGTTAGTTGAAAGCCCAAATGTATTTGATCTGTTAATATCAGTTGGTTCAAACTTGTTTTTTGGTTTTAAATCGGTAACTCGAAGGATTGATGCTTAACCTGTAGTATAAAAAGCTAAACAGCACCGCAAACATGCCAGTTCTTCACTTTTATATTACACGAGCCAAAGAGATCAAGCAGCAATATACACCGTCCTAAATCGGTCAGGTTCTGCAAAGACACCCTCTGCTGGACTAAGGAATCCTCACTGTGGCTTGAAGAAGTGAACATCTATTCCCATAGTTGCAATGCTCCATATTGCTCCGGTGGTGACCAAGACACTAAGCGCCATCCCAAGAACTCCTAATAAGCAATTGAGACACCAACTTGCACTATATCTCCTAGGTTTCTTTACTAGTATCCACATGAAACATGGGTATGCTAAGGTGATTGGAAGTGCGATTCCACCGATCAGCCCTGCCAAGCTCGGCAGGAATGGCAGCGCCACAGATATGAATAATGCTAAGCATCCAAAGAAGACCCTGAACCCAGAACGCAACCACCGTGGACATGGTCTGTTCATCTTGGTTGTATATCTGACCTCCAAGTTGTCGAAAACTGGCATTGCATAAAGTTGAAAGGAGCTGAGGCTGTTGATTACAACGAGTAGGCATGCTATTCCCAGTAGGGCCTTTGAGGTATCATGTTTATGGTGTTTGTATAAAGCATTTAACATCCCTCCATTTCTTGGAATCTGTCATTTAGTTAACTCGTTTTAGTTTTAGATCAAATAAACGATTTGTTACAACTGTTTAACAAGAAATTACTTGTTTTAGGGGCGGCAATTGGCCGGACCGTGACTGAGCCTTATGGACATAGAATTTTCAGGATTCGGGATAGTTAATTCGAATTTGTCCATTAACTTAGGTCAGATTAGACCCTTTTGCCACTCCTAACTTTTTCTGTACTTACCAGATTTCCATAGGTCCAATATCCACCTATTGCAAGGGGAAACAGGCAAATAGCTATGATCAAGTAAGAGAGTTTTACACCTCTCCACATTGGAAGCCGAGATGGGTGCTTAGTGCTCGAAGGCATAGTCCCCTAGCAGAAAAAGAAACATCACTTTTTGGCTAAGGTTTAATTAAAAACATGTCAAGTTCTGTAGAACATGGTGGTGTAGTTACCTGTATTTCAAGTACAACGTTGTGACCTCTGAAAGCAAATGCGATGATCCCCAGTGCATTAAGGACATTAAAGGGTCCAGCCATTTCAGATTTTGGTTCTTCTGGTGGAAGATCATACGATAATCCATTAGGCCTACCTTTGATGATTGAAACAACCCAAATCAAATTACAATAGCTGATTGCTGTGATTGCTCCGATCAGGGAAACTCCAGCGATGGAGTTCAGATTGGGAAGCTGAGCAAGAAGTATAGCCAAGCAAGTAAACACCAGGTACCACTCTATAGTTGTCAGTGGCTTCACGTTGCATTCATCTTCGCATACAATTTGGAAAAATATCTTCATGGTTCCACCACCTATCATGATCAAGGTCACGCAAGTTCCACCTGATAGATACATGATCGGGAAAAGAGCTAGCAGTTTCCCCAGTTTCTCGCCTGAAAAATCCCATATTTTAACTATTAGTTTGTTTTGAAACAACCAAAGTTTTGCAATGATGTGACATGTTGATTGTGTGGTTATAATCCATGAAAGTATAGTATTGATCTACTGGAAGCATTAGCAGAACAAATTTGGATGATTATAACCATGTTTACGTAAGAACATGCAAGTATGAGCTATTTTGGGTCTGTATGTAGATGATAGAAAATGATCCTCCTTACCAAAAGCAGCCATTGATAGTCCAAGGTATCTGCTGTACCGTAGCCCCGACTCTGACTCATGTAGCTGAATTAGTAACCACAGGGTATATAGTTGCCACATGAAAACTATGCATAGACATAGAATCCCCCAATTCCTGCAAAAGCATAGATTGGTTTAAGTTACTTATCTTCTCTTTGGAAATTTCCTGTTCTCCGATATGAAAAGTTATTAACTTTGTATTTACCAGCCAAGAGTTGTGAGAGCTAGAGGAAGAACAAGGGCCTGAAACCCAATTCCTGAACTCAGGGTGTGAAATGCTGCATAGTATGAGTTGCC
This sequence comes from Erythroxylum longipes, assembly GCA_027563885.1. Classification (NCBI taxonomy): domain Eukaryota; kingdom Viridiplantae; phylum Streptophyta; class Magnoliopsida; order Malpighiales; family Erythroxylaceae; genus Erythroxylum; species Erythroxylum longipes. The sequence goes on along the minus strand of JAOQMS010000002.1, from coordinate 349,884 downwards.
ATTCCTAGACTCAGTTATAGGAAGCCAGGCCTCTTGTGGGTCAAGCTTAGTGAAGTGGCCAACTTCTTCCAAGTGAGAGTGCATGCTCTCAATTGCTTTCCTCATAGGACTTGCTATGGGAGTACTCATCAGTCGTGGAGAGAAAGGGCCTTTGGTGTTTTGGAGGCTGTATGGGTACTAATTATATAGTACACCAACTTGTGATTTAAGTTGGAGAACTTTTGAGTAGGATTTGAGCACTGAATTTTGAAGGAGTGACTTCCACTGATATTGTCTGCCCTGGACATGCTGGCCCAGAAGCTGTGTTTTTTGTTGAATATTACTGGTGAAGAGTGAAGATGGAAGCTTGCATGGACCAATGGCAGTGAAATATTGACTCAAAGTGGAATATTGACTGAGCAAGAGGACTGAATGCTCTTATCTATGTAAAAGGATTGCTCAACCAACTTTTCTAAAGTTTAGTGCAGTTTCTATTTTTTGATCTTGCAGCAGAAGTTAATCTAGGCATTTCCTTACCTACTTTTCTTAAACATTGTTATGCAGATGGATCATGCATATTATAAGGCATTTCCTTACCTACTGTTCTTAAACATGGTTATGGAGATGGATTATGGATATTATAGAACTCAGACATGTGACTAATTATGTCTGATCTAAGGAGCAAACCTCTTAACAAAGGTGGAATCTTAAGGCTGACGCGAGGAACTTTTCTTGGCTTAGATCATCCTGCTGCCTGCAGCCCCATGGAAGGAACAAGCTGAACAGTTGAAGGCTTTATCGAAACTTTCTCTTTTCCCGTCCCCTTCTTTCTTGGATTCACATGACACTTGCCTCCATTATGCGTCACATTTTGGCTGTTAGTGTCGGTGTTTACGTGCGAAGCTACAAAGACTAGTTCCCCTTAATGGCCTTAGCAAAATAGCAAGACCCCCTGTTTGATTTTCTCTTGTGGTTTTGCTTTGTTAAAGTTACTTTCTTTTTGCTTTGTTAAAGTTACTTCATTTTTTTTAAAAGTTCTTTCCCGTTAAAATGCTTTGAATTATCTTCTTCAAGTTTCTCCTCCTTATCCTTTTTTAAGTTCATCTTTTCCATCAAAAATATCCTTTCTATATTGAAAAAGGTCAAAACTCAATCTATGGATTTGAGCTTTTCGGTTATGTCCTTGTCCCTTGAACGGACTTTGGTTCGAACCAGCTTATTCAAGGTAGATCTGGCTGAAATTCAGTGGCATGGAGAAGAGCATATATACAGAACAAGTAGTTACTTCTAATCATATCGATCAAGTTTATTAAACAGGAAATGCACTTAGTGTCAATGCCGTGCAAAGAAGAAACCAAGATCGATCAACACAATTTAGTATAGTAGATAGCCAAAAAGCGTTCATAGCTTTGAAGTTGCAAGCTTTATAAGATCCTTTCTCAGAATCTTGCCGGATGGATTCTTGGGTATGGCATCAATGAAAGCAACTTTCCTTATCCTCTTGTATGGAGCCACCTACATAGAATCCAGGGCGTTGTGAGACGATGCTGATTAATAATATTCTGTTCCCTGACAGTAGCAGTTAATGTTTCAGGTTTCAGACATACCTGTTTGGCTATGAAATTCATCACTGCACTTTCATACAAACTGCTTCCAGGCTTTCTTACAATGTATGCCATGGGAAACTGCCCAACCTCCTTGTCAGGAAATCTGCAGAAGATGATCCTCATACCTTCCATTTCAAACAGAGATTAAGATTGACACAAAAGTAAATTACTCCCATTAAGGACAATGCTGTTTCGGATGATTTTCCCAGGACGTCTCGATGGTGAATACTGCAAATGATCTTGTATATACGAAAAGCAGGGGATTTATCAGAACTAGAAAGAGAGACAAGGGAAGACTTACGGTATCACGGCAGCATCAGAAATATCTGGATGAGAAAGCAGCAAGGCCTCTAGTTCTGCTGGAGGAACCTAACATGTTGTGAATTTAAGAATGCCCCTTAAGTCAGTTTCTTGAACTAGTGCTATGGAAGAACATGAAATTTTATACTTAAATCAGTAGCAGCAGCAGCATCCGTAACCTTTTAGAGATTAGAACACGAAAGTGCAATCGAACTGATGGTCCTAAGAAGTGTGGAAGTAATACCTGGTAACCCTTGTATTTAATCAGCTCTTTCAGCCTGTCAACCACAAAAATGAAGCCATCATCATCAATGTAGCAGAGGTCTCCAGTTCTCAACCACCCTTCTGAATCAAGAGTCGATGAAGTCGCTTCAACGTTCCCGAAATAACCTGTGAAAGCAGAAAAAGCAACCCAAGTTATCAGCAAGGATCAATCCCACGATATGCATTAACTAGAAGAACCAATCATTTACAAGCTAATGGAAAGCACGCATAGGATACTAGTCTAGATTCTGTTTCGGTTTGGACAGTGCTTATGTAAACACAAAAAGAAGATTCTTCCGTTAACTTCCTCCGGTCAAGCCAATCGCTTCGAGAACGAACACAGCAAGAAAAATGATAACTATTCCTCTTAAATGTCATTATAAATGTCAAGCATGTAGGAGTTAGTCATTATGTTTATATGTATGTGCTGAGAAAGAGGTCCTTTTAGTTCTAATTTCTTTGTTCTTTAGTCTCCAACGTAACCATCTAGTTCGTGTATCGTTGAACAGAGCCTCGAGATCATTACATCACCATCTTGTAAGTAGCCGTACTGTACCTGGAAAGTTCGTAAACTATGAGGACACAAATAGCTAGTCTCACCTCGATAAGTGTGGCACACATTTCCTCCACACTTGGTCCTTACAGTTTTTTTATTACCTAGAATCGGGAGTGGCTTCTCCACAATTTTCAACAACACCAGCAAGTGCTCGGATACGATTGGGCGTTGTTATTCGGACTGACTTGTTGGTTCCTCTAGCAATGGAAGCACAAGACTCTCTTTGACGTTAATTTTAATTGGCCTTCCTCCCCTCATTCTGTTGTTTTGTCTTATGCAGGTCTTCTCCACAATGCTATCCGGTGGCAACATCGCGCGATTCTTACTGGACCCACACTTCGGCAGGAGAGGCTCATAAGATAGAGCACACCCCCCACGGGATGGATTAAGCTCAACATCGATGGAACCGCAAAACAGGCCTCGTCTACCGCCACAGCTGGGGGCCATCTCTGTGATAGTTCAGGACAGTGGCTGGGGGGCTTCTCGCAACACATTTACTGATGCTCGCCTCTGACAGCGGAACTTTGGGGCGTTCATACCGGGCTGACACTGACTTGGAACCTGGGCTACCACCGAGTGGAACTGGAAGTTGATTCTAAAGCGATGTCCGATCTTCTCGTCTTGTCCGACCGGCGATCCCAGACACTTAACCCTCTTGTCCGGAGAATACATGAGTTGTTCTCCCAGAACTGAATTGTTGTTCATCGACATGTGTATCAAGAGAGCCACAGATACGCCGATTAGCTAGCTAACTATGCCAGTTATTTTGTTATGGGAGTTATGTACTTTCATCATTCACTGATTGGGTGTCACCTTATTCTATTAGAGGATTTATCATAAATTTGTTTGCCTAGTCTAGTTGTGTAATTTTACTGTTTCGCTTCCTTCTAAAATAAAAAATAGCTACTCTCCCAGTCCTTGCTCCTACAATCTAGGAACATTAAGGTGACTAATTCAAGCTGGAACATTACTGTGACATCTTCATTCATTGCAACAAACAAATATAGGAAGTTGGTAAGGAAAAATATCTCTATATTGGTTCCGAAACCAAAAAAACAAAGGTGAAGAGATAAGTAAAGCTAGAAAGCGACACCAACCTTTCATAATCGTGGGACCCCTCAGCCAAAGCTCTCCTGTCTGGTTCACAGGCAAAGCTTTTCCGGAATCCGGATCAACAATCTTCGCCTCCATGCTCGGCGACAACAAACCCGCCGTCCCGTACCTTCTGCTTTCCTCCAAATTCTCCGTTGACGCACCCATCCCCGTCGATTCAGTCAGACCATAACCTTGTAGAATCTTCACGTTTGGATAGTTACTCACAAACCCCTCTATCACTTCTTTGCTCAGGGGTGCTCCACCGGACAAAACCGTCTGCAGCGAACTCAGGTCATAGTTGGATTTTATCTGTTCAGACGCGTTGATCATCCCCACGAGAATAGGTGGCACTAGAGGTAAATCCGTGGCACGATAACGTTGGATTGCAGACAACATCTCTGCCATTTCGAACTTGGAAAGTACTATGATTGTTGTTCCTGAAGCGAGCAGACCCGTCGCGAAAGCAGCCAAACCGTAGATGTGAAACATAGGCACTGTGCAGATGTATTTGCGATCTGTATCTTCAATGAAACGACCTAAAACAGTTTGGACCATTGCGATTAAGTTACGGTGTGAGGAGACTACACCTTTGCTTGCTCCTGTCGTCCCTGAGGAGTACAGTAGAGTCGCAGTGTCGTCTTGGTGGACTCGCTCTCTGACTCGGTTCTCTATTGGGTCTTTTTTCATCAACTCCATCAACGTCGTAACAACTTTAGCTTCCACTGTGGTGGAACTCTCGTCGTCGTCTAGGAGGATGATGGGAAGATTTGGGTTAGAGGCAAGGAGCTTGGGAACGAGTTGAAGAGTAGTGAAGGCGAATGACGGCTTGGAATCGCCGATTTGCTTGGCGATTTCACGTGGAGTGTTGAGAGGATTGGTGGTGGTGATTATGGCGCCTAGAGACATCACGGCAAGGCAAACAATGGGAAAGAAGAGAGAATTAGGCGATAGGAGAAGGATGACATCCCCCTTGCGAACTCCCATTTCAGAGAGACCGCTTGCGACGGAGTCAACGGCTTTCCAGAGGTCCGCGAACGTGAGGTGGCGGCCGGTGGCGGCATCGATGAACGCCACCGTGCCACGGTGGGCCTGTGAAGAGATAAATGTGGTGACGTCGAGGAATTCATTTTTGGGTAGTGGCATAGGCAAACGCTTACTGTAGAAGATAGAGTTGGATTTGCAAAAACCACTTCTTGGATCGATCATGGTATCGCCAGCATTTGCCATGTAGTTTCACTATCTCCGATCTCAAAGTGGGTTATCCGCTGTTTGGTCTACGAACCTGGTTTTGCTCTTAAAGTAGACAACAAGTTGATCATTTTTGACTTCTGAAGGACGCCATGACGTTAGACTTTCGAAGTTGCAGTCGTGGACCGTTAGATGAAACTCATGTACGCGATCTGCCACGTGTCCGAACCAAACTGACGACTGTCTTAAAATTTTACAATTGACCACTTGCTAATGCACGAGATCCTCAAATATTAATAAAGCACAAAATCTTATAAAAAACTATATATTAATAATAATCTGAATTATAATTACCAATCACTGTCACAATTTATAATTTATAAATTTGTTATAAAGTATACAAATTATTTAATACAAATTTCTCCTGATATTCACTTATTTACTCTAACATTCTTGTATTATGACACAAATTTCAACTCCTGAGGGAGAGAGGACAAACTATCCCTATCGCACAGTGCATTAACACGAAGCATTCCTGATATTATTGTCAATATCCTATGACACCAAATCTTGGCTCAAGATCTTCCTATCCGTGACAAGGTCCCCATGTTAATAATTCAAGAGTGAGAAGAGAGAGCCTTACCTTTCATAATGTGGGGACCCCTAAGCCACAGTTCACCAGTTCTGTTCACCGGCAAAGCTTCGCCGGTCTCAGGATCAACAATCTTCGCTTCCAAACTCCCCGTCAACAACCCTGCCGTGCCATATCTCCTGCACTCTTCCATGGTTTCCGTCGATGCACCACCTCCGTTCGATTCAGTCAACGCATAACCTTGACGAAATTGCGCAGTTGGGTACTTCTCCAAAAACCCTTCTATCATGTCTTTGCTCAGAGGAGCACCTCCACAAAGAACCGACTTGAGCGAACTCAAATCATACTTTGACTTTATCTCATTAGCCCCATTGACCATTGCGACTAATATAGGTGGCACAAGAGGAAGATCGGTGGCTTTGTACCTCTGAACTGCCCATAACATTTCGTTCAAATCGAATTTCGAGAGTACTACAATGGTGGATCCTAATGCTAGATAGCAAGTAGCTATACATAGGCCATAGGTGTGGAACATCGGAACAGTACATACAGTATTGCGTTCTCTCTCGTCCAATTTCATGCGTTCAACTAGACTTTGTGTCATCGCGATCATGTTACGGTGCGAAGACATCACGCCTTTGCTTTGGCCGGTTGTTCCTGATGAGTAAAGCAGCGTGGCAATGTCGTCCTGGAACACGACATCCTTGTTTGTGACGAGGGTTCTCGGTGGTTTCTTAATCATGTCCCAAAAAGTTGTCAGGATTCTACCTTTGTATTCGTTTCGATCGTCCATGAGGATGATGGGCAAGCTTGAGTTGTAAGGCGCAAGCTTTGGGACGAGTTGGAGAGTGGTGAAGACGAGTGAAGGGTTGGAATCGGCGAGTTGTGTTGCTATTTCTCGAGGAGTGTTGAGAGGGTTTGTGGTGGTTATAATGGCACCTAAGGACATCACAGAAAGGTAAACAATGGGGAGGAAGATGGAGTTTGGAGACAGGACGAGGACGACTTGGCCCTTGCGGACTCCTAACTCCGACAATCCGGCCGCGACGGAGTCCACCGCTGTCCACAGCTGCTTGTAGGTGAGTTCTTGGCCCGTGGTGGCGTCGATGAAAGCTGTGCTGCCACGGTGAGGCTGACAGGAAATGAAAGTGGTGACATCTAAACAGTCCTTCTCTGGTAAAGACAGTGTCTTACGTTTGCTGTAGAAAATGGAGTTGGACTTGCAAAAACCACTTCTTGGATCGATCTCAGACAATTTTTCCGGAACCATCTTATGTTGTGAAATCAGACCAACTGATTTGCAGCTTTCTGAAGAGCTTCAGTTTCTCCTTTTCTGTTTTTAGCAGGGAAATTGCCACAGTCGAAGTCGAAGGAACACCAACCGTTCGTCACGAAATTGGCATGTGTCGTTGGATCCGACGATCACGTGATTCCACTCGTGTAAGATTCGATGCTTCACATGGTCGGTAGGTAAATCCTATTTATATATATTTTTTCAATCAGAAGAGATCGATTTCTGATGCGTCAAAAGACTCAAAACAATAACAAAAGGATGATTAGTGGAATCGCATTACCTGGCATCATCGACTTAATGAGCAGTCCGCTGCTTATTTAGATCAAAGAGTGTAAGAAAACTACTTTGATTGATTGCATCATAATGGATTGGATCTGAAGGTTAAACAACTTCCACAAGCCCAATTTTGAAGCCCTTCAGGAATATATAACAACTCTATTCTCTGCGGACCTTTTAGGCCTCAGCCCCTTATTTATGATTGGATTAGAGCTGAACTTCCAAAAGCCCAATTTTGATTCCCTTTAGGAATGTATACTCTGCTCCTGCGGACCTTTTAGGCCTCAGCCACTTATTTTCCTGTACATATGATTTGCCAACACTAGTTTATTTAGAGTTAGCTGCCAAAGGTGCATTTTAAATCTTAGAATTTATAATATAATTTAATTTAAATTAACGAGTTTAAATTGAACTCTAATATTTTAAAAACATTTAGAATAGACTCTAAATAGACATAAAAATTTGATAGGATTCACTCTTTGTTAGTTAAACATTATGTCAATACTGACATGACATTACTTTTATATTTTTAAGTAAAAAGTCATATAATTAGTTTTTATGAATTAATCAAATATTATATTCTCATAAGGGGAGTCTCATTAACGTAACATTTAACTGATGGAAAGTTCGTTTTGTTAATTGTCTACTACTTAAGGCCTGTTTGGTTGAACGTTAATTGATAAAACAGAACATAACGGTTTATAATAGAATTAAATGTCATATAATGAAAAGTTGTTTGGGAGGGATGAAATAGTTCATAATGTAATGTAGTTAAACATTGTTTGGAAGATGGATGAAATGAAGTGTAATGTATAATAAATGATTATTATAACCCTAATATTAAAATGGTTACTAACACTATGATTTTAAAATATAAACTATGTCCAATTAAAAAGTTACGCACAACCGCGACAAATAAATTTTTATATATTTTTATTTTAAAATAATAAAAATATTATTATTTTATTATTAATTATATACAATCTATTATTAATTATATAAAAATATCAATATTAATTATTAATAAATTTTATTCTATTATATGTAATTTATATTTAAAAATTATTTATTTTTATTTTTATTTATATTGAAATATATACAAATAATTAAAGAATAAATTTTCTATTTTCATTAGTAAAACTTTTATTAAAAAATTTTTATTTTATTATTAATTATATATAATTTTTATTAATAATATAAATCATTATTATTAGAGTAAAGAGAAATAATATAAAAATATTAATAAT
>JAOQMS010000002.1:304161-327785 GCA_027563885.1 Erythroxylum longipes | reverse complement strand
ATTTACTCACTAACAATTATTCTTTTTACATGTAGGCTCTTACTTGATTACTATATTATATGATCTATAAATATTTCCATAATCTTACAAACAATTAACAAATATCTGTAGATATTCAAGAAAAAGAAAACAGTTAGTAAATAGAGTAGTACACAAGGCCAGAACTCTTGGAGACCAATCTACCAACAATTATGAGGAAAAAACATTGAATTAGCAACAGAAAAATCAAAATATACAACATGGAGTTTTTAGATCATTAAAAAAAATTTAGAAGGCAAAAAATCTCAACGAACCGATATGACAGATAGCAAAGTTATGAACTCAGACAAAAAGAAAACAAGAAAATCTGTTTTTGGGATTCAAAGGCTTTTGATTTCCCAGAGGCACAGACAGAAAGGCAAGGAGGGAGAGAATGAAATACTACAACATCCCATTTAAAAAAAAACAGAATTTTGAGCAAAGATTTAGAGCTAGAGCCAGTGATCTAAAAAGAAAGCAAAGAGATTTAGAGATCAGAGTGAGTTAGCTGAAGAAATGGATAAAGATACTTACATGGAATTAATCCGACCAAGAGGCCTTGCCTTTGGGTAAACTTGCGAGACGAATAGTCCCTTGGAAGAATCTGCAAAACAAACTGAAAGAGAGAAAGAGAGTCAACTCACAACAAATCTTAGAAGCAGACACGATTTACCCACGAAAGAGTCTCCGATTAGCAAAAACTTAAACAAATCATCGCTACAGAAACCCAAATAAGAAATGAACTTCGGAAGAAAAAGGAGAAAGAAGGAGTAGATTTGAGGAATGGGCTTACTATTCGTTGCTCATGATGGACGATTGTTGTGGGAGAAGAAGATTGAAAGAAGATGGAAGAAGATCAGAACCGAGAGTTGCAAGAAAGAACAAGAAAACTCTAGAGACAACCACAAATGAGACGGCAAATGAGTTAAGAGTAAAGGGGCAAAATCGACTTTTAACATAAAAAATATCAGCTGAATCCTTCAAGCGCTCCTCTATAGTAGCTGGTTCAAATTCAGCTGGTTGGCTTGAATCAGCCAATCCAACCAACTGATAACCAAACAATATAAATAGCTTTTTTGTAAAGTCAACAAGTTGATTTGGGTCAATCAGCTATTTTTAAGCTGATCAGCTGTTATCCAAACGAGGCCAAGGTCTATAAAGAAGAAATTAAAATTTGAATTAAATTGGACTTAATTGAGAAGTTTTAAAAACTTTAAAGAGCAATATGTGATATTTGATCTTATAAGGACTAATTCGTAATTATGATTAAAGCTCGACTTTAGTTATAATTTTGATAAAATCCAAAGACATGAAAAATATATTTTTTCATATAAAAGGAAAAATTAGAAAATTTGGAGCTAGCACTTCTTACATTTTTCCTCTCAAATTAGATTTGAATTTTCTTCAAAAAGATCTGTGGATACCATTAAAAGCCGGACGATTGAACGGTTCGTGAATTGACGGATTCAAAGCGAAAGGAAAAATTACAACAGAAAATCGACACAGGTTAGTATGACTTTGTTAATTTCTTGTTTTATGTTTCCGATTAAATTTTATTAAAGTTGATTCTATGAAAAAAAATCTTAAATTTATTCTGCTGCGCTTAGATTCAATTTTGTATTTATTTTCCAACATAAGGTCCATTGCATTTCGAACCTTCAAATTCTTGACTGGTAGATTGTGAAGAGTTAGCATCACCATTATGTTAATCAAGACAAAAACAGTGTCAATCATGGAATCTAACAAGCGGTCCCATGCATGATACTAATTCTTGTCTTGAACAAGGGACCACAATTATAAAACGGTCTCTCCTCTCTTTCACATATGATTCCTTTTTCAGTTAGGAATTGAAACTGTGTGAGCTAAATTCTGCTGTCAATGTCTGTGGCGGTGCAGAATGTCTAGTTTCAATGGAGACCAAGTTGCAGAGAAGCAATGGCAATGATTGGAACCATCATGGTTGTCTTTTTATTCTTGCATTATTTCAAATTAAAAGTCTTGACTTAGTTATTATGGTAACATATGCAATCATACCCTGCAAGAAAATAATAAACTACCGACAGAATATTACCGGCAGAACACATTTTATCAGTAATTAACGATGGAAACTGACTTTTCGTCGATAACAGTGACAAATTTACCTACGGACATAACATTCGTTGGTAAATGTAGAGGGGAAAATATACTTGTGAGTTTTTCGTCGATAACGTTGACAGATTTACCGACAGATATAGCATTCGTCGGTAAACATGGAGGGAAAATATGCCCGTGATGCAGCTCCGGTGAGGCTTATTGGTGAAAAATTCCACAAGCCTAGGAGTCACAGTGAGAACTTATTTTCTTGATTTACAGGTGTAAACAAATGTCACGTACCATAGTTTTGAAATCAATTGTAGGTGATTAATTTGATCGGTTAATACTTCAACTTCGATGTGATTAATGCAAACTTAGTATTAACACAAGCAATTAATACGTTTCATAAACAAGATAATTCTTTCTATAATAAACCCCTAGGATATCATATAGGCTAGAAACTCATGATGTAACCCGTGAAACTTATCGGTGAAAAATTCCAAGAGCTTAGGAGTCACAGCCAGAACTTGTTTTCTTGATTTATAGGTGTAAACAATTTCAAGTACCATAATTTTGAAATCAATTGTAAGTGATTAATTTAATTAGTTAATACTTAGGGGATGTTGTGTAAAGTTTAGATATTCTGTAAACTTTGGGAAACATGAATGATACTAATAAACCTTGAGTTAACACCATCTACAAAAAGAATAATAGTGTACTTTTAGTTAGAGCATCCGTCGTTACCAGATCAATAGTGTAATTTTGGTCATTTCATTTGAATTACAAATACTTATTATGTATAACGTAATGTTTTTATTATCAATTAAGATATTTTGAACTTTATATCATCAATCAAAATTTTGTTTTAAAAAATTAATAACTGTTTAAATTATGCATCAATCATAATATCATTAAATAAAATTTATTGACCGTAAATTTTTTCAAAAATTTTTTTCTGGTTCATTTACTAATAAAAATTTGTGGTTCCGTCGATAAAATCAATACTATTTACCGACGGAAAACTACTCACCATTGGTAATCATGGACGGAATAACCAATTCTATCGCACAATTTACCGACAGCAGAATAACCATTGGTAAATTCACCAATAAAATGAAGGTAACCGTCGAGACGGAAAGTAAGAAACGTCAGTAAATATGCTGACAAAATCATATCATCCGTCGACATATTTACCGACGATCAGCAGCACAAAAAACTATCGGTATATTTATCAATGGAAAATTAAATTCTACAACGCCTTTATCTGTCAGTAAAGTCCTTACTAACTTGACTTACCGACGGAATGGTTACGATTTTCGTCGGTAATTTCTATCGCTATATGAATTTTTTCTTGTAATGATAATATGGTAAATTATAAGAAGTAGATTATATATTATTTATTCTTTTCTTTTACATATATTTTCATGTACGACCTGTAGCTCAGAAGGCTTAGATTACATGACTCAAAAAAGTAGGTTCAAGTTTTTTCTGCAAGAAAAGAATGAGCATCTATTGAGTCAAAGTGTTAAGGAGTAGAACTCTGGTATTAATGAAGCTCCTGAAAAGCCTCTCACCACCAGCTTCAAGATCTCCAATGCACCACTCAAGTTCTTGCATCTTTCCGAGAACCATTCTGATCTCATCATCTTCTTTCTTTCTTAAATCCCACAGGTTCTTGACTCTGCATTCTTCAAACTCTTCGATTCCTCGTTCAACTTCAGCTTTCTTTGTCTTCTTCCCTATCCTCCTCAGAAAATTTTTCGGCGATAAAGACGTTAAGATTCCTCTGAAAAGCGCCACCGAAACAAGCACTGTCACTTCACTGACATCTGAAAAAAGACAAACCAGCTCCTTGTCCGAAACAGGCACCGAACTCAATCTAGGAACTGAAGAATCATGTGCTGTACTTCGAACTCTGGCCACGAGTTTAGCCATCTGCTTAGCCATTTTCTTGCGGGTTTTATCGTACGACTCAATCCCAGAGTCGTCTCTCTTCCGAACAGCGACTTGGGCAGCGAGTTGCTCGACTTTGAATCCCAGAACCATACTTTGGAAGATTCCATAAACATCAATGAAGCGGAGGAAATCGTCAAGAAGCTTGTCAACCCATTTTCGGTGGTTGCGGAGAGACTCTTGGGTTTGAGGAAGCTGGATGATGTAACCCAAAGATTCATTAACATCTCTGAGCCGTTTCAGACCATCGGAAATCCAAACGGACGTGATATCTTGGGGCATGGAAACCCAAGTCTTTAGGTCGTTGATCTCATACCTGAGTTGGGCAATCAAGGGGTGTGATCTGCATGGAAGACTGACTGATCTAAAGTGGTGAGTAATGCGTGGTGGCTTCGACAGGGAGCGAATGAACACCCGAGCTCCCACCATTTTTGTGGGGTGCTCCCAGTGTTAATGGAAGATGATATGGAATATAGAGAAGAAGAGTAGAGTATAAAAGGGAAGACAACTAAGTTGCACGAGGGAAGAGCCTCGATCTGAGAATAAATCCAGCTGTTCTTTAAGTTATAAAATGGATATGGTTATTGAGTTCTTAACCATATCCATTTTAAGTCATTCTAGTATATTTTAGTTGAATTCAAAATTTTAAAAAAATTAAAGGTTAAATAAAATTTAAAATTTAAAATATAATTAAAAAAAGAATTTGAAATTTAATTAAAAAATATCAGATGAAAAGAATTGATTTATTTTAGGTTATAAAAACTTATTAATTAAAAAATTGAACGATTAATTAATAAATTGATTGATTTTTAACGGTAAGAGTTATTATTTATTAAATTAAATCAAATCGAAAAGTTGGACGATTCAAGATTTTTAAGGATGAACCCATCAAACAGGTTAAATTTTTTAATCATTAATTCATTTGCATAAAACTAATTAAATTATTTTAGGTTAATTAAGATGCTAGTAATTCAATAAATTCCTAATTTCACAATTAAAATTATTTTCAAAATAATACTAATAAATTTTGTGTAATATAGAAAATTAGTGTCACATCTCATATAAAAATGTGATAACTAATTATTAATCAATTTTAATTAACCAATTTTTGGATTTAACCAACAACCCGATCCTAGAATTTAGGATGCTTCCATTTAAGAGATAAATCAAACATTGGTAAATTTAAGAATCAATAAGTAGACAACTGTGAACATATGGAATCCTACTTGTCATTTTGTCTCATCACTTTGTCCTTTAGGAATGGCTCAAGCATCTTAAAAATTTGTTAAACTTTAAGAGTTTAACTTCGAAAATAAATTTAAAAGTATTTAATTTTTTAAATTTATTTAGTATCAAATTTTTTAAAATTTTATTTACTAACTAACTTTTTAAAAATTTATATAGATTAAATTAAAAATTTATTTTTTTTAGTGTAAAATATTCACTAAATGTTATATAAATATTCATCGTAAAAATACCAATTTTGAAAGATTAGTTAGTAAATTTAATTTTTAATTACTAATTACTTTGATTTAAATTACTAAGTCTAGTTTTGTATTTGTCTAATTACGTACTTAAATAATAATCAAAGAAAAAACCCACAAAAGATAAAAAGAAAAAAGGGTATCATTTCTTGTTAATATTCTTCGATTTGTGTTAGTAGTTAATTAAGGCATGTGGGTCGAACTCTCATGTGGATCATTAAATTGCAAATCCTCTTCTTGTTGATCACACCCAATTTCATCGATTTCGGAGCACTTTGTGTGTTTCTAAGTAGGGGTAGACACAATTCAGTTCGGTCAATTTTTAGCCAGTTTTTTAAACCGAACCGAATAATCAGTTTTATGGCATAAAAAAACGGAACTGAACTGAATGTCAGATGAAACCAAATTTTCGGTTTGCCTTGCAGTTCGGTTCGATTTGGTTATTTCAATCAGTTTGGAGCTCAATTTTGGGCCTTAAAATTTGGGTCAATTTTAGTACATGTCTAATATTTTTATTTCATTTTTAGGACCTATAGGATGATTGTCATACTTGCGAGGTTGCAAACTTACCTTATATACCTAGAATTAGAAGTATAAAAAAATACAATTTTTTTTTACTTGTTCGGTTTGGTTCGGATTGGTTTGGTAAAAAATTTTGCCTACACCGCACCCGAACTGATATAGTCGATTTTTTAACATTCAAAACCGAACCGACCATTCATCACTCTCCACACCAACCAATTTAGCTCGATTTTTTTGATTTTACAGGTCAGTTCGGTTTTTTCGAATTTTTTACCCACCCCTAATTTCATGGCCCGAAGATTCACTTAGCCTAATTGCACCAACAATCAAGAAAGATTACACACCCATCTCCAATCTACATAATCAAATTTCGAGATTTTATCATTTCTATTTTATTATTTTTGTCCACCAAAAGGTTGTGAAATAAAGCGAGTAATTCTACCGAGTAAAATCCTTTGCAAACTATAATTAGACATATTATTAATTTATTTAATAAATTTTAAAATTATTAATAACTATTTTAATTTTATAAGACATGTTTTCTTACCGTTAAGTTTCGTCGTAAACTTTAACCGTCAATATCATAACGATATACCTATGATCTTACGTATTGAAAACAACTTCATTTTGGAATTTTTAACATAAATTGATAGTAAAGAAATGTGAATTATAAGTATCGAATACCGTTCTATACGTACTGGTCGGAAAACCAAACGGTATCATGATGTTTGGTACCGACCTTAAATACTGGGCAATACCGGGTGTTTTTACCAAGTAATGGCTGATACTCAAAATAATGGCTATATAACGATCACTACTGTAATTTTAATAAAAATTGAGGACTTTTTTGTAAAAACAAAAAATAATTAACCCTAACCCTAACCCTAGACCTAATGTGAGGAAGAGAAGAAGATATACCAGTTTTTTTGCAACACGAACAACTCCTAGAGCCTAACCTTCAATTTGTAATACAATTTAATCAAGAGATGCAATTCATAATGTTGATATGACAGTAGCTAGATGGTGGTATGATACAGGTTTATCATTCATTACTTCTCTGTCTTATTATTATTAACTTATAATGGATGAAATAACCTTTTATGGTCTGGGATACAAAGGTTCTTCGATTGATAATCTAAGAGGAAAACTTTTGAATTGTCCTGTTTCTGAAATTATAAGTTATTTGACAGAAAGAAGAGTGAATTAAGCTACTTATGGATGTTCAATCATGTGTGAGGTTGGACAAATAGGAGACAAGAGCTTATTATTAATTTTTTGGTTTATTCTACAAATAACTATGTTTTTGAAATCTATTGATGAATCTGGCCTTATTAGGAATACTGAGACTTTGTTTGCAATATTTGATGAAGTTGTGAATGAAGTAGAGCCAGAAAACATTGTTCAATTTATTACTGACAATGATTCCGCTTATAAAGCAGCGGGACAAAGGTTGCAGAATAATTATAATTCTTTTTTTTAGACTTCTTATGTTGCACATTTCATTGACGTAATGTTAGAGAATATAGGGGATCTTAGATATTTCCTTATTATTGACGAGACTATGCATTAAATTTGAATGACGACGGTGATGAAGCTCCTCTTAATGATAAAGATTTTGTATCAAATGATAACTGAAGTCAGTGCAGTTATAGCGGATATCCTTCTGTAGATGATTGAATTGAGTTTCTGGTTTTTATTTTTCTTCTTCTTTTAATTTTACTTATATTTAATATTTATGTTAAATTTTATACATGTAATATAATTGTAAATATTTTTATTTTAGGTTTAACTTCTACTTGATTGTTTACTTATCACAAATTCTTGTTATAAATTGTAATAGTTTGAGAGTCAAGGATATTTATTGTTCTTTATATTGAATATTTTGATGTAATTATTATTTGTTAAAATGATGAAATTGTATTATTGTAATATTTTAAATACTTTGTATTATTATTAATTTTATATTTGTATGATGATGATTGTCCTTTTTTATATTAATTGTGGTTATTATTTATATGTAAAATATTTAAAAATTGTTGTTATTTCATATTAATTGTGATTATTATTTATTATTATGATTTTTTGAGAAATGGTTGATGTACACTTGTAAAATATTCAGTACAATTGTAAAATATATCAATAGACTATTTTATAAAATTAAAAATTTCAGGGACTACTTCATAAATTTAAAATTTTACTTAAATTGGTATCTGATATTGGCCGGTACCGGTATAATACCAATTTTGATATCTTATAAAGCTAAATTATAAGAGAATTATTGATAAATTTGTATATTAATAATATGTTAAATCAAGACAAACTCAGAGTAATATATGACTGTTATAAAGTAGCAAGCCAACTCTAAGAGTCGAGAAAGTAACATAACAATATAACATCTTGATCTTGCATTGTTGTAATATGCCTAACAAAACCGTCGGAGTTAGAAGCTCAACTCATTTTTAAAAAATATAAATCTAGAAGCTCAACTCATTTTTAAAAAATATAAATCTAGAAGCTTAACTCATTTTTAAAAAATATAATAAATATTTTATAATTTTTTTTAATTTAATAATACTTATCCCCAATAGATAAATACTAACAAAAGTTAAATTTGCATGCAATGTAAAAGACGTGGGCTCAACCCAGGTTGACACGTGGCGAACTGAGTACGTGTCAGTTCCTAAACACAACAAAAGTGACGGCAACTCTTTTTCAGGTTCCTTACATAAACCATTCGAACTAGATGGTGTCGGAGATGAGACCGGAAGCTTGGAAACAGATACAGAAATGGAGGAAGATCGAGAGAAAGAGAAGAGGGAAGATTCTCTGAATCAGCAGTCACCACAAAGGACACCGATGAAGCCCGTGACTCAAGAAGCGTACGGTGGTGGTATGTACGCTAACGAGGGTCAGAAACCAGCAACGGACAAGGCCCCGGCCAGCGAAACTCAGAGCGCCGACGGGCCGGTCGAAGAACCTATGACCAAGCCGAAACGCCAACCACCACCTTCAACCGGTGACCGTGATCTAGATATCACCGGCCAGTCCTATATCCAGTAATGTCAGTCAGCCTGTCATTTGGACATCGTCAACTGTTAGTATGTTTTCGTTCATATCCCTTTAAACCTGTCTGGTTTTGGAAATGAAAAGGTTCGATTCGGTTCCAAACATTTTTCATCTAAAGTGGGATTAGGGTTTTAAAAAGCTCAAAGCTTGATCTAAGAAAGATTAACTAGACCCAGATTTGGGCCATTTGTTGTCTGTTGAAGTTCAATTTGGGATCAAATTTGCTATTTGGGTTCGCACCGTTCAGTTGCTATTTGAGTCTAACCCATCAAGATCAGAGTGAGTAAGAGTTGGTATCATTAGATTCTAATAAAACAGAAAGGAAAATTTATCATATGTAGCGCGCGATATCTCGTCAAAATGAAAGCAGCGTTACACCTATCTTTTTGACTTTCACCAATCACTGCACTAGTTTAGTTAATCAGACCGTAACCGCTCTTGCCTATAAATTATAGGTTGGGTTGGATTGGTGTACTAAAGCACCTGTTCCTGACCCAAAATCGTTGGCTATAAACATTCTCATAAAACTACATTTACTTTCAAGTAATATTATGTCTGTATTAGCGTATGATTCAAGTATAGTATATCTGAAACGCCAACTACACCCTCCTACATCCTCTCTTTTTACATACCACAAAGGAATGTGTGTTTAGCCTTTTCAGCTTTCATCTATTCAACTTCAAGACCAAGCTTACACATCTCCTCCACCGGAGGTGTTTCCCAGTACCAGCTCCGCCGTCTCATTTCATTGAAGTCCTCCACACATTGATTCAATTTCATAGCTCCAACCCGCTTTCTCGCGGCGGCGAGCCTTTTTCCGGCCACCGCATCGTAAATCTTCTCCCACCCTTGCTCCCAATCACCATGAGCATCACAAAGTTTAAGACTTCCATTTCTCCACTCAGTCCAACTCCAACCTCGGTCAAGAGACAGCATGACTTCTGCAACACATGATCCTACACACACAGGCTTGCAAGGTCTGCACTTTGCCCCGCTCAGTGGGCCCGGACTGGACAGTGCCGCCACCGGAACACCGTAGCGGTATGGCGGGAAATCGTACTTCCGGTCACTCAGAATGCAGAAAGGTAAACGCTGAGTAAGAAAAGGCACGCCTTGGGTGGTGAGTTGGGCTCTGAAGGAGGTTTCTGAGTTGAGTTGGCGATAACCAGCTAAGTCCAGTACGGGAATGAGAGACAAGCGTGAGAGAGCCGCTGTGGAAGAGTTTAGGTCGCCAATACCAAGCCTGTCGTTCAGGCCACCGTAGGAAGAGCCCGGAGGGACAAGGTACTGACCGGGAACGAAGCTTTTTGGGCTTAACGGGGCGTTCCAGTAGCCATCAACTCGGGTTCGGACAATCCAGTCGTAGGTGAAGTTGTGATGAGATTGGTATTGTTGGATCATGGTTAGACAACCTTCAACTAGATTGAAATACTGAAGTAAACCCTGCAAGAATTATCGAGACTACCATATCAAAATCACGAAAAGGACGAAACTTTGAGATTACAGATCGATCAGTAAGGATTGAAAACAACAATTAAATGGATCCTCGAAAACGTTAAGATCAGACAATAAGATTTCAACTTTACAAGTTGTCGCTACTGATAAAAACTAAACAAGTTCATGCTTCCAAACAAACAGCGACGGAGTTTACTTCTTCTTTTTGCAAGTTCACGAGTACGTAAAAGGTACAGCTGCAGAAATTAGGGAAGAGTTATTTTACCTGTATGCCATTGGGCGAATTACTAGCAGTGAGGACACCGAGTCTAGACTCGGTCTCAGGGATGAACTTAGGATTAAAGATTCGAACCGAAGCGAGTCTAGGCGCGTCCTTCAAGAGCGAGAATTTAAACGCCTTCTTATCATAAGGACCATGCAAAAACAGGTCCGCGTTTGGATACACTTTGAGGACATTCTCCATAATAGACGGCCCGGTTAGCTCAAACCTCCTGGCCCCACCCACCAAACACACCGCCATTCTCGATCCCAACAGCGCCGGCGCCATGTCACCGAAATTCTGGCCGCCGGCGGGGAGCGTCAGGTCGGAGAAAAAGTAGGTGAGTGGGGCAAAAGTGGGGAAGGGGAAAACAGGGTTGGAGGTAGAAGAGAGAAGAAGGAGAAGAAACAGAAGAGGGATTAACAGAAACAGGTATCTTCGATCGAGATCCGAGAACCGTCTACTGATCACCATGGCTACTACACACTTTTGGGTCTTGAGCATCCCCTCTCTTTCCCCAGAAAAGCCCTAAGATGTGATATTTTTCGTTGATTGAAGATCTAGTTCAAGTTGTTCATGGTGGGAGGCTTCTGGGTATGGAAGAGAGCGGTTTTGGGTGATTCTCTTCAAAGCACGAGAGTGGAGGTGATAATCGTTACTGGCTTAATGGGCATAGGCATACACATACATACATACATACCAAATGCACAACTAACTATTATAAAACAAGAGAATTTATAAAGCTGAATGCACTCAAATTGCAATTTCTACAATTTTGGAATCTTAAGTTATTTGAAATTTCGACACGTGGCACACCAGAACCATAACAGTGTAAATAAAAGGGCACCAGATTTGAGTAACATTCCCTTTTCATGACCGACAGGTGTCAGAGTTGGACATTGGAGCCATCAATTGTAAGCAATATTCTTTTATTGAACTCATCAAATGTCCTTTTCGAAGAGAAACGAACAGTCACGTTGTCAACTCTTTAATACACAGAAGTAGTTAAGTTGTGGGCCTTTGACAACAGGAATGGTTTTGTTTGAACGTTCAGCAGAAAGACGGTGAGAAAATCAAGATTGTTGGCTGTACGCCAGTTGCCAGGAATTAGCATATTATATAATTATATATATATTTATAACTTTATAATAATTAAAAGAGGAAAATCAGTTAAGGTCGCCACAGTTGGCAAGCCAACGTTAATCTCATGTGCTATGAAACCGTTTTAACCAGTAAGACGGTTTGAAGATGAAACTGAAGATCATTAACACAAGAACCGTGACAAGAGCATGAAATCTAAGCCTGATAGAGTGGGAAAGGGTTTCCTTTGCCCATGTACTGGCTGATGGAGGGCTAGAAAGTTATCGTGAATATGTTCAACAGAAACCGAGCCTGAAATTGATGCATTTTTGGCATCCAAATAATGAATAAATGCAGTGTAATTCATAGCATTTCCTTACAAATCTCTGCAAATATGTGATTGAACTTGAACCGGGTACGGATGACCTAGAACAAAGAATAAAGCAACTGTAAACCGGTTCTTCATTCTGATGTGGGAGGCAACTCTGGAGGGTCATCGGTTGGGGGCGGTAAAGGCGACCCGAAATCAAGATTTGGGAAGAAACCAGGTGGCCTCTCGCGAGGTTCTATCGAAAGCAACTGGCTTGAATCACCCACAACATCAGCCCATCCATAATGAGGTTCAGCCCTTAGTCACAAACACACGAGTTAATCTCCAACTCCACAAAGGAAAAATGTGTAGTTTTGCTTGCTTCCGTGCACGTTCTACTGTGACAAGCTATTCAAATATAGCAAATTATGTGATAAGAAAGCATGTTCTTACTCGTAGTAGGTTTCCTCGTCCACGACTATATCCCAGCTTTCACCTGTTGTGCTCTTTCCATACTTGTGAACTTTCCTGGTAGAAAATCGCAAGGCATATTAGTTTCCAACGCTGCTAGTGACAATAAAATCAAATCTCAGCTTGTCCTGGTCTGTCGTTGCAATAACACAGAAAATTTAAAGCATGCTGTTTATATATGCCGGTAAGAATAGAACCAGTATACATATTTTTATCACACATCAAGTGATCGGATTGTTTCAGTTCCCTACCCGTTTCCAAAATGTTCTTCTCCCCAAGTCCTAGACCAACCTGGACATAAATTCAAATTAGAATCATAGAGCTGACGAAGTATATACAAATCTCAATTCAGAGGATGAAAGTCGTTCCATTTAATTTCTTAGTTAAAGAAATCTGATTAAAATGACAACAGAAACTGAATCTAGTTCATGTATTGTATCTAATCAAGAATATAGCAACTCAAGGAGTTTATGTATCACAGAATCGTAAGCAGGTGAAAACACATACGTTCACCACTTGGAGAAACATGCCAAGTCTCCCCCTGACGTGACCCTATACCAGCAAAGAACTTCTCTTCCCACTTGTCTCCCCATTTAGTTCCCAATTCAGTCTCAGCCCATTTATCCGTCCTGCACAGTCAAATATAAAACTTAATAAAACAGTTAAAATTGCTTTGAATAAACAAGATCTCACTGCATAAATAAATGACATTAGAAGTAGAACCAGGAACCAAAGTAAAGTTGAACCAAGAAGATATTGAAGAATATTTTAAAACACATTTTAGTATATAAATGTCTGGGAAAGTAAATTTTCACATAATCAAGTAACTTCCGTTTTAATCAGTGACTCATTCGGTAGATGGTTCAAGATACTTTACCAGCTTAAATCTTCTAAGTTTTGATATTGCATTAATTTAGCTCGTGTTCTCAAAGCACAATAAAGTCCAAAGAAATTTGTAATGATCAATCAGGGAAAAACCATTTGAGAACAGATCCCCTTCCATCATAATGCTCTCCCCACTTCTCCCACCATGACTGCTCATTCAGTCTACCATACTTATGTGCCCCTTTTTCAGTCCAGCCTTTAGCATCGTACTTTTCCCACCTAGGTCCAAAAGTAGTGCATAGTTAAGACCAATTGTACGACTTCTGTGCAGTACATACTGCACTCCTTGAATTAGCGTTCATCAAATTACTCCTATTCATGACAATAGCTTACCATTTCTCATACCATCCAGCATTTTCAGTGCCTGATTTAGCTTGTTTCTGTGCACTTCTCTCAATCCTCGCCAGGTTACTGTATCCAATATGACAGCAGGTACCCAAAATTAAGTTTAGCTCTTTGCAAGCTGGAGAGACATACTGCATGTGAGAGCTTTTTTCAAATTTTCACATTGTGAAAGAATGAGAAATCAAAACCTCCATTCATCCTGATGAAGTACTTCTTGCCATGTTTCCCACCAAGAATCACCTTCAGCATTCCTTCCAGATTTCTCCACACCTGAGACGCAGAATTCAAATAAGGGAGCCATTTGTTAAATAGAAGATAAATAATTCTTCAATTAAGTACATCCAGTGAAATATTGATCATAAGTAAATGACAAGGGAAAAATATACCTAGCTCTTTGTACCCAGTCCAATCACTTTTTTCCCACCACTGTCAAGGAGATCAATAAATCCATTAAATGCATCCACCTGGGGTGATACTTAATGAGTTTATGAAAACAATGCCAGTAAGTAGTTTGGAAGTACAAAGACATTTGAGCAGTAGCCCATCGACAGGGCTAATACAGCACTCACAGGCATAATCAATAATAATCCATCACACCAGTAATTCTGAGGTTAACTCTCTTTGTTTTTATTCTTATTTCACTTCTTTCTTAAAAACCCGGTCCCCAAGGCAGTGCATTGTTAAATCTTCATAAGTGTCCAAGTAGGTGCCTAAGATTCTCAGGGATCAATGGAAGACAGATCACTTGATTAACAATATATAGTTCAACAGTTGAGGGGGCAGGGAGGGAATGAAGAATGTTATGGTATACGAGGTCTGCTTGAAATAAATATTTCATCGCAAAAATGTAAGCATAAAAGGTGTGATAGTGTCCGGGATCTTGAGATTGAACACATCACTTAGTACAATATTCAAACAATCTACAAATTATTGATAACTGGAGGCCACATTAAAAGCAGTGAACCAAAAGACAATAAGAGAATTGTTGAAAAGTTTTGTCATGATGACATGAAAGTGATCTCTATTAATTGATTTTCATTGTCCACTACAGTCATTAATTTGCACAAAGTCATAATCAGATTGCAAGATATCATAATATACAACAAGCATCCTAATATCAAGCGATTAGAATGAATGACAATGTACCATTTCTTTCCATTCTGCGGAACCATCATGGGATCGACCTCCCATTCTTGTCCACCTACATCTATATCCATTTTCACCCAGGTCCTCTCCAGTTTCTCGATACCAAGTACTACCATCTTCATTAGTGCCCGACTCATTAATGCTCTCATTTAACAAGTTGATGCCCCAGTCTTTCTCATTTGCAATACCAGTGTCTACAAAAAGGATACAGCGATGCAATCCATTATAGTCACGAATCTCAGATTCATCCCAGAAACAAGATGAATGAAGAAAAGCAAACAACCGGAGGCCAAGAAGAGTGGTTGAATACCTCTCTTTGGGGGAGTATCTCGGGATTGTGGACCTGAGTTTCTTGACGTACAACGTGGATAAAATTTCTCTTGTTTCGCAACAAAACGAGACCTGCAACAGATATACCACAAACCCAACACATCAAACTTAGTCATACTCGGCAATTACAACAAGAGCTTGTCGAATAGAGGCTAAAGAATGTAACTTTTATTTGTCTTTCATGTTTAATGCCATTAGTTCATCGGTCATGAGCGACTAAACGTGTACAATCTTATCTTCACCAAGACAGTTCAAGATCGCCTTTCATCTTAATCCATAAACAATAACCTTGCTTCACAAATATATATTTTTCTCGCAAATGTGTTGAAGTTCAAATAACACAAAGCAAACGGTTGCGATAGTTATCAGTTAGAAATTGAAGAGACAACTCAAAGAAAAAAAAAAAAAGTTCAAACTTTGTGACATACTGTGGGGAGGCAAATGGCAAAGCAGAAGCCGCTTGGAATCGGATCCTACGGGAGCTCTTCTCTTCAGGTTTCTCCAGGCTTTGACCCGACCCGGCGCAACAGCGACTGATTCGGGCCAACCCGACACCGAGTCTACCAGCTTCAAGCCACAGCCTCCTTTTCTTCCGTTTAAGCTCTAACCCATGAATGCCAGTGCGCAAAGGCAAAATGTGGAGGCGTCGGAGCTTGAAATCAAGAAGAGGAGGAGCGGCCATTATAATTGCGGAAATGCCATGGAGAAACCCTAGAGAGAACCAGAGAGACCCCAAAAAGCTGAAAGCTTTTTAAGTAAGAAGTTAAGGGTTTACGGTCTCCTTTTCTTCCGTATAATAGGAGACTTACTGTTAAGTGAATATTAACAACAACAAAATAATATTTTAACAAAAATGGACCAGATAGATTTGGATGAGAGAATATCGGTAAAAGAATCTTTTGGTGTGGGACGGTGGCGCGCGGTAGAAGCAATAACCTGTAGAAATAAAAAGATGCGGTGGTTTTGACGGTGGCGGTTAGAGCGAAAGAGAGGAAGATCGGATCAGTTATGGGCTTTCTCTCAATGCATATAAATCATGTACACGTTAGCAGGTTTGGTCCCACTTGTGAATCCATTTGTCCTCCAATAGTTTGCCACGTGTTTGAGGTTAAGCCGTCATTTTCATCGCTTCCTGTAGCAACTATGGATAGGTCTCCTTGTGTCCGTTCCTAATTCTTGTTACGTCAAATAAATCAAGCTTTTTTGTTGTCAATTTTATATAAAAATGAAATTTGGATTACAGGTTTAAGTTTGAGAGTAAACCAAATCCACCGGTTGACCAAGAGGTCTCTCTGTTGTGGATAAGTTGAAAACGTGGCAGGAGTATGCATGGTGACTGGACCTTCCACATGTCGTCGCTGCAAAATATGTTCAGCCCTTGACGAGGAAACAAGCATGTCAACAACCTTTATCTACGTGGTTTGGATAAGCTTAATGTCACTTTCAAGTTCAATTCCAACAAAAGAAGAAGAAATGAAACAAACATCAGTTAAACTGACAGAGAAATTTCAGGCAATGTGCATTTGCGTATTCAAGTCTCACTCCTAGAGGGCTAGAATGTTTCGTGAATAAACTATGGGAAGATTAACCCAACAGGAAAGGAAAAGGTATATCAAACGAATTGAGCGTTAGTTGAAGTTTCTTCTGTTCTATCCTCGAAAAGCAAACCTACTACGCAGTTTCAGGTGCAGTTGGACATCTTTGTCAGTCTGGTAAAAGATTCTTGGAAACTCGTTTCTGCAACCATTCGCATTCAGTGGCAAAAGACTCGCAGAACATAATCTTCAACATCACCTCACTGATATGTGGTTGTTTTGGTTTCTTTCCGATGCGAGATAATGTTTTTTCCCCAATCTGCTGCTGTTTAATGGCATATTCTGCATCAGTTTTCTCCATTTGTGTCTATATACAGCAAGGGCAGAATGTTTTGGCGCAACCATACATAGTGGGAAATAAATTTCCACGACAAAATTGACGGAACATAAGCAAGGAACCTGGTAGGACTTTTCATTGGCTTAGTCTGAAAGAATCTCGTCCAACTCAGGTTCCTCAGAATTCATTCCATCATAATCCAAACCCGTGCCATTAAAAAGACCTTTCTCTTCTGGGCTATCTTGATCTCCATCGTTATCAGGCTCAGGCAATTCTGGCTCATCGTCAGCTCTCTGTTCCTCGCTTTGTAGTACAGAGTCTTCTGTTGCATTATTCCATCTCCCAAACTTTCTGGGCCATAAACCTTTCTCTGCTCCGGCATCGGAGTCCTCACAAATGCAAGTATGTGGATGCTCATGAAACTCACCTCTTCCTGGCCTTATCTCGTTTGGCTCCCCCATAAAAGCGCTCTGGTACTTGCGAACTTTGGAGGAAAATGCTTCCCAAGTCATGTTACTTTCGTTCAAGAATAAGCGATATAGTTTTTTGGCATTTGGACGAATTGTACGTTTGTGTCCAAAGTATCTCCTGTAATTTAAGAACATTACCGGAAAACTTAGGCATCTATGACCGAAATAAACTAAAAAGAGGAGAATTTAATTCAAAGAACCAAGTACCTTCTTCCAGCAAGTATCTTAGCCATATTACCATTGTTATTTGTAACAAATACATCACTTTCATCACAAACAATGAAGTCAAGTGCTGCCATTCGTGATGGAAAACCAGAAAATGGCTCCAACTCCTCCTTGTTGGCTAGAGTATCTTTCGTATAGAAGTGAGGGAAGAGGGATCTTAAAGGAGCTAATGTCTCCTCTCCTCCATATACTTCTCCAGACGCCACATAAATTTGAACATCACTGCCATAACCCAGTGCCCTCAACATAAGACCAACTTCCTTTGGCGAGAGTGGGCATCTTCCATGTCTCCTTTCCTTATTAGGGTTCCTTATCTGCCAGTACACAAAAAATAAAGGTACACACCTAGAAATAAAGGACATATCAGCAGTATTTAGCGTGCTCTATATGTGTGAAAGAGTTGCAGTATGTCAAGTATGACCAGAACTTCCAAGTTCAGGTTCTCAATCTATAAAAACAGATTCACAAGTATACACTTGAACCTTACATGTAATGTTTTCCATCTCCTCCGTATGTCACCTAAATCTTTCCTTTCCTTGTCACCTCCACCGTAGTAACATCCAGAGAATGCTAACATATCAGGTTCAAACCTGTAAAGAAACATTTAGTTTCCTTCAGAAGCGAAACATCAACTTTTCTCCTGACAAATTCTTTAATATTTAATTCATTACTTAGCAATTCATTAAGCCTGTATAATCATGAAGTTCTTTAAATTATACTCGCTTTCGTCACAAACTAAAAAGTTGAACAAGTGTACCTAATAGGGTGATTATTCTGCCCAGAGTACATCCGCACCTAACTAACAGCTTCTTTGATAAATTCAAAAACCAGCAACCACTGAATGAGACATATTTCCTCTAAAACTCAATCAACCTACCTCAAGTGCAGTGCGATGTACTGTTTGCTTTTCCTCCTCATTCGCTGGACCAATTTCTTGCCCATGTCAAGAATAGGATCGGTAAACTTTAAGGCATGGTAGTTTACTCTGCATCGCAGCTTTAGCAATTGTGTATCCAATTTGTTTGCAAGTCTATAATCAAACTTTGTAAGCTGAATTGCCTGTTACACCATGCATACATACTCATATCTCCAACTACCAGACATTTCATTCAATAAGAATAAAATAAAACACAGCTTAACCACTTTAGATATATTACAGGTACTTGGTTTCGCACGAAAAAATTTAACTGTGCATACAATACCGGTACAAAGCTTGAGAGAAAGTAACAGAATAGCAAGTCAAACAAGAACCTAAAAGCATGAGAATCACTAGAGCATTACGTATTTAATGTCAATCGGATCTTAAAACTCCGAATACCAAGAAACAAACTGGGGAAAATTTTTCAGAACTTAGAACTTACATGCCTTTTCAAAAGAACAGGTAATACACGGTTTTGGTAGCATCTCTCACTACACTTCCTTGGAACACGCATAGAATGTGTTGTCCAAGTTTTCCCTCCTCTATTTGGAAGAGCTTTTATGATTTTGACATCGTTTGATAGGGAAGAGATAAACCAATCAACGTCAAAAATCTCTGAAAACTCACTGC
Organism: Erythroxylum longipes; assembly: GCA_027563885.1. NCBI lineage: Eukaryota > Viridiplantae > Streptophyta > Magnoliopsida > Malpighiales > Erythroxylaceae > Erythroxylum > Erythroxylum longipes. The sequence goes on along the minus strand of JAOQMS010000002.1, from coordinate 308,272 downwards.
AGAAACAATGAGAAATTATAGATATCTACATTAAAAAGCTAAATGCATATTATTCATTATCTTTTCAGAAAGTCCAAAAAATAAACAAGATTTTGAGATTTCATAGAAATTAGCAATATCACTAACCTCGCATCTTTCCAATACGATTTCTGATCTAGCCTAGGAACAACAAGAGTAGAATTTAGAATCCGAGCAGCAACAACAGCATCTGTGATCTGCAAAAGTGGAGAACATCCTTAGCACCAAAAGGTGAAAATTGTCCATGAACAATGTTCCTGAATTGCAGAATTAATATGGTCTGAACTCTGAAATTTACAGTCACATTACATACATACATACATATATAAATATATATGTATGTGTGTGAGTGTGTATATATATATATATATATATAACAACATAGTTAAATTCAAAGCTCTAGGGACAATAAGCAAGGTAGATACTTCCACTAATCCTAACCTAGGTTTTTCAGAAACTATGAGAAGAAGAAGAATGGGAAGGTACTAGGGTAATGTTACTCATATCCATCTGAATTTTGAGTTTGGTACTTAACGAGGCACCGAAATTCTAAACTCGGAGCAAGTTCCACTATTGTCAAGAGCCTACTGGCCACCAATATCCATCTATTGTCATAAAAGCGAAGTCATTTTTCCCCTGTAACCAAGTAAATCAATAAACTAAGTATTATAGTTTCACACTGTTATAAAACTGATGAGAAAAAGTTTTAAGAGCCTAAGAGGTGATCTGACCTAAGAGGTGATCTGAAAATGGACAATAATGAAATTATGCCCCGTGTTTGATTGATGAAGAAAAGAAATTACTATTTCAAACATTTTAGTACGATAATACAATTGCCATCAATAGCATCAATTCAAACAAAAAAGGAATGCAATCGTTCGAAGAGTTTTAGCTGCACATATAAACCGAAAACAAGAATAAGTGACATTTTCTCAATTATGAGCTATGAAAAGTACCCCAGTTCTTTGCTGATTAAGTCCTCCACTTGTAGCAATCAATAAGTATCGGTCTGGTACAGTAACAGCATTTGCATCTGCAGCATACTCAGCCAAGCTTAATATAAGAAAGTTTTAAGAAAAATAGATTCCACAGGATGAGGTAAATTAAGAATCCTACAGGTCCAAAAAACAGATAATAAGGACACAAAACTACTTTTATTCCACAATTATTTCACGCCCTAACAGGCTAGGACCTGTTTATAACAAACAAAATTCAATTTCCATTTCTAAATCCTTTTTCAGTTTTCATATTGCCGAGCAGCAACAACACACAAACATCATTTCATACGAGAGCGCACAAAAATTGGGGCAATCTACATACGTAGAAAGCTCTTGTTGGCGTTGCTGCATCCATAGAAGTATTTCGAATGAGTAGAGATCCAAATATCCTGATCCGATCTTCCACCAGCACTCTACAACTAAAGAAATAAATTTAGATATTTTCAAGCAAGTAAAGATCCAATGAACCGCAGCATAAACAAATGAAAGTATAAAAACCTTACCGTTACTCGGAAAACTGATTTCGCGGGAGTACCAAAGGTGCCATCATTATCATCATCAAACTGAATACAGAAAACAAACTAAATTATACGTAAATAAATCGAAACATGGAAAGTGCATAGTCGAGAGAGAGAATGTGTACCACTTGATACCGGCGAGGCTGGGGGCGACTATCGGAATCGATAGGAGAAAGAACGAGAACGGTGAGAAGACCGAAGAGGACTAGGAGAAGTCCAGAGATTGCAGATAACAAAGGGAGAAGGGAGCGGAGGCGGTTATAGTAGTGGTGGCGCCGCCTGTGTTGAGCCATTTCTCGGTCGTTCTAATGCCTTCTACTGAGACTTCAACATCACCGAATGAGGGACCGACGATTCAGTTATACGGACGGAGACAAATCGAAAAGGAACGCATTACCGGTCATGTGAATTGATTTGATTGAATTAATTTCTGATGACTTTGAAATATAGCATTTACAATTTGTGATTTAAATATTAATACCAAAATTTATTAACCGTTTAAAGTGAATCACTAAATTGCATATGATTGGGAAATTTTCATTTTCAATTAATTAATCAAAATTATTTATATGATATAAAATTAAGTGTGTATTAAATAAATTTTGATTATATATAAAGATTTGTAGATTATATATAGTAAATAATTTTTGTGAACAAAAAACATTATAGAAATTATGTGTTTTAGAATAAGTTATTTAATAAATAAAATAAATAAAAAATAAGAAATTTAATATTTAAATATTGAGATACAGATTTTCAATATTCCAATTTAAAACTTTCAAAATTAAAAATTGAAGAAATTTAACAATATATTTTATAAATAGGACTGACAAAATTTTAATTTGATTAATTTTAATAAGAGATATTTAACCTTTTCAAAATTTAGATTTATTTAAATTGGTTTCATTCTAGTTTATTAAAATTAACAATTGATAACTAAACATGGTTGGTGTGAGTAGTTCAACACTTTCATCTCTTAACCAAAGGTTTCAAGTTCAAGCCCTGAGAATGGAGAAACTTGTTTAGCCAGCACTTTACTCCTTATGAGCTGACTCGATCTAAGTGGAGATTAGTCTGAGTGTAGAAGCCTTAAAGATGCCTTCCTATAGTTAAGACCCTTCTAAGACATCTCGTAACTAACAAAAAAAAACAATTGATTAAATCGTCTTTTTAGATTACGCTTAATTTTTAAAAAGAATTAAAATTTTAATCAAAGTTCGATTGAGGTTCAAGTTGTGTAAAATTAAATTCCTCCAAAAGATATTGGATATTTTAATTTTAAATATTAAAATAACATTATTTTTTTTTTAATTAATATTATTTTAAAAATTTGAATTAAAACATATTATTTTGATAAAGAGTTTAGGTCATTGAAACTAACTTTTAAACTTAAAATTAGTTAGCTTAAGATCTTATGAATTGAAGTGCCTATTTGGTTGAGCTTTTGGAGGGTGAATAAGGACTTTTTTCCAGCGCAAAAGCTTTTTTTTTTAAATAGGTGTTTGACTGTAAAATAAAAAAGTACTTTTTTAATAAATATAGCTTTTTTGGCAGCTAAAATGTAGCTTTTTAAAAAGTTCAAATTTGGAGTTTCTCAAAAAATTACTTTTTCAGGTAAATTTTTAAGATCAATTAATGAGCCTATTTTTAGTCTCTTTTATCCTTATGTTTTACACATGATTCTCACAATACCCACAAACACATCTTCACGTTTATTTTGAGATTTATATAATATTATTTGATTTTTTTTATATGTTTTAATATTTATTTTTGATATTAGTTTTAATTATGTTATAATCCATACAAAAGATTTGGTTAGATATATTTTCATTTATGTTTCATATGGTTTAAAATTATATAATAATTAATACATTGTGCTTTGCATATTGTTTAATATATTTTAAATAATATTTATATGCATAAATAATTTTTATTACAAAATAAAATATAGTTAAAATTAAAAGTACTTTTTTTTATGTTGCCAAATAATTTATTGTATGAAGGTCTTTCAGAAAAGCTCTTTTTAAAATGACAGTCAAATAGTCAACTACTGATATAAACTCATTCAAACAGACACTAAATCTAATCGTTAATTTCAAGTTGAAATCAGTCAAGCAAGTTGGACTTAATCTGCCAAATTTACCCTTTTATCTCATTTATGTTATTTTAAGAGGAAAAGTTTTAGGTCGTTTAAGCCCAAACTAATTCAAAATATTTCTGTACATATAATGTCTCAAACTTTCAAGCAATCACTATGCCATAAGTTTCAATTCACGTATCAAATAATCAACCTATGAGGTTTCAATTGTCTCCATGCATATGAATTCACTTCATTTTTTTGCGTTGGATCTTATCCAAATCTCTTATACAAACATCATTGTATACTACAAAATCTCTAAATCTAGACGGTATAATTAATATCGGTGTTATAATTCCTTAAAAATTTTCTCTACTTTTGTCACTCATACAATTTACTCATTTTTCCTCAAATATTCCGACGATTCTTTTCAACTCTTCGAATACACTTAACATATCATCAAACTTTCATTTTCTCATATCATGAAAGAGTATCATCAT